>WBMZ01009796.1:0-184558 GCA_013400975.1 Atrichornis clamosus | reverse complement strand
ATAGAAAAAAAAAAAAGAAAGAAAAAAAAAAGTAAAGGATAAAAGAAAAAGAAAGAGAGAGATATATGATTTGTGAAGAGGAGAGGAGAGGAGAGGAGAGGAGAGGAGCCTTATTTATTATTTATGCTTATTTTATTGGATTTACAAATTTGTTTTTAAGTCATCTCAAGTGGATCAAATTAGGTGAATTTGTGAAATGAGAATAGCGAGCCCTTCATAAAGGTTTGGATTTCTTCAGAACTGTTTGCAAATAGCTGCCAAATAATTAGGGACAAAAGGATGAAAGTCAAGCAGTCCCAATAGGAGCTGTAAATGGCAGTAGCTGTGGTGGGCTGTGGAGGAAAAAGGGAAGAAAGAAGCCTCTACAACAGTGAGAACTGGCTTCAGTCATAAAGGACAAGAATTTTCATAGAAAAATCACTATTTAGTTTGTAGTCCTATGCCATGACTACCTCAAAAATGATGTCTCATATGTGGGAAATATCATTGCTTTAGACATTCCTCTTCAAAAGAGGAGTACTTGCATGTCAGCAGGGATGCATGGGAACAGTACTCTACAGGAGCAAATGAGATCCTGTGTGTTCACTTCAGAGTACAAGAAACAGTTACCGGAAGACACTCTTCTGTCCCACAACATGTGAAGCAGGAATGTGCTCTCCTTTGCCCCAGTTTTGTTATGTTCTTTACTTCCTGGCTGTCACTCCTCTTTTGCACTGCTGCATCCTGCCAATAGCCTCTCCACTCCACCTCCCTGGCCCATCTCTTCAGGGCAGAGCTTCTGCCTAACCTGCTGGGCTAAGCAGGATCCCTGTGTGGCAATGCTCTCACTATTTTCTTTCCACAGGATATGAGCAAAAGAAGGCAGTGGAAAGGATTCCCTCATCTCCTGCTTTTCAAACCTGAAGGACTTTTCCCTCCTTCTTTCCTGTGCAACTGAGGAGGAGTCCCAGCCAGAGAGCAGTCTGTGTGCATGCCCAGTTTTAGGGCACTGAACACAGCAGGAGGAAGTAAGGAGCATTTAGCAGGAGTACTGAGGAATTCATACTTCCACAGATTAGAGTCTGTTCTTAATTTCTGACTTAACAATAATGTTTGAGAAGATCCAAAATGTTGTACATTTTCTCTTCATTAGTTGCAAACAGTGAAGCACTAGTGTCAGACAGAATTTCAAGCTTTTCTTTTTATTTTCTTTTTCCTTTTTATTTTTAATGTGAGAATGGAGATACTGTGGATACTGAGTCTAAATAAAAGCTCATCCAGAACAACAGCCCCAGTGTAAGCTTAGGGTAGGCAGATAGTGATCATTCTCTTGTATGTTCTCCTTGCCTCAAGATTTCTGTGGCCCAGAAAGTTTTTAAGAAAGAGGTGATGGTTTTGTATTTAGTAGCCCCAGACTGAGTATTCTTCCATGATGTTCTTCAGATGATTTTCAAACCCATGTAGATGTTTGAATCCGCAATGCTGCAAGCCGGTCCAAGGTTTCAATATGTGCTATTGGACAAAATGGTGCCCACTGTTTGTCTAAGCCTCCTAGTTTTGTGGCAGAAGAGTCGAAAATGTAATGATGTAAGTCATGTCTGTTAACACTGGCGAACTCGATAGCAAAGATTAAACCAAAGATAATGGTCTCAGGGGTTTTTGCAGTGCAAGAGGATTTGATACTTGTATGTAACTTAACTGTGTATATCTGAACTGTATATATCCAAACTGTGATGGACTTTGCCATTACAAGATAACCTTTAAGAAAGCTCCAAATATTTCTAACCCCTGTCTTTCAGAACACCTTAATCTTGCATCCCTACGAATATTGCCACAACAAGTACTGTATAGATAAAAGACGTGAGCTAAAGCCTACCACAGTTTACCAAATACTTTTCCATCCATGGCACACTGAGTAAGCTTAGTATAGAAAAGTGGTTTATAGTATTTTAATTTCATTCTGTGAACGGCTTCAAAGGCTTAAATGACAGCATTTTACCTTTTGAAAAGATACTAAAATTATCCACCTCTTTTTTTTTTCCCATTTGAACCTGCGTAAATAAGGATTCATTACTGTTAATGTGATATTCTTTTTCTTTAGTATCATTAAATAAAATCTACTTGGATAGTAACAACAACAAAAAAAATGGAGCCAGAAGGGACAATCCTACTCTAGTGTAAAATATCACTAATGTAAATATTCTGCTTGAAAACATTATATATCTTTTTTAAACTGTTAGAAACACTGTAAGCATTTCATATATTATCCCATGCAGTTAATACCATGTCTAGGAAAAAAATGAATTTGGTTAAAACAGGCGTTTCCTAAAGCAGAAAAAAAAGCCTTATACATAATAACAAAATTGAAGCTTCTAAGTGAATAGTACACAGCTCATTAGAAAGAATAAACTCCCAGGGTCCCTGAAGGTAAAATACAATAGAATGTAGCCTATTTAAAATTTCATTCAATGACTATGAGTTTTACATACTAAAGCAAATCATATTTCATAGCACAATGGATTATTTTAAATGACTTATTTTTATTATTTAATGTTCTCATTATATAAGCTGCATTTTCCACTCAACTTTAAGAAATCATATTTTCCTAAATATGTTTTACTAAGGAATGCATTTAAAAAATGAATTATCAGGCAGTAGTTTATTGAATGTATAAATATTTGGTGTTGAATCTAAGGTAAAAAGTCTCCCTGTAGTATGCGGCAGTTGTTTAGCGCTACCATGTTAAAAGACAAGTATTTAAAAGTTACTTATGGAAGCTGTTGGGAAACAGTGGGCTATGTGGAAAAATACTGATACACCAATACGTCAATACTTAACAGAATGTCTACGATTTTACAAGGTGTTGTCTTTTTAATGTTTATCCTGGACCATTTTCTTTTGCCTCATTTTCAAGTCACCAATATGTACAGAGGACTTAGAAGAGGAAATGACTCAAAGACAAAAAATAACATTTTCATTTGAAGTCAGGTAAAACAGTAAACAAATTTTGTAGCTAATCTAGAGCATGGAAGAAAGAGCCTCTTCATGTCCATCATAATATCCATAAAAGAATGACCCTTGCTGAAAGTGAAGTGTTTGGTTAATCTGTAGTTGGTGCCCAGTTCAGAATTCTTATTTCTATAGCTTTATTGACAAGATTAAAGCAGAACAGCTGAGATTTTTTTTTAGTGCTGCCAGCCAGAAATGATTAAAGGTATTTAAAGGTGCAGCCTCTACTGACACATGGGTGAGCAGTGCAAGGTAAGAGAGCAAGGCAGACTCCCTTGGTTTGACAAGACTCCTCCTGGTGGCTTACAGTAGCCAGTGCTGACCATGCTGGGTGAAGGGTGTAGTTGCTGCTCATTTGATTTGCAATGCAAATGAGATCTCTACATGACATCTGCCATGAGTGTGGCTCATGAGGTGTTTGAGGAGACTGTTCAAAAGCAGGAGCCATGTTCTGTGTGGCCAAACAGGTGCCGTGACTTCAATTCTACTGTTCTCCTTGTAGACAGACAATGTTCCAGCTACATTTGGCTACCAACACAGGAGATCATTCTCAATCAACCAGAAGTTGAGGTGCATAGGAATATCACACTTTGGATTTCTGGAATATTTCATGGCATTTGCATACTTGTATTTCATCTTCTCTGACTTATTTTTTTTGTCTCTGAACAGTTCAGACTTACACAAAGAGGATTTGGATTAAGAAGCACACATTCTGAGAACTAGCTTGGATAATAATGGGATACAATTGTAGTTCAATGAGAAGACATACCATTTGTTAACTTTTTTGGTAATCTTGGAATCATACTGAGTGTCCAGATCTGCTGACTGGGCAGAAGTGTTCTTCAATAATTATGACAAGTTTTTCCTGGTAAGGAAGCTGTGACCTTTCTCTTTTAATATTATTGCAGTCCAAGCCATTTGCAGGTTGAATCACTTCAAAAATCTCTAGACTGTGTTATGACCTTAAACAAACAAAATAATAATTTTCACCTCTATTGTCTTGCTTCTTTGGAAAGGTGGCATCTATTTTATGTTCTTCACCATTCCTCCCCCCCAGCAAACCAAAGATGATGTTGAATGCACTTTTAGGTGGCAGCACATTGTCTTTTCCTACTTAGAGCTTGGACATTTCTCTTCATGTTACCAGAAACAGTGTTCATTTCTGGTTATGATAAGATTTGCAAGAAAATGTGATTCCACCAGGCAGTGGACTAAGTTCTGCTTAATTTCACAGGTCACACTTGGCCATCATATCTTCGGCTGTTAACAAGTCAGTGGTACAGCCTGTCCACTAGGGATGTAAAACTAGTACACATCATTCAATTTGTTTCTGGAAAAGTGGCAGGTGTTCCCAGAATTTTAAATTTTCCTTCCTAATAACTTTAATTAAAGGATTGTAGAAATACTAACATTTTAAAAGGGTCTCTTTCAGGAGAAAAAAAAAAACCCCATGAGAGAGGTGGAGATCTCNCTCTTTCAGGAGAAAAAAAAAACAAACCATGAGAGAGGTGGAGATCTGTTTTGTTTTTAATTTTTTATTACCAAAATTTCACTTGCAATGAAAGTTTATCCCTCTCAGTTTATTATGGTAGCAGTGTAAAAATTCAAACATATGCAAACATTGGAATAATGTCTTAAGAAGAGTGAGAGAAAGAAACACTATGAAAATCACATGTTTTAAGTAGCGTTTGTTGTTTGCAACTATCTATATGTTGTTTGCAACTATTTATATGCTAAATACTCTCCTAGGTAATTACTATCCTTGTCTGGTAAACTTGTGGGCTATGCAATACTTTAATTATACTAGGTATCATTCATGTCTTTAATAATCTAAATCTCTGGTCACCATCAAAGAGGAGCTGTTTGGTCTGTTCCTTTAATTGTTTTTTAAGCCATTTTATTTTGCTGGACAATATGTGTGACATTTTCTGCCATGAACAATCTGTGTGAGGTATGGTTAAAACTCAACTAAAATTCATGGCCAATTGTTGCAGTCTCTCGTATCCTATATGTTTAACACTGGATGTTCTCAGTTCATTCCCCTATCCAAAAGTTGTCACATGCCACTATAAGATGACATGTTTGGCTGAGTTGAAGGGAGAGTGTTTGTGTTTGCATGCAAAGTGTGAGTCCTTCTTTGGTGTGTAAACCAGTGCAAAGCAGTTTTCTTTACAAGAGAGCTTCTACACTCTATGCATGTCCATGCCACACCACTGAACTTGCTCACAGCTGGCAGAGCTGCCAGACACCAGGGGAGCCCCAGTGCTACAGACAGGCCAGCAGCTTAAGCATGGTACTGTGCCCAAGTTAAAAAGGCTGGTGTTGGGTTAGAGGTCCTGCGTAACTCATTTGTGACTCCCTGTGTGTGACTAATGCAGCCATTATTTTCACACCACATTGCACACTATGGTACTTCGAACATCTAAACCTGAACACCACTAGCTGGCTAATGGATATATACTAAGAAGCTTATTTGCAAAGACTGCACAGAGGTGGGGGGGAAGGGTACAGCTGTTAGAAGGGTCTTCTCCATTTTGGAGCAGTGTGGATTTTAGGAATTTTACACTTTCAGGTGGGTAGCAACCTGCCCAACACACAGGTTTGCCACTAATTTCACAAACTGTGTGCTTGGGCTAAAAGCATTTGAATTGATGAGCTCTAGGCAGTCCCTTGAAGATGTCAGTCCCTGGTAGACCTTGTTTATAAAAGAGATTTGGGACCAGAATATTTAGTAAATATTTAATTAACTGAAATGTTATTAGAGTGTAATGAATATCTACAACTAAACTTTTAGTTCCCGCTCCTGTCCCTCCCTTTGCAGTGTGGGAGATGCAAAGGATAAGGAGCCGTGTGAGCTTTGTCAGAGAGCCTAGCTGTGACTTTTAAATATATTGTCTGCACCCTAAGGGAAGCCTATAAAAACTTGAACGTGAAATCATTACACTGTTTTGTCATGCCCAAATGACAATAACAACCATGAAACCTTTTCTGTAAAATGTCTTTACTTAGGCTAACTCGATTTGCAATGATTTAAATACTGAAACAAATTCCCTCTATTTCCATCTTGCATTTAAACAAAATGACAGCATATTGGCACCGTCACTGCCTCATCTTACTATAAAACAGCAGAAATGAGCAATCTGTCAAGTTGCTTATCTGTGTTCTTTTTAGTCTTGTACAGTGTGTGCATCTCCAGAAGAAAAATAATTCATAAATACTGCCGTTCTCCCACCCTGTGTGCCTGTTTTAAATATTCTTGCTACAGCTAAAGCTCTAGAAACCTGGAAAAGCCTCGTGGGCACATGAGTAGTCTTACTGGTTAGGGAAAAACTGGAAGGTAAGGCAGTAATGGTGGTGTTCATTCGACAGTGTTGATAACGAAAAGGTATCATGTATTTGACTGGAGTGACTTCCAAGAATAAATGGTGTTTTAGAACTTGGTTCACATCAGTACAGGACACAAAGCAGTTCTTCCAGGGGGTGACCATTGGCCAGCCTTGAAAATAAAGTAACATCTCTTCTCTCTAAATATTCCTATTCTTTCCAAGAGAGAATATTTAGGAAGTAACAAGCTAATGCATTCTGCCACGAATCCGGTCAAGTGAGAATATATGATTCAGTCAAAAAGCTCACTTAGAAATTGAATTTGAATTTAGATTTACTTGGGCTGTTTATATTTACTAAATTACTTAGGCTGATTTAGATAGACATGGGTCAAAGACAACTTGCTCAGCATTCAGTAGCTGATAAACCATATGTATTGATGGATTGCTTCCATTAAGAAATGGATTCTTTTTTTTTTGTTGTCTATGATGATATTTGAATATGATACAGTGCTTTAAATAAAAAAGATGTAGTACTGAATTTTGCATGTAAATATACCCACAATATCTATGTAAAATTAACTGAGAAACCTTATATGAAATAGTCTATTATATCTACTGTAACAATCTCTTCTGTTGCCTTTGTTGAGTTGTTCGCAATGTGACTCTAGGGTGGTTGTTCAAATAATCATGAGAATGAAGCCTTATGTTTTCCAGGTAGCAACAAGTATGTTCTGTCTTATTTTTAATTATTTTAAAGTCCAGTGGAGATGAACAACATGCATAAAGTTGTCAAGGTGGTTATTATTCCTGAATTCAAATGGGAGGTATAAAACAGAAGAAGACTGGGTCCGTACCAGTGTGAAAGTGTCAGAATAGAGGTAAGCATGTTACGAGGAGGTATAGATATCAAAGGAAGAAAATGAGGGCAATTTTACATTTGATTTTAACGTTTCTCCACAATAGGGTGCTCTTCTAATATATATTTGAAGTTATTGCATCAGAATGTTCAAATCTTTGATTTTTCTGCTTATTATTTCTTCTCTGATAATTGGCGAGTATGATTCTCAACATACTGCTTTTGTGTGGCATGTCTGTGTACATGTGGTACGCTCCTCAGTTCCCCTTCTTGCTGCATGCAAAGTCTTCAAAGAAGCCAAGTTCAATTGTGCTGTATGGAGTTATGCTGCTTTAGACAGCTACACTGTACGTGCTGTAAAGAAGTGAAGGAAGAGAGTCTGTAGTTCCAGGAAACCATAGGGGGCTGCAAGAAGTTAATTGTATAAACCTACTGATAGAAAGCATGGTGTTTGTTAGTTATGGCAAGAAGAAATCATGCAATTTGTTTGTTCTGGGGTCATATGGAGGCACAGAAAGATACCAAAGAGTCAGACCAACATCTGAAAATATCAAATTATATATTGGGCATCTAAGGTTCTCACTGAGAGGTAAAACTTTATTCATTTATATGCTGCACCAGTATGCAGTGCTTATAGCTGCAAGGGTCGTAGGAGTTTCTTGAATGCAAGATCTACTAGAGGGCAGTACGGAACATAGAGATGGGAGAGAAAAACACCATGAAACTACACAGCCCGTAACAAACAAAATTTAAAGATGGAACACACAGAACATAAGTCTACAACATTATCCACAACTGGCTGTGTTCTAACATGTCTCACCAAATTGTTAACTATTGCAATATTTTACCTTTTGTTTACCCCTCCTGTTCTCTCCCCTTCTTTTTCCTGTCCTCCTACTCCTTCTTTCCCTTCACCCCTCTGCCATTGCCTTTCCCTTCCCACACCTCCATTCTGTGTTTTTAAAGACTGGAAGGTTTGTTGGCTCCATTTCTCTTTGCAAGAAATATTTTTTTTTTCCCCCTTATGTCAAAATAGTCTCTTTTCTCCTCTTGTGTATGAAAGCGGCTTTGCATTACAAGAAAGCCTCTGTAGTGTTGTGGGTCCTGACCATCACTGGCAAAAGGCTGGAAATAATTTGCACAGAGTCTGATGTTCAGCATTAGTCCCATGTCTTACCAAAAGGCTCCACTACTCATGCTTTATGCAACTTATAGTGGAACAGCTACAAAGAAACTTTCTGTAGTGTCAAGTATAATATTCAATGTACAAAAGTTGTAAGAGAAAAAAGCAAGGCAGAAAAGTATAAAGTGACAAAGCATTAAACTAATCTTGAAAAAACACAGTACACTTTTCAAATTCTTGGGAGGCACAGAGAAAGGTTTATTAATGGTTCATCATCCTGCCAACACTGCCTACGTTTCTCATATGCAAACATTACTGTTTGGGGAGGGAGTGGGTGGGATTTTCCATACATCAGATTGTAGCCATGAAAATGACAGCATTTTCCCAGAGTAATTGAAGCATTACGAAGCGAGACAATGATGGATGGTGTCTTTTACAGTCTAAGAACACTGCCTGCTTTTCTTACAAATATGTTACACATATATGAAGAAAAAAAGAGGGTGGGAAAATAATAGCACTCAAAAAGCTGCTCAGAGTATTCAGTTGATTATATTCATTATCATTTTCACAAACCACTTGTTCAATTTCCCTTTTTTATTTTCAAATCATTATACCACTGCCAGAAAGCAAAATTGCTGCTTTGTAATGTATGTAACATAATCGACTGGGTACATTAATGTTTGCTAGAGAGGCACTTAAGTTTTTAAGCATTCTGAGAGTCACAAAGAGGTTGCTAAAGTTGGCAACAACAAACTGATTTTCTGTCAATACAATAAAAAGAATATTGCCTGTATTTCCTGAGTCTGATCAACTTCAGACAGCACAGACATGCATATAGGGTGATGTAAGGCAGAGGACTATGCAAAAAGCAGTGCAGTTATGACTAATTTACAATCTGAAAATTGTAAGTAAGTAGAAAAAAATGGTACATGGCTTTTGTGCTTTCTTCAGCACAGGGTTAAATTTCCTTGGCTGAAAAGAGAATTTTAGGGAGGGGAGAGTAAGTATGGGATAGATTAATTTGTTTTCTCAGACCTAGCAATGCTATATTACTTGGCAACTGACCTTTTTTTTTAAAGTATATGTTTCATCCCCAATGTTACATTAATTCTTTCAGAGATGGGTGACTAGAAAATAAAGGCCAAAAGATAGTGTCTTTAAATGTGTGAATTCAGTGCATATGTTATCCTTCCAAATTGCAAAATATTGAGAAACTACTGAGACTGTCTCTGGGATCACAGAATCACAGAATAGTTGAGGATGGAAGTGATCTCTGAAAGTCATCAGGTCTAATCCCCCTGCTCAAGTAGGGTCACCTACAGCTGATTGGTCAGAACTGTGTCCAGATGGCTTTTGAATATTGCCAAGTAGGGAGTCTCTACAATCTCTGGGCAACATGTACCAGTGCTTGGTCAACCTCACAATAAAAAAAATGCTTCCTGGTATTCTGAGAGGAATTTCTGTCTTCCTATTTACACCTATCATCTCTCATCCTGTCACTGGGCATCATTGAAAAGAGCCTGTCCCCATCTTCTTTCCACCCTCACTTCACATATTTGTACATATTGATGTGATCCTCTTGAACCTTGTCTTCTCCAGGCTGGACAGGCCCAGCTTACAGCCTCTCCTTGTGTGAAAGCCTGCAATGATTTTCATGGCCCTTTACTGGATCCTCCTCAAGATGTCTGTGCCCCTCTTGTTCTGAGAAGACCAGAACAGAATACAGCACTCCAGATGTGGCCTTACCAGTGCTGATTAGAGGCAAAGGATTACCATCCCCAAGTGCCTGGCAGAATTCCTCCTAATGGAGTTCAGGAGAGTCTTTTTTTGTGACAAGGGCACACTGTTGACTCATGTTCAACTTGGTGTCCACCAGGACCTCTAAGTCCTTCCCCACAGAGCTGCTTTCCAGCTGGACAGCCTCCAGCATGTACTAGAACCACGGGTTTTTCTTTCTCAGATGTAAACTTTGCACTTCCTCTTGTTGGACTTTGTGAGGTTCCTGTCAGCCTATTTCTCCAGCCTGTCAAAATTCCTCTGGAAGGCAGCACAACCCTCAGGTGTATCAACAACTCCTCACAATTTGGTGTAATCAGCAAATTTTCTACCCAATCACTCAGATCATTAAAAAATGAGTTAAACAGGCTTGGACCCAGTACTGACCTCTGGGTTACCTGAGTCACTGGCTTCTAACTAGGCTTTGTGCCACTGATCATCATGATCACGTGCCTGGCCATTCAGTCAGTTTTCAATCCACCACCCTGTCTCCTC
Organism: Atrichornis clamosus; assembly: GCA_013400975.1. Taxonomy (NCBI): domain Eukaryota; kingdom Metazoa; phylum Chordata; class Aves; order Passeriformes; family Menuridae; genus Atrichornis; species Atrichornis clamosus. The sequence goes on along the minus strand of WBMZ01009796.1, from coordinate 173,994 downwards.
CAGACCATACAGCATCTCTATGAGACCTTATGGGAAACAATGTCAAAAGCCTTCCTGAAGTACAAGGTAAATGGTTAAGCTGCATCTGGGGAGGGATGACCTTGATTAGTGCCAGTTTAAGAGGTGAATTCAGCTGTGACATTGATGGAGGGGAGCTGTTCAGTGGTTATCCTTTTCCACCAGAGTGGAGACTGATCAGTCAACTGGGCAATGCCAGCCAAGGGGCACCTGTGAGGTGTCAGGGAGTGCCTGGATAATCCATTCCAGAAAAATACTTCAGTCTACTGCTCCAGATTTCTAATGTGGGAGCTGTTGCTTGTATGTCTTTTTGGCAGCCAGCATAGTAGTGCCTGAGCAACATTAGCGCTGATTTACAGGGACCATAAAAGCAGAATAAAAGCAATCCCCAAGATGGTGGTAATGAAGAGACAGCTCCTAAAACCAAATTCTTCTTCTCACCTTCTGCACTTCATCATCCTTTTAAAACAATGATAAATCAACAATTTCTGATTCCTTTCCTTCTCATTTCCCTCTTCTGTTCTTTGTGCCCTTCTTCTCACTATTATATATTTATTAACTATTTCTCTTTTTACTTCTCCATCGGTCAGTTGTAACTGGTCTCTTTGTATAAATTACTCCATATTCCATTTAACCTTTATGTAGAGTTCTCCACTGTATTAAGGCATGAATTTTTTTCTAGCATATACATCATTGTAAACAAGAAGTCATTCCTTGGGCGTCAGTGGAGTGGCAGTGCTGTAAAACAGATTCAATTGGGAGAATCAGAGATTCTAACATTTAAAAGGACTCTATGATAAAATTTAGCCTTTGAGTATTGATTTAGAGAGGTTAATAAGATTTACAAGATGAAGACACTAGGTCTGCCAGAGTAGTATTAGGATTATTCATTTAAAATGAAAATAGTTGAGCAGACAGTTAAAAAACACAAAAATCAATCAGCAATTATTTTATCAGTTATAGAGATGGTAAAAATTTTCATTTTTCTAGTCTTAGCATGTGTTTCCTGTATCTCAATTGCAAGGGAAGGGTGAATACTTTCAGACATAAGGTATCACTGCTCTGATGTTGCCAGGATAACTCTGTCTCTGTGCTTTTTCCTACTTTACTTTGCATCTTGTCACTTCAGCAATATAATTTTAGTATGCACTGGAAGTGTGATTTTATTATTTTGTGTCTTTCTGTTTTGTGTTTAAGACCACAAATAAGCCCTCAAATTGACTGCAATTAGAACTGCGTGAAGAACAGTGTGTTTTTTGGTGATCAAAGAAGGGATAAAACCTGACTCTCCCACATTATTTTCTTCAGCTCACTTAAAAATACCTATTTAGTACTGGGATTGTTGAACTCTCCTTGCTTTAATGTTCAAAGGTACACATATTTTGAACTAAAAAAATGCTTTGAAGAAAAAAATTAACTAGATTTTTTTGTCATGACTAGGACAAGTTCGGGAAGATGATTATTCTGTGAGAAATCAGACTGAGAGTTAATGATGCCATCTGTGACTAAAGCATTTTTCAAATGGAAGTATTTCAGGTGCCTTTTAGGAAGGCACCTCATCTCGTTCAAGCAGACACTCCTTAGTCTACACCCATATTTGACCTGAGACTTTTTAACAAACTTATGTGCATCAGGTTGAAGGTGCTGTCCATATTGAGGTTTGTGCTGACTTCCTATTCTCAACATAAAGAAGAAATAAATAAACCCAAAAAGTAATGAGTTAAAAATGCATGTTTTCCGTTGTATCTTTAACAAAACAAAATTAAAACTTTCCATTAGCCTGCCAGTTGTTTTTCTTTCTCCCTGGAAGCAAATCCAGAAGGCCAGTTGCTGAAACAAAGGAGCGTGGTTGCAGAAATATATGCACAGACAATTCTAGGAAATCATATTTAGCTGATTTTGTGCCAGCCATCTTAAATACACATTTTATGGTACAGGCCCAGCTTCTGTACTAGACCATTGCTCAGGTGGAAATATGTGTTTGTGGGACACTGAACAGTAAATTTCCCCAATGCAACACAATTACAGAAACATCTGTGCAAAACATCTTTGATCCAATTCACTGTGAAAACATACATCACTCATGATGGTCTAGTGACTGCAAATTTCCCTGCACTGCAAAGCCAGAAACAATGCAAAATTGCTTCAAGACACACCAATGCTTTTCCTTCGGGCATCTGTACATCTCAGCTGTTGTTCCTTGCCTGTAAGGGTATAATTCCATTTAGTGTTAGAAGGGAGACAAATACATTTTACCTGAGTTAATGAAATTACAAAGACAGCATGTAAACACAGCCAGAAAAAGCATATGAAAGATCACTTGAATAAAAATATGTTGGGCACATGAACCAGTTTTGGTAAAATAAAGGTCTGTTTATGCCTCTACTCAGCTCTTGATTCAAGCATCAGTTGGAACTTGTTCAAAAAGTTTTTGGTGATTTACCATTCCTCTCCTTTGTACAAATTGCTTCAGGCTGAGTAGAGAAACAGAATGTCAATGTTTAATGAAAAAGTTTGTTTTAGCAGAAAAATATAAAGTTATTGCTTTGGCTTTGTTTGTTTTGTGACTCCTATAGGTCTCTTTCTGTCCCTTGGAAACTTTTGTATCTGCAGTTTCAGCCAAATACGCCGGTTTCAATCAAATTTGACAGATGGGTTGTAGGATCTTCCTGTCAGTGATCTCTATCACTTCCACTGAAATATGTGACTCAGTAGACATAAGAGGTCCTACAATGACCCTTCTAAGAGAAATGCTGCTACATGAGTGTTACCTTCTTAGTCACCAGAGAATCCACAACTGCAGACTCAATAAATACCCCATCTGTGGAAAATCTTGTTGGAACACCAATTAACTACTAAAAGATCAAGACACAAAAATCATAAACCATCAGATTTCATTAATTTTCTAACCCTGGAATTCTTTGCTATGAAATATCAAGGCTAGTTTCATAAATACAAACTGTTACATTACACTAAGATCCAGCTGAAGACAGATTAGCTGAACATATAATCAGATTCATTTTCTATGGCAGGTAAAGAAAGCACAGCAGTTGTAGGCTCTGGGCATTTCTTTTCTTCAAGCTTTATTCGTAAATTACATAAACACAGGGGCAGGTAAAAACAAAATGATGGCCCTGAAGGGTGATTTTGATGTATTGTTCCATGGATCAACATGTTTATTAATAGCACTACTCTAGAAGATATGGAATAGGTGTTGACAGTTACTAAAAGTATGAAATTGCTTTTCTATCTACCTATTAATCTCTCAGTCTGTCAAAGTGAATAGAAGCCTAGCTGGCCTTCTCATCAGTAAGGGTTTTGAAAGTTTTAGATTTGTCTTTTAGAGTTTTTTTTCCTCCACTTTCATCCCTTCCTCTTCGAAGAGTAGCATGACTGCCTACAGGAGAAAACTTGGTTATCTTTTTGTAGACACTCAGTAGGTTGTTGATGCATGCAAGGAAGTAGGCAAAGCTGGCACCTTCAGTTGTCATTAGATCCTATTTACAGAAAAGGATAAAGATCAACCAAAGAGTCTACAAATGCAATAGGCGAGATGACCTTGTAGAATATCTCCTCTTAGAAGTGAGCTGTAAGTATATATCTTACTGCTTAATTCATTCACTTTCTCAAAACTATTCTATTAGTAAACAAACCATTATAAATTGCCCCCCCCATATTAATTTCAGAAAACTGCAGCATGAGAGAGGTGGATTATTATATTCCTAATTAAAACACAAATACAGTAATTACAGTTTATATGCCATTATCCTGAATCTACACAGGATGACGTTAAACAGCAAAACAGCCATTAATTTTACTGTTCAAAGAAATGCTCATAATCTTTTAGAAATGTCATATAAAATATTCATTTTGAAATGCCCTACGGTGATTTCTGAATTTATTTAAAGTGGGCTGTTGATAGCTCTTTTATAAATAAGCAATTACAGTACACTAAATATATCATGGCCCATCACATTATACATTCTATAATTTCATGGATGAAAAGCCTACAGCTGATCTGCATAAATGTGGTGCATTTCACAGCAGGTGAAGAGTTTGATTATACAGGATAATCAGTGTTATTATTTATAGTAACCATTTATACCTGTTATTTATTAAACCCCAGCAAATCAGATATTGGTTTATTTAAGGAAGTTGCTGTAGTATAGGCGAACTAGGGATAAGAATATTAAACACATGTAAAATGCACTGTTACATTAGTAGTTTGAAATCAGCCAAGGTCAGCAGGGAATGCCTTGTTAGTCCTTAGTAGCAAAGGAGAAAGCTGTGTTGGCGAGCACCTGGGGTCTGTCCACATCCCCCCTGGACGAATATCATCACTGCAAACATCACTGCCCCACTGGCAATATCAGATATCCTTGTGAGCACATTATATGAAGAAGTCATGAGCTGATTATCTGCAGAAAGGTCGAAACAATGTGTGAAATATTTTATCTGATTTTTTTAGGCCTGACCTGAAAGATTCTCATGAGGGTTGCACTGCACAGATTACCATACTGTGGTAACCAGCTTACAATGTTCATATTCCTTGGTCATTTAAAAGAATTAAACTTTTAAACAAAAAAACTAAATCAAAAAAGGATAGTCTTGTGTATTACTTCAGTGTAGTCATCATAGGATCTGTAAGACTGCATATACTCCATTTTTCTGCAGGTATCTTGCATATTTGTCACCTTGTCTGAGTAATGTTGTATTTGCCCTCTCTTGCTCAGCAACTCATTCAAGTGACAGAAAGTCATCCACGTGGGCACAACAAAAGGGGGCAGGTATCCATGGCAGATCCTTTCAGCCTGTCCCATCTGGCTCTCTGCAGGTGTTGCCAAACTCTGGTAAATGGGAAAGAAAAAGTGAGGCTGAACCAGCACTAAGCCATGGTTCCAGAGGAAACAGCAGTGCTGTAGCTGTTCTTCTGCAAGCTGGGTAGAATTTGTCTTTCCGTCCTTGAGGATGGTGTCTGGCACTTCTTTGAGACTACTTAGACACAGAGGCAGAGGTCTGGGAACCACCTGCTATTTGAAGAAGGGAACAATGTCTCCAGGGAGAATTCAGATCTATAAATGACAATTGGTACGATGAAACGAAGTTAGTTTAAAACAACACAAAACCACATTGAGAGTACAGACCACCTGGAAAATCACCTTGACAATGCTGACATTTTGGTGATAGTATCATGAGAGGTCACCTAGTACTCCCAGTGTATGATTCTTAACTAAGCATTTGAGTTTATAGAAGTGAAAATTATCTCAACATACAAATTCTATTCACCTTTTGTGTGTATACATTTAATTTTTAAAAGGATGTCAGTCTGTGCTGAAATGACTGAGTATATATGTCTAGAAACAGGTTCACTTCCACCTTAACTCTTCTCTTTGAAAAAACCAGAAGCAGCAAAGGCACATCTGTACACTGTAAATGCCTGGAAAGGAAAGTAAACCTACTGTTTTTCTTGCCGTTTCAGAGATGGTTCCTATGATCATAGCAACCGAATTTGACTGATTTTCATAGGAAGATAAACTGTGTTCATATTAACCTAAATGACAGTTTTGTGCGTGCATGCATATAGTAACTACACAGAACAAAACTGTTATGCAATTTGGAAGGCATGTTCCTCTTTGCAAAATTCTGCTGGTTTTCATAATAAATTGGAATATATAACTGTAAATATTGTAGCCAAGAATCAGAGAATTAAAACATTTGGCTTTCCTATCCCTTTAATTTCAAAATACAGAAAAACCCAAGAAGACACAGATATAATATTTCAATGCAACAAAAGTATGATCTAATTAAAATCTAGTGTTAATAGAAAAAAACCCAGCTGTGTGTGAATTTCTCACCTCCTGTGAATACTGGTGTTAAATGTCCCAAATGTAGACAACAGAATATATGGGAGATGCTCACAAGCATTAAGAGTAGGACTAAATATTTAAGAATTTGAAGTGAAACTAGAATGTAGAGAAACTCAAACTATAGCAAAACCCAAAGTTAACATTGTTCTTAATAAAATAAATACAAATGCTTTAATATATAGATAAATAAATATTTTTGTTCTGAAAATCTAGTATCAAGCGGTATGCAGAACGAAAATAATAAAACTGAACAATCAAAACATTAAACAATGATACTTCTCTTTTCTGTATATGAATTTAGACCTGCTGCATTTGTGTACTACCCTGTGTCATATAGGAAATGCTAAACTACACTAATACAGTTGTAAACACCTAAAAACTTCTTTTCTATTCTATTCTATTGCATATTTAAAATTTCAAAATAAGGAAATTCTCACATTTTTCCGAGTGGTTAAAATCCCTCAGAAGATCAAGTACTGTTTGAAGGAAATAGCTGGGTAAACAACCCTATAACTGGATTATAGTATGAAAAGATAATTTATTACAAAAACCATCATATATTGCCCTTTTTTTGTCACCTAATTATTGGTTACTTACATGTTCCAAAGCAGCAAAAGTGAAATTACTTGACACAAATATGGTGTGAAGAATATTCACTTCTGGATATTCTGAGACTGTTAAGAAATAACCTTTGGCACAGAGAGGCTTTGAATTGAAGCCAATTTCTCTGTTCTTCCAACAGTCTGTGTTGATAACATGGTACAAGACTTAAGATGCTTAAAGAAAAGAGTTTTCAGTTGAGCTCTTTGGTTTCAATGGACAGGAGTCACACTGTGACCAATCTGAGTTTCAGTGAGACTGTTCCTGGCTGAAAACAATTTAAATAAGTTCACAAATAATTTCCATGGAAACATTTAGATGTTTGTTTTAGAAACAAAAATCTCAATTCTGATTAATAAATCCTCTCAATTACATATAACTGCATATAATAATACCATTAGATCATGTATTCTTACATTATTCATTATCTACACAGTACAATAATACTGATACGTTTTGCAGAGTGGCACACACTCTTCATAAGTATCAACAGATAAACAAATCCTTGGCAGTTTATGTTCAAGTACAAATTTGTGACACATATAGCTGCATCAAGCTTTAGCTTCCAGCTGTTAGAACTTTTTTTAAAATCTTCTTCTACTATATTTAGGGACAGGGAAGTAGAAATAGTAATTTTTCAGTAAGTGATAGTTGATGCTGAAAATGAAAAAATATAAACACAGAAACTGGTTTCAGGTAAGTATTTAAAAGAAATTTTTCACTTAAAAAAATGTACTTACTTTCAGGAAAGTTGTAAGAAAAGCAATGAAAATGATGTTCAGAAATAAGTCATGGTATTTCTTAGAGTCATAGAATCACAGAATGCTAAGAGGTTGGAATGGACCTTAAAGATAATCTAGTCCCAATTCCCTCTTCCATGGGCAGGGACGATTCTCATTAGACCATGTTAGTCAAGGCCTTATTCAGCCTGGCCTTGAATACTGCCGGGACTGGAACTTCCAGAACTTCCCTGAGCAACCTGTTTTGGTATCTAACCACCCTCACAGTTAAGAATTTCTTCCTAATACCTAACTTAAATGTCCCCTCTTTCAGTTTGCGCCCATTACTTCTTGTCCTATCACCACATTTCCTGATGAGGTGTTCCCTGTAGGCCCTCTTCAGAAACTGGAAGGTTGTTATGAGGTCTCCACACAACCTTCTCTTCTCTGGGCTGAACAACATCAACTTTCTCAGACATTTCATCACAGTCCAGTGAGTCATTCACTAAGGTTACGGTGATTTTGTTGCACCTTTGCCTTGAGAGGAAATGAACAGTCATTAAAAAGAGGTGGAAAGATGTTCCCAATCTAAGACAGGACCTACTGCACTTGAATCCAATAAACACTTCCTACAAAGAGTTAGATCACAAAATTATCAGGCACTCTGGAGGAAAATTACCTAATTTTAATCTGTTGATGCTATTTTACTTTTAAAAACAACCAGCCAACCAAATATCCATTAAACAAGGATTAAGGAAACTTTAAATATTTAATGAAAAGTGGAAAATCTTGATGAGGAGGAACTTGCCTTTCACAACATCTTGCAAGCGGAAAGTTTGCATGCATTTTCTCTTGTGCTATTGGTGCAAATTCTCTTAGATAAAAAAGGGAACAGAATCTAGTTCTCCTAAGGTTTATGTAACTGCCCTAACTAATTTTCTATTGAGAAAACTTATTAAAGTACTGAAAAACTCATTAAAAAATTAAGGATGGTTTAAGTACTTTGGGGAGGAAAGTTTGTCACCCTTGTTTGTTAAAAAATTACTGTCCAACCTAGTTCTTTCCTTTAAGGAGAGACTTTGTGTACATTTTAAAATAATCTCTAGAACTGTTATTTTAGGCATTGTATACATGTGTTTGTTTTTCACTCTGAAATTTTTTTTATAATCAGAGTTCTAAATATTAACCTTTGCAATCTTCTTAGTATATAATGGTCTTATTTGTTTCAATGTTATTGAAAGCATGCCATTTATATACATGATTTACCTTCAAGCATTATTTTCATCTTAACATATAGATGTGAAAGTTTGTAATCCAGCAGTGATGTAGACAGGCATCTAAATGTCTTTGAAAGTAAATACCTAAGAAAAATTCTAGGTGTTAAATGGAATGAAGTTATAACAAATGCCAAAATTCATGATGTTTTTTTAACAAGTTCTTTTTGCCAAAGATATCCAGAAAAGAAAATGAAAACATTTGGGGTTTGTTGAATGAAACCAGAACATCTTCCTTGGCTGACATGCAGCTGAACAAATCAGGAACATATGAAAAGAGCCAAAGAGAATAATCTTTCCATAAAACAAAAGTGAAAGAAGGGATATTTAACATTAGAAAAATAGAAGGATATCACTGCTCATTGGGACAACTTTGCAGTGTGCTAGTCAGAAGAGTTACAGGTACGAAGAGAGAAATGTAGAACAGGAGACACAACTGTTAAGTGGAAAGAAATTGAGAGCACTGTACAGTGGAGTCATGGAGCTTCTGGAAGCTATAGGAGGACCATGCAATAGTAAGAGGAAAAAAGAAGTATGAGAATTATAGTTAGAGTAAGAAAACTGGAGTCAGATGGGAAATTCAGCTGTAGAGAGTAGAAGAGATGCCTCGTATGACCCAATATGGAAGGCTGAATCATAAAGAAAGGGTGAGGAGTCAGGAAATGTGATACCTGCAATGTTAATGTACTCAGTGTTTCAGATAAAATATCTTCCTCCAGGGGATGACCCATAAAGATGTTTAATTTCTTTGTCTTTAAATTTTTTTCTTAGCAGAAAGCTTATGTGTCACAGTGAGTCAATACTACAAAGATCCCTGCTGTTGCTTGCAAATCTAGCATTCCTACAAAATGTAACTAATCATAGGACATAGAAAGCATCTTGGCATAAGAATTTTCTGTAAAATTTCAGAATTGATATGCTAAAGATCTTTAAATAAAAATTCAACTTTGTATCAGCAACTTGAAAAAAAAGGGCCATAAACATGTAAGGCATTTCATGTAGAAGTGCAAGAAGATTCAAAAAGAGTCACTGCTATATCAAGAAGAGGAAACTGAGGGGAGACCTCATCGCACGCTACAACTTCCTTGTGAGGGGAAGGGGAGGGCCTGGCATTGATCTCTTCTCTGTGGTGTCCATGTGACAGGACCCGAGGGAATAGCCTGAAACTGTGTCAGGGGAGGTTTACATTGGATATTAGGAAAGGGTTCTTCTCTCAGAGGAGCTGGGCACTGGAACAGGCTCCTCAGGGCAGTGGACACAACACCAAGACTGACAGAGTTCAAAGAAGCATGTGGACAACGTTCATGGTGTGACTCTTGCGTTTGGTGCTGTGCATGTCTGGGAGTTGGACTTCATGATCCTGATGGGCCCCTTCCAACTCAACTTATTCTGTGATTGTGCAAAGATTATTTTTTCCAGCAAAGGGTTTAGAAATAAAAATTAAGTCTTTTTCTGGGAAATTCTTAAGCACTCATCATCACGAAGACAATTTGTATGATTTTCCCAGGAGTAAAAGGATTGTACTACTACAAAAATTTGCTTTTCTTGAATGCTACCTGACACTTTATGGAGCACATGTAGGAGACGGTTTATGAAGAGGACTTTTGCAAAAGATAAGAGGTAAGGGTTAGGTGAAAGCTTTCTAAAGGTAAAATCTTGGAAGGTTTGAAATTATCCTGGGATGAATATAATGCAAGGAAGTTAGAACAAGAAGCATGTTAAAGCTTGTAAAACATTTGAATGGTGCTAAAAAACCCTAAAAATTTAATTGTGGGTGTAGATGTTTGTGGCAAGTTGTTTGTGAAAAGGTAGGATTAATGTAAAGTAAGTAAGGACCATAGAATCTAACCTTAGCATCACATAGGCAGCACCTTTGATCTTAATTCCCTGGAAGGTAGAAATATGTATACTGTATTTTTCCAAACAGCAATTTTACTATTTCTATGGGAGTTCCATATGTTATGTGATATTGTGTGGTACTGAACAAATTTAGTCACTCGTATTTTGGACTTTTTTGATTTCTAGGAGATAATTTCAAATTCTCTAAAACTTTATATTGCAAAAGGAAAATGTTCAATTATCTGGGGTTTTTTTCCCTGTTATCTATAATAACCAATAATTATTATGTACTGGTTTAATTTCTGTGTCCTGTTGGATTGAGTCAATTTAGTCCTAAATCTCTATATCTCTTGTGTGCTAGATCTTTATCTGCAGCCACCAGACTCTACCTTGTCAAAACGAAGATAAAATATGCAGCCAAAGCGGCAAGGTGACAAATTTTATTGACATGATGGTTGAGACTTTTCCAACTTCCTCCTTGAGTATGTAAATCAGTTAAAATATCAAGACTTAACTCTTGGCTCAGATGATCTTTAGATCTTTAGTGAGAGAAAGGTAGGTTTCAGTCATGAACAGATCCAGACAAATAAAGACTAAGGTTCCTAGGAATCTCATAATTGAGAGATTGACTGTCTCTATATCTCAATTTATTTTTATTTAAAAATTTTTCAATCTGCTGGTTTGTTATAAGAGCATTTAAATTTGTATTTTTGCAGCAAAGCAAAGCAGATAGGTTAGATCATTTGAAGTGAAGCTAAGAGCAAATCAGATTAGAATTTTTTTAAACTCTTAAGGAAAATCTTTCTTTCTGTGTTGATAGTTTGTGTCTTCCTTGTCAGATAAGTAGATTTTTTTGAAGAATGGATGTTCTAGATAACGAATGGTAAGAATTCAGGGAATTTTCCTGATGGATGTATGCAATAACACTAACTTTTTATTTGTCATTTTTACGTTAACAGTCAGAGACTGATGATGCAAACTATGCAGCGGTGGATGTAGAAATGTGAGATAAAAGGAAAACATTGCCAGGCAGAGGGGAATAAAGCAGTCTGGCAAGGTTATCTTATTATTATCTCTTCATTATCTGTCTATGAATGATCAAAAAATTAACATACATTAACTGTTGCAGAGGCCTTTCAGTATTTCTTTATCTTTTCAATTAGACAAGGTCAGACAAATATTTGAACATACTCTTAGAGATCTTTACTCCAAAAAGGACAGATTACATAAGGTATGGGCTATTTTTATATTTTCAAGATCCACTCTAACATGTGGCTGGGTTTTTCAGGTCATGATATATACAGTTTTATCCATGCATATGTAAGAAACCAGGGGAGTAGAAAGAGGAAAATATTATTTGATCTGCCATTACAGCAGTAACAATGATAGTGCATTTGAAAGACTGTAGTTTTCTTTTCAGTATCTGTCTGGCACTATTTTAAACCAAGACAAAGGAGGTTTCACTTAGCCTAAATAATGCTAGTGAAGTTCTGTCTAAGAAGAAGTTAGTTTAGCTAATTCAGGTGAATATTTATTTTCTTCTCTCTCCCTTTCCCTTAATCTACCATAACTACACACCATAAGATGGTTCCATTACCAGAAAAATTTGTTATGCTCTGGTGCCAGGCAGAAATGATGAGCTAGTGGGGGAAAGATTTTGTAAAGGCAGGACACACCTTCATTAAAAAAGATATTCTTCAATTAATCATATAGGAAAAAAGAAATAATTCAGAAAATACACTTAGAATGCTGAGGAGGTGTAGTAGCACTGTATAGTCTTGCAAGATTGTTAGTGGGCAGAGCCTGGGTGTGGTGCAACACAAACTAGCTAGGGGTTAATTAGTAGGAAGCAAAGTGACAGACATTGGAGCAGCTTCAAGAAAACGTTGTTAGAAATAATATCCTTGACCTGCTCCCATTAGATGGAATCTGCCTAGGAAGAAAACTGAAATATGAAAACTTGTGAAAAGAACATTGCCATTTTTAGTTGGATGGCGACAAATGATTGACTAAGAGAAGGAAGAAAGCTGAGAGCTGAGCTGAGAGCAGTAGCTGTGTAGGTTGGTCAATTACTCCAGAGGTGGGGAAGAAGCACAGACGGAGCATTTCTGCTAGGAATGGCTCCACCACTGATGATTGGAAATTTTAAACTTGATTCTTTTCTTCCTCAATTGGTTTGAATGAGAAAATCTTCCCATGACACCTGCAGAATAACCTACTTACATTACAGTGTATGAACAGTTAAAGTCTCACTTTCCATTTGTAAATTATACTGAGTATGCTTAGATATTCACTTACTTCTTGCTGTTAAAGCCATTAAGTAAATACCTTCTTATTTCAGTAAATAAATTACTGTGAACTCTTTTAGAATTTTGAGTATTCACTTATGTAGTCATTGCTTTTCTCACACTTCCCTATTTCTTGTTTTCATATCTGTCTGTCCAGACTGTATATATATTCAGGCCTACCTAGACTGTTATGCAGATATTTTCTGGGTAAAGCTCACTATTTGTAAACTATCTTCTCTAAAATCTTTGGAAAGAAAGCTGTCAGTTTCTTGAACACCTGTGTGGAGCATTCCAGTGGTGATCAAACACACTACTAACTTTTTAACTTGGCGATACTTCAAAGGTAGTTTGCAGCATTTGACCTGTGACACTAAGATACAGGGAATGTAGGTTATAAGGATGATGTGAGGATGAAAACAAAATTTGTCTAGTTACAGGTGTAATGTAGAGGAGCATCTGAGTTGTGTGTGTGCGTGTGCATACCCATGACACTTAGCGATTCCCTATTAGTTCAGGGATATCCCAGTTACAGCTTTCCTGATGGAGACAATGGACTGACTTGCAACAAGGTGAGAACTACTATGACAGCCAGCTTCACAGTAAAACCTTTGACTCACTATTATAGAAGCTCAGACTGTTCTGGAGAGTCCCTCGGGCAGCTACTGATGCCACAAACCAAAGGATAGGCAAAACTTTTGTGCTTAAGATGTCTTGCTCAATTCCCTGTGTGAGTGAGCTGACTGTGGCAGGTACCTTCCTGTCAGTCCTTGCATTGAATAGACTGTACTGCACATTGATAGTTTGATATAGTCTAAATTGATACTGCACGTGCAGTAATGGTCGCATAGGACAAAGTTTTCTACGTGTTCCAGACAACCAGGAGATATTTTCTACATTATTAAAGATAAAAATAAGTCATGCATGCACTGCAATGACCATGCAGAACTAAGGACCAACTGGGCTGCAGCCCCTAATTTCTCTGGAGATGCTCTTGCAAGGACCTGGCAATGGATCCTTCTGCCAGCATCCCAACAATGACTGGCCACCCTGTCTGAGAGATTTCACTCCCCCATTTCATGGAAAAATCAGGTACACCTTGAGAGGGTTTGTGTAAAACCCATTCAATTCTACTTTTGAATAATTTGAGCAGGCTAACTTCCAAACACAAACTCAAGTGTTGCTACCAAAGGAAATTCAAGATCAGAGTACTTTTTATTTTTTGTGGATAGAATTTCTGTTTTCAACACCTCTCTGAAGCTAAAGTAGCCCAAGTCCATGTAAGTAATGAATTATGTGTAGTTCAGGTTATCATAGAAATAAACTAAAACTAAAAAAAGGGAGGATAAAAGCAAAAAGGTATGGAACAAAAACTTAGAACATTTAGAAAGTATTATAAGAATCATGTTGCTTTCCTTGTACACATTTCTGTCTGAGACATGAAATATATTACCTGGTGACTTGGAAATTAATTGGGAACTTAGTGCTAACTGGACAGTTGGAGTTATTAATTTCATTTGGTTTGATTAATGGTTTCACTTGTAATGAACTATTAGGATTTAATTCTGACTTCAGTTACCCATGAGTAAAAATCTACATTGAAGTTTCAGGTTTGCTTAGATTTTACATTCATTTAGCAAAGATATATGACAAAGAGATGACATTTCCCATGCAAATATTGGCACTTGTGTAAAGACAAGGTGTAAATGTAATAAATGCAGCAAAGAGAACACAGTACGGCTTTGGAAGAGTTTCTTCATATTTTTGCCTGTGTCTTTTAGTATTTTCAGATTATTCAGACTTTTTACACATACCAATATTTTATACTCTATTTAGTACATTTTGATATCTCTTCCTCTCCCTGATGATATTCAAATACCACAAAGAAACAGGGAAAATTTAATATTTCCTTAGTATTTTTTAAATTTCTTTACAGTTTGTAGTTTATGCTATAATGCTCCTTCAGGAGGCACACTGGCAGGGACAAAAGAGTCTCTGGTTGATGGCATCAACCTCCTCTGCAGAGAGAGCTCCTCCAGAGGCACCCCTGGGAAGTCAAATTTTCTATAGCACCCAAATTTCTATAATTAAACAAAAAGATTTTAATGTAATCATTTAAGATTAACTTCTGGATCTCACTCATCACTGTTATTCTCTTTAATTCCCAGGAAAAATAAAGGTGTTGAAAGCTGTTCATGTGACATAATGCTATGCCAGAGTACAGGACATTCCAGGTGCAAGGTAGAATGCCTCTGTAAATTTCTGGAGCCTTTCAGAGACACTTTGCTGCATATCACATCATGGTCTGAAATGTTATCCTCTACAGCAGGTTACTCACAAAACTTGTAAGAGAAGGCAGTTTTTTTGCCCTGAGCATTACAAACCAATGAATAAAATATTAACAAGTACAAATCTATACAAAATCCAAACTGTAAACTTTCAGTGCCATGGGCAGCTTTCTGGGATTACAGGAAGCTAGAACAGGAAAGGAAGTTTAATGAAGTAAGAGGAAAATCAGTATCAGATAAGTGAGGAGCCCTAGGCCAAAATTTTTATCTGGAATTAAATCTTTTATCCTAATGAAACCACACAGCCATAAGATATCAAGATGATGAAGATGATGGTGATTATTATTATTAGTAATAGTAGAATGTGTATTATTGGAACAAAATAGGAACATTCTGACAGGAAACATGAAGAAATTAGAAGTTGTTTAGGGATAAAAACAGTGATAGTCTTGACATACTAAAAAAAAAAAGAAAAAAACCCATCCAGATTTAAGCTGCTCTGTGACTTATTTTTATTAAGTGGTGTCTCAGATGCTTAGTACTGAAATAGAGGCCATTTTTTCACTTTCCCCAAACTGGTATCCTCATTTATCTGCCACTTAAGCAGGCAGGAGGGCTGCTGACTTAAATGACCTCCACTGGCATCAGTGGGAATATTTGCATGCTTAAGGTTAAATTTCTTTAATGCTTTATAAGACTGGCTCTTTGGAGACAGATATTTTGTGCCTCTTCTCCCATGAATGAGGATGAGTAATTTGAAATTTGCTCACTCTTTTTGTGCATACATGTGGCACCACTTCGTAGTTTATTGACTCTGTGCAAGGTGTTGATAGTTAATCATGAGTATATCTCTTTTCTCAACTGCAAGTAGTAAACCACTGGCTTCAGGGTTGTTATTGAGGAAGTTGAGCCTTAAAGGCTGATACAGCATAAGATGGCAGGTTAGATGAATAACTCCCTCACAGCAAAAGTTTTGATATGCAAACTACAGTGATAAGTAACAGGTGTTTTGAAGACAGGTTTTTAGGAGAAATTATGAAAGCTCTGGCTGCTAGTAGATGACAGATCTGATGACAATAAGAGTTATAAACAAAAAATAGCGTAGTAAAGGGATTGCAATTTGTTGACATTGATTTCAATTCAAGATCTTTAGTGTTTAATCTTTAATAGCAGAGCAACTCCAGGTGTAGCAGCAAAAGTAATGTTTCTGCCTCTGTTTTGGTAAGAAAAACACCAAATAAAGCAAGTCACAAAGAAGCCAGCATTTTGAAAGAAAACTTCTCAAACACTGCATAGTCACAAATGTCTTACGATATTTCTCAGGCTTCATCACAACTTTACTATTAAGGCAATGCAGACACAAGCCATTTATATTGCTTACCATTGTATACTTACCAAAATAAAACCTGCTGATTTGGATTTGTTGTGCTTTCCCCCCACCCCCCCAAAAATATAATTTTTTCTCCTCTTGATATGTTCTCCAAATGATAGTTTCTTGGCTTTAAAACTAATCTGAAAGTCAAACCTTACCAAATGGTAGCACACTAAATTGTGATAGGCTGTGTAACTGATGTTATAGAATGTTAACTAATAATGATTTTTGAATAATTACCTAATAAGAGAAGACTTTTATTATAATCTATTTTTATTTTAATATACTAATATATAGTACTGAGATTTAGAGAATAACAGTAAACCGAAATGTGAGTCTGTCAAAACACATGATTAAGATCCCAGTAGTTTAACTGGGAGAAGAAAAATGATCACAGAAATGAAGAGTATTATGTGTCTAAGTGTAATATAATGCATCTGATGGAGTATTTTTGATATGCTAAATTCCATGGAGTTTACTCTAACTGATCCTGGAGAAAAATCTTTACCTCTTAAGATGCTCTACTAAGTCATTGCTACAAAAGATGAAACAAAATCATAGTAAATAGCAGCATCAGAAGGAGGAAAGAGTGTGCTTTTTCATATATTATTATTCTATGACATGTAGCACTTTTAATGGGAGATTCTGAATGAGTAATTAGGTGTAAACTAAGTTATTTAATTTGCAGATTTACATTCCTGTAAACCATTCCAAAGGTCACTTTCTAAGGATTTGCAATGAGGTCTGAATGTCACAAAGTATTATCTCCATACAAATAGTTGCAGGCAACATCTTTATTTTTAATGCTATGACTTACATTGTTGATTTTTATCTCATCAAAATTACAGCAAGAATAAATGAATTTATGAACTAAAAATAAAGTGAACCTTATGTAAGTAGTTCTCCTACAAAATGTTGCATATGTATTTAACTGTATCTTCACATTTGTGTTACCATGTGACAGTTTTGGAACAGAGCAGTGTAGAGCAAAGATGCCTTTCATTTTTAAAGGAAGCAGAATTAACTGAAGTATTTTTACTCTGAAGAGTTTTGTAATACAAATATTTCAATAGTCTGAAGATCAAACCTGCTCAGTTTACAAGAAATGTGTTATCAATTTGTATGACGTTGTATTTCTGCAGTTTTAAACTCTGAGATTTGAAAAAGTAAGCTGTGTTGTGATCTGTATCAGCATTAGCAGTGACTGAAGTGCATTAAACACAGATAACCCAGCTTCTCTTGTGCATGTCTAATAAAGAAATTAGTGGGAAGAGAAGAGCAGTAGCCATACACATACGAAATTGTGCTGAATTGATGCAGAGACCTTTGCCATTAGAGAAACAAAAATTGAAACAACTACTTATTGGTTAAAACAAAAGAGAAAGACGATACAACTTTTTTCCTGTAGCCATCAACTCTCTCCCAGAACTCCTATGTCATTTCTAGTCACAGTAGTAATTAATTTTAAAAGATCAGCTAATAATTGTTTTTAGAAACTATGTTCCTATAGCATGTTACTCATAGCATTCATGTAAAAGCTGATATAAATTATATAATATAATTCAAAGGGAATGAAAGCATCACAAATTGAAAGTGATACTTTAGTTCATTGATTGCGTCTCAAGAAGAACTTAGAAGGGCCAAGTGCTGTGAAATTCCAGTGGATAATGACATTTCCTTTACTTGCTCAAAAATGGAAAAAGTATTTATACTTTCCAGTTGCTTTAATTCAAAATGTGGAGGGGCGGGGGGGAGAGAGAGAGAGAGAGAGAGAGAGAGAGAGAGAGAATGGAAATGAATACACATTTATATTATTTATATATATTTAGATAACTGATCCATAGGAAAAGAAAACTCACTATGAATAATCACATATTTAGGTTGCATACTGATTTTGTGAACATAAGATTGTTAATGCCGTTACATGAATCTGGGTAAATGTAATTATCCCAAATTAACTTATCAGAAAACGGAGACAGAAAAATTATTTGAGGAAAAGATCACGGGAACAGCTAATACAGGCAGTTCCCCTTGCTCTGCATGTATTCCAAAATGTGTCTGCTAATAAGATGTTTAAAAAAAGGTACTGGTTTTTTCTTGCATAGGAAGATTTAAGGTACAACACTGAAGTTTTGCTAGAGACCTCACTTACATCCAGGGTTTTGCCTTCAAATCAGGCATTTTATAAAGTTCTTCCGAGTCAAGGGTAGAGTGTAGAGAGTAACCATCATTCTTTGCTAAATACTGTAGGAAGTCCCACCTAAAACACATGCCTTTTCTTTTTACTCCATTCTCAGTTTGGAACAGTCACAGCATTGACACAATTTACAGACTGATAGTTCCAAAGACAGAGGTTTCTCAGGCTTATAATAAATTTGGCAATGGTAACACAGGTATTTCATACGTAGCCCAGCTGTTCAATATCGAATAATTGTGGGCAAGAGGCTTGGGAAGTCTCTCTGCTTGATCAGACTCTTGAGATTATCAGCAGGAGTGCTTGTTTTGATGTGAACATCTGTGCCAGACTAAGAAACACCAGCCTAAAGCTGCTGAGTGGCCATCAGATGGTAAAAAAGGCTTTAATCCACTTCTGACCTTATCAAGATCAGCCTCTCCCAAGTGAAAGCTTTTACAGCTTTCTTCCAGTGTTTCACAAAGTCTACTCTTTAACTCATTCATTCATAAAGGTTATCTATAATTTTTTAATTTACCATGCTCTCAGAGAGTCTTTATTCCAGGTCATTAATTTTTTTTCCTGAGTAATTGCAACACTCATTCCTGCACACTTGCTGGTTCTTCTGAAATATTGTGTATAATCTGTAAAGGATTTAAAACCTCCTAAGCCAAAACTCCCACCCTGAGAAGAGAGGAATAATCCCTTCAAAATTTAAGCAATTTTAAGCTCTTCAGTCTGACAGTGGTACAAGCAGCAGCAGACATGTTAACAGCTTTGAAAATAGAGCTATTTTTTCCCAAAATTTATAGCTTGAAATTTTGAAATATATTGCCATTTTCCTCCCAGAAGCTTCACTGTCAGTTACTAAGTAAAACCATCATTAATCACAAGTAGCTATAGTCATGTGCTGATTGTAATTTGGTCACATTGAACAAAAGACGAATGATATAGAATACTATTAGCAATGATGGTTTTAATGTAGACATTCATCATTGATTCAGGTTCACTTGATATGACTTTGGGATAAAAACAGGGAAAAATTGCCTTGCTGTTGAAAATTTTATTGCTATTAAATCATAATTTTGGCAAAGATGTGCAAATAAAACTGGCAGAGCTTTCCTTTCCCATTTTTCCTTTCCTAAAAGACACAATTACAGAGGACTCAGAAGAATCCAGATGCAGTGCAATTAGAAAAGTGAATGCTGATTAGTTGTCATCTATCTATAATCTAATAATAGAAGCACAGTTTTTGGCAAGCTATCTATTTATAGGAGTCATTCAGCTTACCCAGCTAATCAGAATAGGTAAAATCCTATAGGAGAAGGTTAGATCTATATGCAATTTCTGGAAAGGCATATTTATTCCCCTCCTTACCTCACAGAACTCTTTCAAACAGCCCTGCACAACAGTACTGATGACATTGAGACTGATGGTACACCAAAGAAAGTTTTCATTATCTAACTTTGTTCCAAAATATAAGGCAGAAATACAAGGCAGTTGTAAGTTTGTGTGACAGAAGAAAAAAGAAGAAAAT
The DNA here is from genome assembly GCA_013400975.1 of Atrichornis clamosus. Taxonomy (NCBI): domain Eukaryota; kingdom Metazoa; phylum Chordata; class Aves; order Passeriformes; family Menuridae; genus Atrichornis; species Atrichornis clamosus. Next base: position 154,022 of record WBMZ01009796.1, on the reverse strand, counting down.
CAAAGTGTTTATATGCTTTCCTTGTAAAAAATATATTATGCTTTGTGTGCTAAGCACCATCTCTCTTCTCTGAGGTAACCTTGTAGTTGTAAAACTGACAGGAGTAACATAACATAGAAATGCATTTATAATTCAAAGTTATCATTAAACCTTGAAAATTATCTAGACCTAGCTGACTTCACAAACATACACAGGCTTGAGACTGAGTCCTAATCCCTCATCAAGAAAGAAATATACTACTTTACGTGTAAAAAGACAGAAAATCAAATGTGTGTAGTTCTTGTTTTGGCTTTGAGTCCGAGACTGGAATCCATAAGGTCCATCTGTGGCTGCAAGAGGGCCAAAATGTAATGGCCCTGGGTCAATGCAGGCAGGCAGCGCACACTGGGAAGAAGAGGATAAACCTGTACATGGTGGGACTGTGTAAGGGAGGTTTAAAACAGATTGGAGTGGTGTGTGGGGTGGAGACAAAGAAAGATTCTTAGATAGTAACTTTGTAAATGTCACAAATCTGCAGGTCACAAATACCATATGGATTCAAATAATCACTTGCAACTAGTACAGCTCACGAAGGTGGGCTTATTTCTTTTTCGTAGTTTTGTTTTGTTCGGTATTGTTTTATTCATAGCTGGATGTGTCTGCAAATGCTGTGACCCGTGATTAAAGCCTTGTAGAGAGCAATCCATAGGCCAGCATGTGTGAAAGAAACTGTGGTAGTATTTATACAGAAGAAAACACTTCACTATTCACTAGAAAAGTGGGAACTGATCTGTAATCTTTTTGGTTAATTATGCTTCCAGAATTGTAACTCTTTTTCATGTTTTTACAGGAAAGTATTTTTATCCAAGATCAGAAATTATTTTCTTTTAAATTCTACCACTATTCGGGAATAAAAATATGTTTGTTTTCAGCATAAATAAAATCATTAGTACTTTAACGTTGTCACCAGATATAGTACTCTCATGTTTAAACAACAGCAGTCCACTTCTTGGCTGTTTGATGTCTTACCACAGTCACCCACTTCCTGAACACTGAAAATGAACTTAACAAATAGCCTAATTAAAATTTATTAGTCTGCCTATAGGAGTCAGATTTTCACTATTTTAATATAGGCTGTGCATAGTTTTTGTTCTATTTATCAACCCATTTGGAATGCATTTTTACATTTTATAAAGACTTAGAAGACTTTACTCATGGGAAAATTTTTAGCTTTGAAATCAGCTGTACAATGCTATATGTGTAACTTAAATTAATATTTAAGATTCCTGCTAGCTGACACTGCAATGAATCTTCAGATCCCTTGTTTCCACTTTCCTGAAGGACTCCCTGAAGATTACATGGAAAACGGTTCTGTCTTGATGTGTAACAGAGTTCATATAAAAGCTCGAACCCTTAGTGACATTGGTGAACTCCAGAAGCATTATACACTGGATAAATTTGTACATATTATATATTAAGTTTGAAGAATTTAGGCCTTTGCATACAGCTTTCTAGAATGTCAAGCCGCCTTACTGGGTGGGCAAAAGCTTCTAGCTCATGAGTGATGGCACAAGGAAGCATATGTTTTCAAGTTAGACTGTCTCTTGTGCCAAAATGGGGAGGGATGTGGTCCATTACAACTTTCAAAGTTGTAGTAAGTATCCTTTGAGTCCAACCTAGCCATATGCAAAGGTGCCAGCAATAGTCACGTCTCATGCAGAACCCTTAGAATTTCCAAAGCAACCAAAACTGACTTCTACTACATATATTCTATGAAGTAGGGCTTTCAGTGGGCAGCAGTCCCATTTTGTTGTAATGTCTGATATGTAAATGAAACAAGGGTCTCAGAAAGCAAACTTTTTACCCATCAAGTTATTTAAATTCATAACTCTCAACATATGTATTGCTCATAAGAACTGCAAGTGCTGTTCTGAACTATGCTGTGTTTTTTTGAGATCTGGGGTTTTTTTTGTTTTGTTTTGTTTTGGGTTTTATTGTCACTGTTTTGGGTTCAGCTTTGTTTTGTTGGGTTTTTTATTGTTGGGATTTTCTTCTTGTTGGCAGGGTTTTGTGTGTGTGTGTGTGTGTGTACAAATTGGGAAAACATCATATTTTCCATATTCTTAGTTGATCTGTTTGAACTTGGTAGAATAAGACTGGAGTTGTTGTTGTTGAAGAATAATTTTTCTCTATTTTTGTCACAGTCTCATGTAGAATTTCTGTTGCTGAAGTCCAAGGAAGACTTTGGGTTTCCAGTGATGCAGCTAGAGAATCACGCTGATTTTGCCAGATAGTTTGGAGACAACACCTTCCATCAAAAGCACTAATACACATGTAATTGGACCAAGCAGAACCTGCCCACAGCATCCAGTCACCAAATTAGCACTGTGCTTTCTATCTGATAAGAGGAGAGTCGGCAGCCAGTAACTGCACTGAGCAAAAATCCCTAAACAACCTAAAGGCTCTGATGATTTACTAAAACCTTTAACAATACAGTTTATGCTTCTGTATATTTTTCCTGTCACTGCTGCAACTGTGATTTATATAAGGAGTGTCTGTGCCCACTTTGGAAATATAGTCTTATGTTGTACAATCACTTCCAAGCTGCTCTGCACTCTATGTACTTTGATGAATAATACTTCACATGGAGACATTCCCAGCAAGTCCGAAATTCGGGAGGGAGAGGAAAAACCCAACCCTGTCTACTTCTAAAATTGTTTCTGTTTTCTGGTGAAGGTAACCACCAGTTTGTGTGTAATGGCATTCCTCCACTGCACACTTCAGAGGGATCTCGGCAGCTGTAGGCTGCTCTGCTCTCGCCCTTTCTTAAACCCACAACAAAAGGATACATTGCTGGCACCTATATCTATAATACTAAAGGTCCTATTTTAGAGGCTATTTTAAAATAGCCCTTGGGATAACATGAGTGTATTTAAAGTCCCTGCAATGTGTTTAACTAAAGATGTGATGGACAATCATTACTAATAGACTTAGCCTATGCCAAAATTTCTGTTTAAACATGCAGAATGCCTGTACTAAACTGACAGTTTGAAAGCCATGGAAAAGTTTGATTAATGTCCTACAGATATTTGATCAGCAGTCATGGAGGATAGGGATCCATAAATTTGGAGTCTGTAGAAACTTCTTTCCTTCTGTTATTATCTTCACAAGCTCCTTTTACATATATAGCCTGAATAAAATAATCCTGGCAAAGATGCAACCTAACCCCTGTAATCTCCAGACTCCTCTAATCTTCCAATAAAATCTTAATAGTGTTACTTCTTGTAATGACCCTTCATTTGAAGACGCCACTCATGTCTTCTACAGTTTCATACTCTTCTCTTATTTTATGTTGAATTAATTTCTTCCCTAAACATTAAGATTTATGGTTCATTCCTTTCTTCTTACCATCTCCAAGTTAAGTGGTGGCTGATAATAGTAATTACTAATGGTGGCATATTGTTGTTGTTGTTATTAAAAAAAACCCAACAATCTTTTGTTGTGATTTTCACCTTTTAGATAAAATCTGAATCTCAGACCAAGAGAAAGAAAACTCACAATTCTCCTAGGCTTTAGGCGTCCTTTCATAGTGGTTGTCATAAGCAGGTGATTGACACTAGTCTGGGTTTAACTACTGGAAAAAATTGTATTTTCAGTGATGGCAGGAAAGAATCAAACAATAGCAGACAACAAAAATTGTGTTTGCACCACAATTGATGGAAATGTGGACCTATTAATATGTATTTTCCATCATGTCTAGAAAAGCTTATTCCCTCTTCTCTGTTCCTACCCCTTGGTTTCCCCCAGCCTTCCAATTTGCAAGTTTGTCTTGTGGAATAATTCCTAGGGATTTTGTGGAAAACTGCTTAATTCAGGTATAAGTGATTCTATTGTATAATTACCTTTTCAGCAGAGTTTCAAACTAGATGGGAAGCTATACCACCAAGACAAATTTAGTAGATGAAGTCCCAGTCATGCTTCTGAAGTGAATCCCTGTTTAGTGACCCTCAGAGTGAAAGAACATTGTACATAAAAAGGTGTGAAACACAAAAGGCAAAAAGTATCTCCCACACTGAAAATGCAGCTTCCTGAAAACTGGTGTGATTTTTGTGTGGGTGACAAAATTTGTACAGTTAGAGCTTTCTGAAAACAAATCCTTTGATAGAATCTGCTGCTGTTACTATAAGGTATATTAAACTATTTTCAAAATCCTTGAATCTAAAGATGTTATTGGATCAAATAGAGTTATTTAGAGTTATTTATTTCTGGCAGTACCAATTTTTCTGTGTTATCTTCTTTTAAGAAAAGCCCTCTTGACTTATATCATGCTGGCCAAATGTCTTTTATTAACCAGAAATTTCTTTTGAGACATTCTAGAAGTGAGAGAATGATTGTAATAATATTAAATGCCACCACATAGTACAAGCCCACAAAACCTAGTCAAACAAGACATTATTTAGTTACAAGAGGGAAAAATACAATGAATTTGCTGTGTAATAGTTACTGATAGTGTGTCTATTTTATTTTTGTACCTCACAAGAAAGGAAAATGGATCAACTATTCGCTGCTAAGTTCTTTCATTTTCCCAATATCTAAGAATACATAAAAGCTTCCAGTTCCTTATTTGTGAATTATGAAGAAGCTACAAGAGAAACACTTTCCCTAAAGGCCCTTGGATTAAGCACTTCTCAGTCTAAATATTCTTTGGCTCTTTGCCATTCACTGGCTTTATCAATCATTTCCACTTATACAGCACTTTGCAAACACTATTAAAGTTACGTCTTGCCTCATTCCTGTGTGAAAAGAAAATGTCATGCCATATTCATTAGAAAATGTGGATAGATTTATGTAGATACTAGACAGAACACGGTTAACAACTAAGTTTTCTTGTATGTATTTATCTGTGTTTTTCCCTCATTTTGTACTTTTGCAGAGACTAGGATTGCCATGTCATTTATTTAACATATGTGTTTATCTCTGCAGATTGAACCCGTTCTGCATTCATAGCAATGTATATATCTATATAGTCACAGCATGATAACTCTCAATTTATGTTGGTGTAACCCCTTGGAAATTATAATGTCATGGTAGGCCAGGTTCCTCAGTTTCTGCCTGGGACATAGCACTCCTGCAGTAACCTTCTAGGTTGCCCTAATCACTCAGGGGTGTTAAAGTAATGACATTGCCCACTGAAAAATGAAACATGGGTGTTAGAACAGGGTTCCTGGGTTGGAACCTGTTACTTATTCATATTGGCAATTTATAGGGAATATCAGAACTGCCCATTGTTAAGTCATTTAAAATATATAACAGTCTTTGTATGATATACCTAGAGAGAGAGGGAGAGAGCATGCTGTAAACAGGAATGTGTATATGTAGTGGAACATATGCAGTACATTCAGCTTTATGTTTTCCTTCAAATACATTTATCTACGAGACATTTTCACTCAGAGAGTGCATTCTGGAATTAGTATGTTGTGAAAAGCAAGATTTAATTTTTAAATCATATTCTTAAAAAATTATAAGAATTGCTGAAGAAATTTTCTTCCCCCTGCCCCAGCTGTGCTTTTTCCTTTGCTATGTTGAAATGGTGTGATACAAACTTCCCAGCTGAAAGAGGTGTCAAAAGCAAGAAATGGGAACACATAATTAATGTGGTTGCACTTTGCTTTCATCCCTGCATCCCGTGCTGATCCCTGAATCGATACTGCAGCAAGCTTTTCCCTCCTACACCCATATGCAGCCCAGCAGCCCCACACTTGTTCCCTGCAGCTCTGCTGGATCCAGCTCAGTCCAGGTGCTTCCAATGAAAAACGGAGGAAGCACAGCTGAAGTAGCAGGGAAGATGAGTCAGTTACTTCGAGGTGCAGAATACAAAAAGGCTTTATTGAAGGAGGTTTCCCTCTTTTTTTACTTGGCTGCAACTTCCTACCCTTTGAAAAAACTGAGGAAGCTCAGCCAAGAGCACTCACCTTCTGTAAGTTATAGCTTTTCATGTTATTGTGGATTTCTCTCATATTCCAAACATGTTTTCTGGACTACCTCTATTATCAAGAATTTAAAAGAGTAAGTAAGTGTTGTGAATGAGGAAATAAGAGAAAACATCTGACGACAGACCAAAATACTGTTGTTAGAGTTGTGACTACTCTGTTTGACTTGCTAAGCTGAATATTAAACTGGGGCCAGGTAGGTCAGAAGTCCTGTCTTGCACATGCAGCTTCTGATTTAGAAGAACTAATAGTAACTCTCTCAGTCAAACTCACAATTACTATGCCATTTAGTAAAGGATCAAGACCTCTTTTCTTTAACCTGCTAGCAATTTGTCTTGGAATAAGTGGTAATTACTAGACAAGATTTGAAAACCATTGCTTATGATTTTTCCCCCCTTTGACATTGAAATTTTTTTCCATCTTCTCCCTAGCAAGCTAACTCTTTGAGTAATATGTATTTTAATTATTTTATTAGTATACATTCAATAGCACTACTATCTGCCTATGGCATTATTTTTGATGTACGTCAATATAGATAAGTTATCGCAATTGCTATCTGCAACATAATTAATACTCAGGATTGGAAGAGAGGGCTATTTGGACCTAGTATCATTTAAACTAAAGGCTATGATTGAGTTTTAGTGCTTGATTTATAAAAAATATGAAATCAACATGAATTTCACCAGGAACGAAATATCTCTTTTCATGAGGAAAACCAAAATGTCTTATTTTTGAGTCCAGCATTGTATTTTTCAGTTCTGCCAGCAAGCTCAAAAGTAGTTAATCATAGAGCTCTAGCAGTGAGTATTCTGATCTTGCTATAAAATCTGATTTTCTTGCATAGTTCTTGCAATATAATAAACTCCATTCTTCTCAGACAAAAATCCCTCTTCCCCCTTCCCAGCAGCAAAGAAGATATTTATTATTCAAGCTATCATTCTTCATGCCCTACACATAAACTGTTGGAAAAGTGGGGTTTTTTTGTTTGTTTTGTTTTGTTTTTTTTTTAAGCCAGCCACCACAGTGACTTTACAGAATAGACAATAGAAATTCTACACTATTTATTTCCTGGGAGTTCCTTTCTCCTGTTCAAACACAAGGCTAGGAAACATACATACAGCAGTAAAATATGACCTTTATGGGGTTTGTTTAGAAAGCATTTTTTAAGACAACTTTCCCTTCCCAATTTTGCAGTACTTTAGGGAATATTTTGATCTTTTTGGAAGGGGAACAATGCCAGTGAGGTTGTGTCATCTGTGCTAGAAGGACTGGGTAGAGGAGAGAGGCCTGAAGTAAACCCTGACTAGAGGAAAACGCAAGCTGAACAAAACACCTAACTGCTCCATGGGAAAGAAATCACTTGCCCAGTTCTTATGTGCATAATGATAATGGGCAGCTGCCAATCAATACTTTCACATCTCCAGACAGCTCTCAAACAGGTAAGATTCATGAGTTGAAGCAAAAGGGGAAGCTTTTGTCAGATGTGATACATGTGAAGGAGAAGTAAAAGTCTTGTGGAAGGGTCAAGTGCAGACGTGGAGGCAGGAGACAGGGGAGACTGTCTTCACCCAGTATTGCTGCAGCAAGGGCAGAAGGTACAAAACCACAAACTTGATGATTTCAGCTGCCTCCCTGATCCAAACAGAAAAAGTCTGTTATTCCAGGTGTTAGAATTTGTGGTTAAATACAGTGGCAATTACCCCATGAGTAATTATGTTAGGTATGAAAAAAATTTGTATCAAAATTGATTTTGCATCTATTTAGTGTATAGACTGTACATACTATGAAAGTAAATAAGCAAGTACAAGGAGGGGATGATTCTAAAAGTGAACACAGAAAAGCAGGAGTGCTTGCCTGTATCTGTGGCTCGGTTATTCTGCCAGGAACCCAATTAAATACGCTTTTATCCTTGAAAAGCTATTTTATATCTTCTTCTTGCATGCATTTCTGATAATATTTCCTTATATAGTCTATCTACCACACCACTTTCATTTATTTTCCTGTCACTTTATTGTCTCGTGTAACACTGACTATTGCTTCACCATCCATTAGTCACAGCACTACAGTGGGACTTACAGCTGTTTAGTCCATGGGTAAGTTTGACTCAGCTGGACGTGGATAAACTAGGAGTGAAGGTATTTTGTATTGGTATGATACAGTACATTGGAACTTAAAACTGGCAGTTAAGTAAAAAGAATAATATTCTCCAAACATTTGATTAAAACTTGGTGGGTGAATTTGTAAAGATGTGGGAGGGATGTTACATTAATAAATTTTATAATTATTAACAGGGTTTCAGCATTTAATATACCTCAATAGCAATAATAGCTAAGAAAGGTCCACTAACTGTATCAAAAGTGTGAATAAGTTTTCAAAATTATCTTTTTCTCTGCTTTCAGATTTGGCTTAGTAGCTAGTGGGTCATGTGCAGTATTTTTCAAATTCAGATTGCAGACTATAATATATTTCTTCTATTTCATGACAATTGATAACTTTTAACTGGCTATGTAACTTCGGAGCAGATCTATTCCAAATAACAGAATCTGCTTAATTCCCATGATATCACTTAGGCCCTGATCTTGCAATCACATTTGCACAGATGGACTCCTGTATCCAGACCAAGCCCACATATGCCAAAGAGGCTCCAGACGATGAAGGCATTGGCTCATGGAAATCCAATTGCAAGATCAAGACCTTAATTCCCTTTAGTTTTGTCTCTTCTTAATGAGAGCTGTCAATTACTTATAGTAATTAGGTGGGCAATGGATGTTAATGGGACGAGATTTTAAATATGCTACTTCAAAATTATATGAATAAATCATACAAATTTCTTTGCCTGTCTTTTACCATATGTGCTCCTTCAAATCCATATAAATTGTTTTACATCTGTTAAAAAAAGGTATGTAATGTACGGGCATCAGAGTTGACTTTGAAGGACTTTAAAGGTGATCTGCCAACTTTTCAATAATTGTCACAAAAGAGATATTTTAGAAAACGACAGAATTTTTGGATTTGAAAAGAAAGTTATGGATTTGCTAGTACGGATGTTCCATTATGTTATTTCTTTTTTTATGTTGCTAGTATTCTCTTGCGAAACAAAACTTTCTACAATAAATTGCCCTTAATTCATGCATTGGAGTGAATGGGACTGTAATGTTTGTTTTGGTTATAAGGGCACAATTCACCCCTACATTGTTTATGTTTAAGGTTGGTGCCATTTATTAACATCAATAGAAATCTGATGTGATATCTTTCATTTCCTCATAAGACAGATCTCATGAAAGTAGTTGTCAGTAAAATGCAGATTTTAATCCATTTTCCTGCAACCTTATGTAAATGACACATTATAATATGCATCGTTAGTATGCTGGGCACTGGATGTCTCCTGTGGAGAAAACAAGCTTAAGTTAAGCAGATATGCCTTCACACTGCAGAATGCTCAGTTGCCAGATCGGGTCAGTGCTAGAAAATTACAGGTTCCAGTATTTTAAATAGAGTCTTTGCAGAGAACACCATTAAATAACTGCACAGATCTATTCATTTCTCCAAGCAGAGGCAATAATTGGTAACTCTTGTCATTACGTACAAACACTGTGTTCCTCCAAGAATAGCCCAGTGTGATCAGCTCTCCCTAGATGGGCTGTTCTTTTACGAATTCTCGAGTGGCTCCTTGTCTATGCGCATTTGCAGATAAAGCCACCGTAGCTGAGCACAGCTGATGAGTCATCCTGCTGAGTTCTGTACATCTGTTCCAAAACAGTTCATTGTTTTCTTGAAAAAAGAACAAACTTCTATTTTTAAGAAAGTCTGGGTTCACAACATTGCTATTAAGGGAAAGCTCAGGCAGACATCTTATAATCTTAGCCTGTGACATGAAGAACTTTTCTGCTGCAGCCCAACAGTAATACTTAGCCTAAAATTTTTTTTTTTTGACATTGTTTTTCTATCGGTTGGTTTTTCTCTCTCTTACCTAAATGCAGAATTCAAACTGTGTTTTCCTTCCTAAATCACATTTTATTTCTAGGGATTAGGGATGATTCAAAAGTAGTTGAAAGCAGAATGCAGCTGGAGTGCTCATCTAGTTCATGGGTAATAAGGTTTCTTAGCACTTCTGCTCGTTCCTGGTCTTTTGAAATGCAATATTTCAGCAGGCTATCTAGTTCACACTTCTTCAAATAGCCATAGATACACACACCTAAAAGACAAGAGTTTAACCTTTTATTTAAAAATAGACAACTGGGTATCTCTGCACTATTGTGGAATCTCAAAGGATAATAACAATTTGTACTTGAGCTAAATCATGTACTGTGTCTTAAAATTATTAATTAGAATGGATAAATTTAGGTATGGATGCTGGTGTACTATAACTGAATACTTTATCTTGCAGCTCTGTTGGGTAGAACTTAAATGTTTCCAGCTTGTTTAATATTGACTTAGCAATCATCAGAAGAGCTTTAATACTTACAAATGAAATCATTTGTTCCAATATTTATTTAACTCTTAGACACTAATGTCAACTTTGTGATTGCTAACTCAGTAGTTGAGTAGGATCAAAATTTGGGAATTTAGGATATAAAGCAGATCAGTTATAGAAAAACTAGAATGTAATTGATTCTGCCTTTGAGCTGGGAAAGAGACTTGACTTCAAAAAGTTCTTTGTACTGCTGTGCAAAGATCAGACTCTCAAACACTAAACTATAACACTTTTGCAAGCAGTAGGATTTTAATTTTCACAGTGAATGAATTATGAATTTATGAGGTTTTTAGGACAGTAACTGGAGCAAATTTGCTTGGTAAAATTATATAAGTGAGTATACAGACAGAAGTGTTTGTATTTAACAGCATTCACTGGAATAATAATTAAAAAACCCACAACTGTAGATGTCTTATAAGAGATCAAACCAGGTGAAAGAGAAATTATAATGGTGGAATTGAGAACTGGTCTGAAGAGTTAAATGGAGGTCAATGCATAAACAGGGCCTACAAAAAAGCTGGAGAGTGACTTTTATACAAGGGTATATAGTGATAGAAGAAGGGCTAATGGCTTTAACCTGAAAGAGGGTAGGTTTTTGGAAATTAGGAAAAAAATCTTTACTGTGACGGATTGGAACTTGTTGCCTAGAAAAGTTGTGGATGCCCCATCCCTGAAAGTGTTACAGGCCAGGTTGGATGGGGCTCTGAGAAACCTGGTCTAGTGGAAGGTGTCCCTGCCCGTGGCAGGGGATTGGAATGAGATGATCTTTAAGGTCTCTCCCAACCCAAAGCATTCCATGTTTGCATCTCTTGAAGAGAGGTGTTAATTGTTTGTAACAGAGTTATAGGCATAGTGAAGAGGGGACTCTTACTCTTCCTCTTTGGATCTTAAAGTAGAAAACCATATTTTATTTGCTCTACTACAAGGATCAGACAATTTCTCTTTGAAAATGTGCCCTGGGCTTTTAATTATGCCTTTGGTCTGCTGCATTTAGACACCAGGAATGCAAGAGTCCATAAGATTTCACAGGAAGATAAGACTGGTGAACACCATCTGCATCTTCACATTCAGTTTCTTTCAAGGCAAGGATGTAATAAAAACTCATAAACAGAACAATTGCCAAATAAAAGCTGACCTTTTAAAACTCACTGTCCATATACAGAGGCCAATGAGTGTTCTGGTGTTCTTACAGCTGGAAAACAGCATGCTGAATTTTATTCATGAATGAACGTCCTTGTGTTGACATTGTCCTTTAGCCTAAACAGTTGTCCATCTTGATACAGTTATGCATTGTAGCCAGGGCCCTGTTCAGTATTTGCTTCATTAAGTTAGAGAACTCAAGCTTTTAAACCTTGTTTAATTTTTCTTCTGATCGAATTAATCTTCCTTTCTCTTCTGGTCAGAACATGCTACTCCAGTTGGTGTCTTTGCAACCTCTCTCACACAGCATTCAGGGATTTCCCCTGGTTCCTTGTACACTGAAAATGGTAAATGTGATGTTTGTGTTGCTGCTGTGGAAAATGAGAATACGGGGTTGTTTGTTTCAGAAGGTATCTCCAGGTTTTGTTTTTGCATTATAAAATTTTCAGCAATTAGGTACTGCTTAGAGATGCAACATCTTGGCCAGCTTGACACTCCCACAGCTTTGCACAGCTGAGGGAAACAGACCGAAGCTGAAGTAAAAAATGAGATGTTAGTGGTGCCTTTCTTTCGGCAAAAGGGTCTTGAACCTTGGAATTTTTTCCCTTCCTGGATTGTCTTTCAACTTTCACAGCCTAGACTTATTAACCTTGCACACTGCAAAGTTTGTGTTTCTAATCTGTGTAATCTTAGGGAAGACTTGCTGACAGGTAGAGAAACTATAAAGCCCAGTTGGCCAAGTATCCATTAATTTTATCATAATTTCATAGGAAAGGCTTACAGAGTTATGCTCTGTAGGTGGCTACAAGTATGTAGGATACACATATCAAAATTGTCTGTCTGTCTGTTCTTCACAGCTACAGAACAACTTTTGCATTAGTTTCTTAATTCTAACCAAATTTGACCGAAGGGTAAAGTTTACAGATTATGAAGTTCCTGTAGGATTTTGTGAAAGTAGGTAGGAGGGTTAAAGGTGGGTATGAATTCCCTTCCAGCTATGGGAAAAACTGCACTGTGAATTCAACCTTTATAAGATGCCAAGGAACCCATGCTCAGGATAAATACTTTATGAAAGCTCAACTTCGGAAAAATTCCAATAACAGGTTATATCTTCTTAGACTCTGATGTTCATAAGAAAACTAGTTTCCTTTTTCTTGGAGCTTGGGGACCCACTTTTTAAACTGTATTAGAATTAAGCAAAACTGTATATCTTAAGTATTTGATTTAAGTATTCTTCTCTCACATCATGTAGATATGTCTCTCTAGAGTTCTTTAAAACCCTTGCTATTTGTTAGTCTGAGTGATCAATCACAATATATCTAATACTTATACAAAATCACAACTTCCACATCTGGCTTCTTGCCTGTGCACCTGATGATTTCTCTGGAGAAACTGTATAAATTAAAGACAGAAAATAAAGGGTATTGTAGAAATAAAGCATCACAAATATACTTGAAATACTTATAGTTCAGAGGAAAAAAAAATGTATGGTCTTTACTCTTGGGATTTAGCTGAGGATTTATTTAAGGAGCCAGAACAGAGCTGACAATAGCGTAAAAGGAACAGTAAAAAAAGAATCAGAATTGTGCAGTGTGAACAGAGAAGTAAAAATGAATAAAACCCTCTGTCAAACTCATGAGATTTTGTGCCCCAAGAGAATGTTGTGGCCATATCCCTTCCTGCAGGCTTGGTCATTAGCAAACTTTTTACTTGTGAAAACTGTATAAGATTGTATTGTGGCTATGGTAAAGTGCAAGGCACAGAGCAAGGGAAGGAAGACTTAGATCAGCTGGAAAGCACACATGGTGCTCTCTGTGCTAGCAATTTTTTACAAATATCTGAACTGCCATTACCGAAAGCTTTGTTCTGTCAGAGAATTTCTGTATCTCTGACTTCTCCCAACAATTTTATGCTCTTGTTAGAGAAAGGAAACAAAGATCAAATAAACAAACAGCTTTATCTCTGAAATTTTATTTGCACTGGTGTTAATTGGGCAGGGATTTGGGTTTTTCTCACTGGTTGTAACTCTCAGTGTCTCATGTGGATTTGCTTTCCTTAGTTTCTTATGAAACTCTTTTTGTTACTGGAACCCTGACAATGGGAATTTTGCACTGCCTCTTATAGCTGAGTTGTATACAATGAACTGAGAACTGATCTTTTAATGTGCTCTATAGAATTAAAAGCTGTTGCAGGAGAATATTTCTATTTTTTCCTTTCTAGCACATGTACCCATCCTGTAGAAGTCTTTCTTTGCAAACATACCTATTCCATAAAATCTCTCTCTCTCCCCCACTTTTCTACAGCCCTTATCCCAGGTATATATATATTTTGTTACACTCTTTAAATGAAGAATCATCCTGGAATCTGAAGATGAAAAAAAAACCATGATGGACACTTTTCAGAGACAATTTTTTGTTTACTTAAAGAATTATCTTTTTATTACGTTTTCAAGAATGTTTCTTGGTCCCAAAAGGCAACTGTAACAGAAAGTCACTCAGCCAATTTTCTGATTTATTTTTGCAGTTGAAGGAGGAGTGATCTGCTACAGTGCCTGTGAAACACCTTCAGCAGGAACTGGGTTCCCAGTTGCAGGCATGAAGCAGGGAGAGGAGTTCTCTGCTTGGGGACTTGCTTCCCAAGCTTGCATGGTCTTGTCCTTGTATGAAAAAGAGAGCTGTTTATTCCTATAAAGCAGTGTCAAGTCTAAAAATAGCTGGGAATAGAAAAGAAAGTTTTGCTTCCTGCATTCGTGCATCAGTGAACCACTGCATGGCCCATATTTGTTTATTTAACAGTCTTACCTTTACATCATTAGTTTCTGTTCTTTGGTCTGCAATAATGTTGTTTTGTTTTATGAATTAAATCATCAGATATCAGTTTAAGATGACAGAAAACTGGCTTTTAGAAAAGTTGTCCTTTCACCTCAGTTTTAAAGAACTTGTCTTCAAAACTCAGCCTTACCTGTCATATTCAGGATAACACTATTGTGTCCTTCATCTGAGATTCTGATAAGCATTTGTTGCCTGGTTGAACACAAAGAAGAACTCTTCTACAGCCCCTAATGGTATTCTGGTATCTATTTTTGTGATGTCTTTGATTTTCATGTGAATCTCAGCTCGTGATGAGCTTATGTGCCTTCTCACAGCCTGTGCCCAGCCCATGGGAACATGATATTGGACACCAGTGTGATACCAAGACTCAGTAACTCAAATATATTTCTGCTGCTCTTTCAATCCCATTTGTACAATCAGTATCTACTAAAGTGTAGACTGTGGAAAATTCCAACTGTTAAAGTGATACTGACTATCAACATTAGTTTAAGCTCAAACCCCAACATTTAGAAGTATTCCTGGGTATATTAGTTAGATGCATACTACTGTTATAGTTTATTGGAAACACTCTGTGTAGATATAGAGCTTTACAACTCCTCTTTCTACCAGAAGAGGTGCTGACAAGGAGGGCTGAACTTTTTGAGAGATAACAGTACTTGGATTTTTTCATCTTCCAACTGGAGAAGGACTATTTGCACACAGGATTCATTCCAGAGAGATCTGCACAAGCAGCAGCCCTCTTTGGAAATCTGTCAATGCACAGGCATTTATAGAAATGCCTTGTTCCCCTTACCGACTGTGACTGGAGTGCAACAGAGTAACTAATCCATCAATTCAGTTTCAACTTCGACGCTGGGCACCATTGTCAGGCTCATGGAAAATATGTCTTCAGATATGGGAAAGAAACGAATCTTCTCAACACCTTCTCAGATGTGGAAAGCATAGTAACAATCTGAGGTGAGAACAAATGTCAGAAAACTGAGAGTCTTGCAGGAAACAGGAGCTCTCAGATTTACCAGATCCTATTGTTATTACGGAACACACACACATGTGCATGGACATATACACAGAGCTTGTTGGCAGCAGGTACCCTACTCTTTTAAAAATCAAGACTTCTGAACAATTAGCTAGCTGTGACTTGGTGTCTGGCTGGGGGTTTGACATTGGGGAGAAAAACATCTGGCGTATCTGATTAGAAACTTGCTGTAAATTGCAAAGTGAGGTTCAACTATGCCTTCAAAAAAAAAAAAATCACTTCACGAGGCACAGTCTTCCTTTAACATGTAAAGCTTTATGAGGTAAAATATTCTGACTCTGAGATTACTTATCAAACATACCTTGAGAGTTTTGTTATCACTGAAAGTGCACAGACTTTATGCTTATATAACTCAGTAATTGCAAGTACCTCAACGACCTGGAAGACTGTGCCTCATTTTAGGAAGAAATTTAACCTCCAGATTGTTCAATTTTCTCCCAGATTTAAAGATTTCAGATGCTTTAGAATTGCACACTGATTATAACTGTGACTTATTTTAACTTTGTTTGACAATTCATATAGGGATGAGTAAAAAAAAAGGTATTTGTCTTTCCAGATGTCCTATTCTGTCCCAGATCAGGTTGCTTTAATGCCACATCTGCTCACTTCTCTCCTAGAAGCAGTTCCTGCCCCAGGCTCCTGGGGTCTCTCTTGCTCCCTGTCCTGGCTTCCCTTCAGACCCTGTCCCAGGCCCTTCCTGTCAGTGTCATTTTCACATCAAGTCTGTCCTACCAGCAGCTTTGCTGCTCCTGGGGTGTATTTTTCATTCACCAGGATAGATGAAGGAAGCTCATGGAGGGAAAGAAAGTGTAGCCTGCCTGTTGTAGCTCCACATCTGCCCTAGCAAAAGAGGCAGGTGCCAGTGAATGGGTGAGGAGAAAGGTTTGCCTCTCATTTGGAGACAACTCAATCACAGGAAGGAGGTGTACTCCTCAGCATATCAGAGCTCCTTATTTCTCCAGGAGAAAAAGCTTAGCTCCAATCAAATTCTTTCTACATTTTGACATGACTCCTAAAAAGTTAATAGTGGGCAGCCTTTCAAGTGAAGGATTTAGGTGTTTTGGAAAATGTTATATTATTATTTCCCAGCTGAAATAAGGAGGTATTTGTGTTGAATATTTCCCTTTTTCTAAGGCTTATGAAAGGTTTTGAATTGACAGCCTTTTACGAACCTAATAACACCACACCCACAGGTAGACAGTTTGATTTGACAGCTCAAGTCCTGTGGACAGTGAAGGGATGATACTAAGATTGAGGCAATGGGTGGGGTTACCCCGGAAGCCAAAAGCAGAGCAGGACATGTTTCCTCCCAGCAAGAGTTTTCACGCAGAGAACAGGTCCAAGGAGATCCCTGTCAAGCCTTTGCTGCTGTGCTGTGCATTCACACCCTGCTTTAACACCAGTGAGACCCAGTGTTTCATTAAAATTCACCAGATTTTTTTAAGATGTGTGTAAACCCAGCAATACCATTAGTGTTAATATTGAAACTTAAACAGTCAGTCTCCCAACAATCAAACATGGATTAACTATGCTTAGCTCTGCAGGAATATTTAGATTTTTAGATCAAAATGAGATACCTGAGAATAAACCTGTTGCAACTTTTATTTTGATCCCAGAAAGATCCTGGAATGAATGGGAAGCTTATTCTTATTTTTGCATAGTACAGAATAATTGATTTTTCTGTGGGTGATAATTGAAAGGGTGTTAGCTGTAGTCTCAAAGTTCACAGACCAATAGCCATATCTTAGAGAAAATCAAGCTGATGTTCTATTAGTTCATTCTCTTCTACTTTAAAGGGTATATTTAACAGCATATGACGTTCCTTAACATTTAGCAAGTACGTATTTTGATTCCATTTATTCAGGTTTATAGCTAACCATATCCATTTACACATACTTCTTTAAACACAGCAGGATGGAAGCACTATTCATGTTAACCATCTTGAGTTTTTGCATTTATTTTCATCTTTTCCCACTGTGCTAATATCCTCAGAAACATTAACATTTTTGATCCTGTAATGAATCACCTCAGCATTGTATTTTAAGTCAGTATTTCTCTCCCCCATCTTCACAGTTCCTTTGCTTCCTCCCCACCCTATTAGCTTGACTCACACCCCCAGCATTGCATAGATTTTATCAGTGGGGTTTAAATACAGTACTGTTACTGAGGGGTTAAACAGGTAGGATGATTGCACTAATAAAAATTGATAAGTAGTCAGGTTATCCTTCCTAATTTATTGCCATGGCAACAGACAGCACATGTGGCTTGTTGCTGAAGAACAGAATGCTAATAATCAAATGTGTCTTACCCAAATGAATATATAACACAGCTTACTAATACAGTGCCTTGACATTGTATACATTACTGAACAACAGCATGCATTAATTCTGCATCTAAGTTACTTGATGCATATGCTCTGGAGAACAGAAAAAATGAAAAAGCACGTCTGCTACATCAAAGCTGTTCATTAAAGTAATGTATTTTAAATAGCATATACAGTGAAAGATTCAATTCTCCGGCACTTATCTTGTTTATTTCCGTAGGTGGTTGGTATACTAGGAAAACGAAGTAATGCATAGTCATTGTGAGATGGCATAAAAATTACCAACACAGCATAGGAGTTCAATTAAGCAATAATCTCAGGGAAAAAAAATGGTCATTACTAGCAGTTAATGGCTGGTTTGTTGGGTAATGGCCCAAGGTAAAGATGAGAGCAGTTAAGCCTCTAACAAACTGGTTGTGAATTATGGCAACAATGGTTTTGCTGGGGATCTTCCCCCCATGTTCATAGTTTGTTATAGAAATAATATACCTTTAAAGACAATAGCTTTTTACACAGAATTTTAATTGAAAATGTGGTGTTTCAAGGAAATAATTTTCCACCGAAAAGGAGCAAAAATATGCACTTTTAGACATATGTGTAGTAAACATGTTATGCATTTATATTCTATATGTATTTCATGTTAATTACAAAAACTATGCTATACATATATAAAATATATTAGAGATTATATATGAGAGTAATTTTCAATCTGGAAATTTCTGTATCATTGAAAATCCACAGAGTATATCTGTGTACAATACATACAAATACATAGGCCCATATATGTATGGACATATATGTACCTTTTACAGGCACACAAAAACACACAACTTCACCCTTTTTACCAGTGTCCTCTCTACATACTTCAGTCAACTGATAAGGAGAGGAAGGGAAACAACAAAAATCTTTCCAAGTTGACAAATCAGGTCCTTCCACTCATCCCAGAGTTTTATAAACCTAAAGCCTCTATTTCACCTGAATTCATCAATAACACCATCGCTTCTTAGCCTAAGATCTTGTACCGCACTCCTTAGTTTTGCATATAATCTCCAAATTAATTTCTTCACCAGTCTTCCTTTGTCTTAAAGGCCACTGGAGTGGCTATAACCAGAACAAGCTATGGATTTAGGAGGCTTGAAACAGTTATGCTGGGGAATGTAATATTGTGTCTATTTTAACCTAAAGCTTTGTAACATTGAAATAGATATTTTGCTTGTGGAAATTGTTGGGATGCAAGTGCAGTCTACTTCCAGAAAGCAAAAGGGTGATGGAGTTTTAATCAACTTCCTGGAGATTTAAAAGCATCTTGATAAACTGAAATGGTTGGTGAAAATTGCCATGTTGTTACAGTAAAATAGCTTCACAATGAATCTGAGGTGAGGCAATTTCAGATAAGACAGGAAACCATAAAACTGCCATGAACATAAAGCAAACTATATTTACAGTATTAGTACCATATATTAATTCTGAAAATTTTCATGAGTACGGTTCAGTGTTAGATCATTTATTTGGATGCTGGTGTAGGTAGGTTGCTAATTCTAGGAATGGTGAATTTGGACTAGATTGCATTCTGGTGTTAGTTATTTTTGTACTCGTAAAGTAATTTTAAGTTGGATATGAAAAAGAAACTGAAAAAGGCCTTGTTCCAAGGATTTCTGAAGAGAGAAAGTTTTCCATAAGATCCTCAAAGGATGGAAATTTATATAGGAACTTCAAAACTTTTTTTTGCTTTTGAAAATTGTTCTTCATTATGTATAAATATATATTTAAAAGGTCTTAATTTTTGGCAAAATTCAAGAAATGAATGGGCGACCTTCAAACCTGCCTATGCACTGCCTCATCTTTGCCTTCTTTTTCCAATTTTTTTTCACAGGACTCTTAGCCCCATACAACAAAATAAAAAAACCCTTGCACTCCACATCCTCTCTGTAGCCTAGGCTAATTTCTGAAAACTGGCAGTATTCTGTCTGTCCAGTGACAAGCTGTCCAGCAGAGTTTTCAACTCGTGTTTCAGGATACTTTTCTTCCTTTCTTATAAGGTACTTGAGACCCACCAGTGAGAGCTGCCTCTCTGAACAGGTGTTACTAGGATTGCAAAGGAAGTTGCTATTGTGTAGGATCTCTTTCAAGTCTGAAAAACAAGTAATTGAACTATGAGACAGTGGGAGGGTGGTGGAGGTGGGAGGAAAGACTCCTTTTTTTAAGCTACTAAATACTGTTATAAATACTTTTAGCAAGGAAAGAATTCAAAGTTCCTCAGAGATACCAAACAGGTTCTATAGATAAAGTTCAACTTGATGTACCATGGAGAAAAAGGCAGGACCACTGGGCTGAATCACAAAGCCAGGCAGGCACACTTAAAGCATCGGATCAAGGAGAGATTATTTCTAACATTTCCTATAAGAACAAACTGCACCACTACACATTCATGTTACATGAGGCTTTACATTGGGCTCAAAATGTCAGAAACTACAATAGTTTAACTGCTTGAAAACATTAGAGGAAATACTGCCTGCAAGTCCAGAGGCCTATTATCTCCGAAAACTATCTGTACCAAAATAGCTCCTCACCCAGTAGTAGTCTAGTTCTTCATCTTTTTAAGATCATCTGACCCATTGATAATATTTCTATCCTTTTTTTTTTTCTTTTAGAACAGCATTTGCAATTCTAGTATCATCACTGAATACAGGTTTTTATTTAGTTATCTTTGGACTAAAAAGACAGAAAATATTTAGTTGTAGCGGCATGACAGATGACTCACAAAGAAGGATTTACAAAATATGACCTAAAAGAACAGTGCCTTCCTCAACAGTGCATCCTAGGAAAGATCTCCAGCCATCTTCACGGCAGTTTTGATGTAGGAAATTGATAATGTGAAATCTAAAAATTTAGATATCTTCACTTATGTTTTTCTGATGTTGAACTTCCAAATCATCACAGCAAAGATCTACAATTATAAGATGGCTGTTAGTTACCTCAGGGCTGTCTATATCAACAGGACAGGGTAAGACTGGAATGTTTTACCACCTGTTAGCAATTTTTATAAATCCCTGATTCTCTTACCTGAAAAACTTTTCCTCAAAAATAGTAAAAGGATATGGCCCTTTCTCAGAAAATGGTTATTGGATAAAAGAAATTGAGATCATGTGGACTGAACTGCGCCAACTCTAAAGCAAACTTTGGAGTTAAGTGGACATTTAACACCACTTAAGTGTCCTTTGGAGTTAGGAACTCTTGACACAGTGATATATTCTGTTTTCAGTGTTACTAAGACATCAAGGGCTAAATTCATGAGGGATGGAGGCATTTAAAGGATGAGTACCTAAAATAGCACCCGACTCTGTAAGTTCTCCACAATGTATAGGAAGAGCTCAGTGTTTCAAAGGGGATACAGAAAGCCAGATAAATAAGGTGACCACTACTGAAGTCAGTCAGCAGGAAGTAAGGACTTGGGGCAATGAAAAAAATCCTCTATCAGACTGCAAATGAAAAAGGGACCCTCCAACTGTAAATGAGGGTGTGGAAGCTCTCCTGGTATAAGGAAAATAAGCCAGAACGTTTGCGGGGGTGGGGTTTAATGTAAAATGACATACAAGAAAATCTAACCCTCTTAAGAGTGTTCTTGTAAGCATTGAAAGACCAAGGTTTAGTCACCTCTTTGATACTGACTTCTTCACCTGTGAGGCTAAATGGCCTTATTAATGCTTTCATTATACCCTCTGCTAGATGACAAACCACAGGGGTTAAACTAGTGTAAGTGAAATCTTTCAAAATCCAGATGAACACTCTAACCATTGAATTACTGACTAAAAGCAGACACTGGCTTTCATAATCATCTTAGTTCACCTCTGGGTAAGGCTCAAACCCTCAAAACCAACAACCAGTTCTGACTTTGCTGTAAAAATGGAAATGGAAGAAATCTAGGTAACAACATCCCCAGAAACTTGGTTGTCAAGAACCTTTATGGACTTAGACACCTAATGTATCATTTTGAGAACTGAGCTCTTTTCTGTATACAGCCCCAGGGCCTTGCTATACAAAGATAGAATAAAAAGGCAGTCCTACACCCTGGCTTGATACATGTGGTGTTCTATGTAGTTCTGCTTTTCTGTACATATAACTATATATAATGATGGCTGGAGATAATTTTTTTTGCAATATTCAAGCATTAAATAGATGACTTATTTTCAGACACACTAGGCAATTACAGAATAAAGTCACTGAGCAATGAGTACACAGGACCATTGGAAAATCAGTCCCTTAGTGTTGGCAAAGCACTTTCATGGCTAAAGATGCTGCATAAGTGTTCAGTATTATTAGTGCTATGTGTACATTATGTTGCCTCAGTTGCTTCAGATCATGTCTAATCAGGATTTCTCAAATCATTCCCCTCTGTGTCTGGAGAGGAAATTAAATCCAAAAGTCTTCTGTACATCTGAAAGTATTTTGAGTTAGAGTTTGAGAGAAGCTAGAGTCAGACATGAGGACGGGGTGGGGAGGGGGGAGTTGTATTTGTCAGGAGACAGCAGCCTTAGGCAGTGAAATGTTTTTTCAAACAGCAGTGAGAAATAGGAGCGGAGAGTGAGGGTCATATGTACAGAAAGTATCAAAATAGGGGCAAGAGACAGGAACAGAGACAGAAACATGATTCTGTAAATGAGCAGGGAAGGGTAATAAAGAAGCTGAGAAAACAGAATAGTGGAGGATGGGAGGGGAATAGGGCCTTTCAACAGGGAACAGGGTAGGTGCTGAGGAGAAACGAAGCAATCAGAAATCATTACAGAACTGACTGCATGACCTTAATTTTGCCCTCTTGTGTGTGCACACTACAAGTCTATCTTTCATTATGTAATCTCATGCTATTTTTCCCCAGGATGGGCTGTGTGGCAGAGGAGACAGCTGCTACGTGGCATGGGCTGCAGGGAGAGGCACTGTTCTTGGGAGCGGGGCTGGACCGAGAGCTGTTCCTAAGGTACCCAAGTCTCTCTTAAAAGAAGTAAAACAACACCTTTTAAAGATAATCCTGGCAGTGTCAGCAACGAGAATTCCAGACTAAAACCTGTACATTCTTTCTCAGAATACACTTCCTGGGGATGTGACCAAGCTGGGGTAAAGACCTTGGGCTTTTTAGTAGAGTAGAAACCATTTTAATCTCAGACTGCTCTGAAATTCACAGATCAGGGAAACTCAGGGATTGATACTCAGAGCTGTGTTTCAGTATATTTCAGAGTGCAACATGACACCCAGTGTCACACATCAGCAGAAGAGGATAGATGTGAATATTGAATAACTATCAAGTCAGGATATATAATCTCCATATACCATACAAAGATATTGTCAGATTTACTTTAAATGCTTTATGAAATATAGTTAAACACTGTTTCTGGTTGTACCTTGGAGAGGTGGGGAGAGAAAGGCAATGAGAGATTTCCCCTCTCATGTAGACCTTCTTTGTATTAGGTGATTTTTTTTGCCTCAAGTTTTTTGTAATCATCCTCATTTCGTTCTCTCAATTCACGTGTTTTTCTGCCTTACTCATATCCCTCTTTTTCCAGATTATAGTAGAGAACTTCCATTTTTCTTTCCATTGCCTAGGAGTAGCAGGTGCAGTGTTGCACACCTGGCAGAAGAGAGACAAGTTCTTAAGACTTCTGTTCAAGGAAATGGCATCTCTTGAGTTTTGGGTGACTAGAATTGGAAGGAAAAGCTCTGCTTTACCCCTACACTCTAGATTGCAAGATACATAGTTTGGCTGGAATTGTCAAATAATTATTTGCCAGATAATTATTTTCCAGAACTGAAGCAATCTCTGTTGATTGTCTGAGATAACTAAGATTTAAGTAAAATATTTGGTAGATTTGTGAAGAAAAAGTAAAAACATGGAAAATGTTACGTCACTAATAAAAAGATTACAAAATTTTACTTCCCTTCTCCAAAGGCCATGTCTTTTAGAGGTTGTGTCTGGGTATGTGTGCAGAGCTGTGCACACATTGTTCTCGAAAGTGGTTGAAAAAATAATATGAGAAAAAATGTAGCCTCCTGAAGGCACCTGCAATTGCTTAAAAATTAAAATTTTTTTCATCAGCTGCAAAAAAACATTTTATAGCAGGAAGATAGTGATATCTGTTCCACTATAATTACAAAGTTGCATAACAATGAGCAGATGTAAACACACTGATGAATGATATAAGCATCTACACTATATTGGAAAACAGGAACAGACACACATAGTGCAGAAGTTAACAGCTAGTTCCTCCCAGAAGATGAGCAGACATTATTAGCCAAAATTTTTGAGACATTTTGACAAACTTTTACGGTATGGAATTTTTTACTAGGAAAAACATCTCATTCACCTTTTGAAGATGTAGTTCATTTAAGGATAAACTGTAATTAATACATACATTAGTTTCATGATAGGAATTGAATGCTTCAAAAGCAAATCTGTGAGATGGGACGGGGAGAAGTGATTTAACAGGAGAATGAAAATAGCTGTGGTAAGTATTAAATTTGGAGGCAATATTTCTAAATAAGGGGAGAGAAAAATGGTGATGAATCTTGGAGAACAGCTGGCATCAGCTGGCACTTGCTGGACAAGTTTTGACTTTGTGGGACTGAGACTGGCAAATGGTAGAGAAAGGAAAATGAGGGATGGCAGCTTCAGTTTCAAAGCCTATTTATATATCTCATCTATAGCAGGTATAGGTTATTCGTGTGAAGAGCTCTCTTGTTTACAGCTTCTGGTTTCATGAATTGATAAATCTTTTGTTATTGGTAAGACTCTGTAAATGAGAATGAAAAGAAGACCCATCCCACAGATTCAGGCCTACCTACTGCCTAAAATAACAATAAAAAGAAAAAAAAGGAAGAATAAAATAAAGCCTCTAAAGAGAAGAAATGGAGCCTTGTGCAAAGGTGTGCTCAGCAGTTCTGTTGTTTTTTCTTTGATTTTTCTTAGGCAGAATTAATCTTCTGGAATGCAAGTAAATCTTCAAAAGGGGATTTTTTCTTTGGAATGCAAATTATTATAGTGATGCTTCCCATACCACTGAGGGAATACAGTAATATTACTATGCACCCATCTAACTCTTTCCATTAACAGCAACCAAATACCCATAGACTTATCTTCATGACCCCCTGAAAGCAGATAAACATTGGAATTGGAGTTTTACTACCAGGGACACTGAGGCAAAGTTTACAATCCATGACCTGCCAGTCACTGGTGAATGTGTTCAACTTCTGCTCAAACCTACTCTTGTACAGTGAACTGCTTACAGCTGTTAAAACTTACATTTGTGGGGGCAGTAACTGCATGAAATACATGTATGGGCATACTTATGCCAGTATAAGCTTGTTCTGAAGATCAAACCTTGTAACTATCCACACTGCTGACCACTGCATCTGCTTACATGAGCTGGTTGGCATTGGTCTTCCCTATGGTTAGCAACACTCCAGAGGTACAGAGACTTAACATGCTTTTAGATCATCTCTAGGTTTGTATTTTGGAGTTAGGAATAGCTTCCTTTTTCTGCCTGAAGGTATCCTGAAGTCATCTCTTCCTAGGCAAAACATTGTGTGCAATTTTTTGGGTTGGCTCAACACACCCCAGCAATATGAGTGAGAAGAACAGGGATCCCAAGTTCGTGCTCATGTATATGCTTCAGCTTTCTGTTCATCGGTGAAAACAGTTTTGTACTATTGGGACTGAGTCTTAAATTTCCTAAGTCCCAATAGTTTGCCTTTGCTGCATAAATTTATGCCCTGCTTTCTGATGAAATTTGGGAGAGACTGCAGGGGTCTCTCTGGGGACAGGTTTTCTCTGAATTTTATTTGTGTATACCAAGATTTGAGGCACTTCTGCCAGTGGTAAATATCTCCATTTCAAAGTGAGAAGATGCAGGAATATCTGCTGAGATATATGTATCCATTATACGAAATTAATGCTGTAGAAGAACTGATTCACACATCACGTTTGTGCCTGTAGTTTTAATTAGGGAGTGCTTTTCATAATTTTTTTCTTGGTGCAGTGGGAGAGGAAATCAGACTTTGTGGGAGAAGTTTGTTAGTCAGAAGGTGTCTATCTTCTGGCACTTAAATCTTCTCATATATAACTAAAAATGAACTGTTGGATCTTTTTCAAGCTTAAAACCTTACTGACCTTGGAAACAGCAGTGTAATAATATTGGCTGCAAATGCAGTTATTGAAATAAATGTTTTGTTAAACCTGTAAGTGGGAGAAAAGTTCATGTTTTATCGATCTGTTGTTCACTCTATTTTGAACTTAGTGGTTTGGTACTAACCCTTTATGCAGATATTGATTATTTAGTAGAACAAAGAGCAAAAAAATAGTGGGGGCAGAGGGATTTTGACAGGCAGGTCTGTTTAAATTTGTTAAAATACCAACTGAGAAAGTCTGAGAGGCCTTATTCAATGGAAAGACCAAGGCATGTTTACATGGAAATGCATCTGATTGTGATTCATTTCAGACATTAACATTATGTGAATGAAAACTTATTAGAAAAGGAAGACCTAATGGCAATAGAGATATAAAGTGAAAACAGAAATTCCTTTCAGTCTACAGATAACTATGCTATTTTAAAATATGCTAGGTACTATTTAGAGGGAGCCAATATCTAAGCATCATTATCAAAAAGGTTTTTTCCCTCCTTTTTTTCATTTGTCCTGTCTTTAATTGTGCTGTTCTGAATATCAGGCAAGTGGCTGAATTTTCAGGGCTAACCCTCAGATTTTCATAATGTTCTTACTTGAGAGGTGTTGATTTCCTTAGTTATTATCTGATTTTACTAAAATCCAGGGTAAGTCAACATAGAATGAATCTAGAATTCATTGCCATAAAATGCCACCAGGCTCAGTGGGATTCAAAGAGTGATTATCCATTCAAATATATTATGAGAACTTCTGTGGTTTCATGCTTTCTTTTCCTTAAAAGTTAAAGCATGATGCCTAAGCTTCAAAGCAGAGACCTGTTTTGCATTGTGAAGATATTTGTCCTATGGGGACATTAATCCTTGATTTCTCACCTTTTTTTGGAAGACTACAGATTAAATTCTGGATTTGATATATCAGCAGTGTGATATGGGAATGAAAATTCTGGTATTGTTATATTACTGTGCATGCTCTTTTTGAGACTTCAGTTTGGATTCTTTGTTTTGTCTTTGTTCCTGCTGATATTGTTTCTGACAAGATCTCCTTGTTGTGTGTATTGAATCTTAATGTTGTCAGTGCAATCCTGTAACTCCAAACTCCGTACCCCAGACTATGCTAATTTTTAGCGCTGAACCATTTGCACTGATCTTTTATAGGTTACATTGCAGTACTTAATGAAAAATATCAGGGCCTACATTTACCATGGCATAAGGGAAGAATACTGTACAGTACTGGATATGGAGATCCAGTGGTAAAATCTGAGATTTCCCACTTTTGAGGGGTCTGATTTTCCATGCTACTCTTTCGGTATAGATAAGGTTTTACATGTGGGAGACAAGGCATCACATTTGGACTCAGATTAATCATACTCTGTAAAAACTTATTTGGAGAATAATTACGTAGATATCTGAATTATTTTATGGAACATGGTAGTACATAAATTAATAATAAATTTAGAAGGAAAGGTCTCTTGGCAGAGTAAAAGTGTAACAATCTATTGTTAGGGACCAAGTGATTTTTCTGGAAGACCTACTCGAGGAGGATGAGGATGATGCTGGTCATGGCTCAAGACTCCATTTTGCCTGCATAGAAATTGTGACAAATAGGTGGAAACCTCATGATGGGAAGCCTCATGGTTAATGGTTGCCACAGCTGGAATGTGTAAATAAATTCCATTCTCATTAGAGAGAGGGAAAGGGGGGACCCAAGAGTGCATGCCTGGGCCCCCTGCATATATAGGGCTGGCAGGGCTTCCCTCTCCTGCACCGACATGGGAAACCTCGCTGTGTACCAGCTCTGAGAATAAACCTCTTTATAAATAAACACCATGGCCAGCCTCTCCTTAACCTGCGCATATCTTCAAATCATACACCTACTTTTTATTTTCCATTTTTTCTTTTCCTTTTCTAGACTAAAGTTTTCTCTATAGGCCATATGCTGCTTTCATCCATGTAGTTTGGTATACAATAAACTGATTGCTATCATTCCTTTATTTGATGGCACAAGCAACCACTAGAGAAGTCACTAGAGAGACAAGAACCACTAGAGAGTTCCCAGCTGTACTTTTTCTCTTTGATAAACACATATCCATCTTGCTCCTTTATGTAATACATGCTGCAGTTTCCTTTACCTCTTCACCAATGAGGGTTTTTTCCCCATATTTTCTTTTTTCTGTCATTTCTAGAACAGAAACCCCTCCCTATATAATATCCCTACAGCTGCTATGAAATCACCCCCAAAAAAAAGTTATCATGTTGTCTCTGATGTCACTGTAAGGGTACTGTGAAGAACTACTAGCAGAGGATATCCCTTCCAGAATTTCCATGGTGGAGTGAATAAGGCAGCTGCTCCACCCCTTTCTTTCTGCTTTGCACTCATGAGAGTGACTTGTGGCAGAATGAGACTGTAGCATTCCCCACAGTTGTGTGCGCATCCTTGCATTTTTTCTCCTCCTGCCTACTTGGGGAGCAAGCTCCACGTAAGAATTGTCTCACTAGCTTATTCCTGACTACCTAGAACAGACAAGCTTCTTGTGGCCATATGCTGATGAGAAGAGAATGGTTATGAAGCTAATGCTGAATTAAACAAATTCCAGTAATTGAAAATCAATATTTTTCTCAAGCTGCCATCTGCAGGTGTTTAGCTGCAGACCGCTGATGCACTAGCTGAACCTTATGCATGAGATGCTGAGACACTGCTGGGAATTAATTGGTGAATTAATTAGAATTAAAAATGAGCAAACAGAATGTCGTTCAGGAAACAGGTCTATCTGTGTGGATATTTTCACCATAGGAGTCTCACTTTACCCTGCTGGGCTCATGGTGTCAATCTGCAATCCTGAGGTAAGAAAGTTCAGAGCAGACAGTCCTCTGAAATAGCTGTCAGCACTTTATATAAACATAGAAGACTGTCATAACCTAATCCTTTGCTTGTATAGCATGATTCCCTTTCAGGCATACTGAATAAAGTTAACAGTCACTTGCATGAAGGAAGTAGATTGTTTTATAAAGCATAAACACCTTTAAATTCAGTTCTTAAACTCCCTTGCAGCTGGTTTACATTTCTTTGTAGAAGACAAAAGTAAAAATGTATTTATCATGTTGCCAGATACTTCTGAGAATGATAGCATTACAACTGTAGGTGTGCAGATGCTGATTATGTCTTTTGTAGGCTAGATAAAGGAATAGCAATAGTGTGATGCTTGTAAATATTTATTGCAGCTAAATTCAATATTTCTTTACCAAGTTACTCATTCAGACTAACAGGCATATTCAGAGTTTGTGGAAAAGAAGACTTTTTTTTCCCCTTTTCTCATCATTTACATGGTTCATCTGTTTCACTTCCTTTTCCAGCATTTGTTTGTCACCTACACTTCCTGGTCCCTGAGCTACATTTCTCACTACTCTCTGCAGGATTCAGTAAGGCTCTCATGCAGCCTTCAATATCACGCTCTGCTCTGCCTCTTCCAAGATGTGCCTCATACCTATAAGCAGGGAGAAATCAGCAGGGTCAGGTAGAGCTGGCACTAAGGATCTGCTTTCAATAGGTGAAAAAGGTTCACAGTGCCCCAGTAGTTGAAATAACTAGAATTTCTAATGTTCATGTAAACAGCAGAAAAACAACCTTTGGAGGTACTTTAAATGCTATTTGTAACCAAATGACTGAAAGATGCAGATTGAGAGCATAAACTGAGTGAGGAGAAGGGCTACAACAGTACTGTAACAATAAACACATATGAATACACCTCAGTGCAGCAGCGTCAAAGAAGATTTTATAAAGAAAAGAAAGACATGGAGGTGTAGGGAAGATGAGAATATAATAGATTATTTGGCAAAAAGGAAGAAAATTCTCAGCAATATTTGCAAAGATCTCTTTAACCTCATCCCTGAAAAGACAAAGCATCCTAGTGCCATGTGAACTACAGAAAACCTTTCCTTGGAGAACAGACTTCAGTAACCTCACATCTAAAATTAGAAGAGAGAAGAAAAGGCTTCTATAGAGGAAGAGGGAAAATAAACTAACCCTGGGAATTATTTCTAGGCAAAGAGTCTCCTCAAGAACATAAATCCAGTCTTCCTTGTCTGTACAAGTAAGCAAACACACACTTCTGGAGCTTGCCACTGCTTCAAACTCTTGTGGAGGGAATATCAGACATGTCAAGAAGACCTAGTGTAGGATAGGAACTTGGAAAAAAAGTATTTTACCATCTTTCTAAACTGATACATAAAGATACTAAACTTAGGTCCTCAAAATCCTGTGCTTGGCTTTGCATTGGCTATCTGTCATACTTGGACAGAATCTGAGTCTGATAGGCAACTAACTGCTGAAGACCCCAGGTATCTAGATAATGTCTGCATCATGCATGGACTCAACTGCAGCAACCTCTGTGACTGCTGTGCAACTGCACAGAGTCTGCAGATGTTGTCTTCAGTTCAGCTGCAAGCATTGCTTAGAAGAATTAGAGGCTGGGACATCTAATGTCCCATTTGAGCATGGTCTGTCCTAGTTAATGGGGCAAGACTGTGAATAAGCACTGGGAATTCCAGAAAAGAAAGAAAAGACCCGAACTTGTGCTGAACTGTTAAGACAGAAACATCCTGGCTGGATCAGGGCAGTTTCTCCCATAATCCATAGTTCAACACTGGCTGGTTGTGCCTCTGCTACATCAACCAGTTATTGTGCCCTTTATTTGACTCTACTGTGTTTGACTAATTCTTTTCATTAGACTTTGCTTCTGTGGAACAGAGATTTACCAGAGGAGCTCGTTAACAAAAAAGTTCTCTTCCCCTTGCCCAAAAAACTCCTGATAGTCTCTTGCTGCTAGACTCCACTAAAATATTAGCTACAACCATCATATTGTAATCATCCGGAAGCTGACAACAACAGTTTACATGTAGTTTTGTTTAAGAAAGAAAAATTTCTCTTTTACCTTTATAAATTGGTGCATATTTTGCTTAAGAAGTCAGTTGTCTTCCTTACTGTGACTTTAAAATTCTCACATTGGACTCCTTCATAACACAATACATTTTGAATTTCTAGTAACACGGTCAGTGCAGCCGACATTACCTTGCCTGAACTATTTTCTAGTCTGGGCTGTGCAGGCAATGCCCCATTAAACAGTCTCCTCAAGAAAGTGGTCCAGTACCAATATGAAAATGCTCTTTTTGGCTTCCATCTGACCTATCTTCACATGCTTCAAGAGAGGTTTCTCTACCACAGTGACAGCATAGGCATTGACATAGTTACACTTTAAACACAGAATTGAAAATAACAATTTAAGAGGTATTCCTGTATTTTCATATTTGAATCAATAGCCTCTTCTGATTTCTGACATAAGAAAATATTACATTTCCAAACACACCACAGAGATGAAAGTTTTACTACTTATTATTCTGTTCTTTTTCTTTATCCTTTGTCAGCCTTATTAAAAAAAAGAACATATACTGTCAGCCCTTTTCCTTGACCCTTCTTCTCATCAGTCATCTAAATCACACTATATTTTGGGTTTTTTTAAAAAATCAAATGGGTGAAGAGATAGAAGCAATCTCAGAGGAAGCTCTTTCATTGAGATTGGAAAGTGGAATGTGATGCTAGAAGAACCCAAAACAAAGGAAAATACATGAAAACTCCAGCAATGCCACAAAACCTCCTGGGGGTTGTATGCGAAGGAAACTCAGGAAAAGCACACAAAATTTAAGATCAAATTAATTGCAGTGTTAAGTCTGCTTGTCTAAATTTCCAATCTAGTAACCTAGTTTATTTGACTGTGTCTGTTTGTAAAACCGGCTTTCACAATGTGCTAAGTGACAAAAAACAACCTGGCAAAACATGAGCCTGCCAGTTGTACCCTATAAAATGATTAAATAAAAATGACATTATAGGGTTCTATATTCATTTTCCTATTGAGTTCCAGCTGAAATTTGTTCTGCTTCCCAACTGAAGAAAAAAATCTGTTATTCTGCCTGCCACCTCCGAGTAACCGGTCCTATAAGCACTCCCTAGAACTGGGAGTTAAGCCAGGATTTTGTTTTGGTTTTGATTTAGATATTGCATTCAACAGTGTTAGTAATGCAGGTGCTGCTGGCCAGATTAGGTCTATTGGGACACCTGTACAGTCCCTTGTATTTTCATTATGCTCCTAGTAACACTTCTGTGAAGATTTCACCATGTAGGGAGGGTATAATCAGAAGACTGTGGGTTTGCGGGAATGTAGCCAGAGACTGCAGACAGACAACTATGTTCAGGTGTTGTAAAATATATGATAAAATGAACCAACCCTGACCACTAGATTCAGGGTTTGTTTGTAAAGGAAAAAGAAATGGAAATTTATTTAACTTGAAATGGTAACACATCAGAGCCAAAAATAAAGAAACTTGTCTTTCTTTTTATCACCTGTATTTGTAAGGCAGAAACACAGATTGTAAGAATGCTAAGAGGTTATTTCTTGGTATCAATATTTGCTGCATGTAGTCTTTTCTATTCTACAAAAAACTGATTTTTTATTCCTAGATGTTAAAAGTTTTCTTAGGATCATCCATAGGCTGCAAGGTATTGTAATATTTTCTAATTTTCTGATTAGAAGTGCTCAATCTTTTAACAAATTTTGAAAAATTACACTCAACCACATTAGACCCATTTGTTTGTGATGATAGTCAGACTTCTATAGGTCTGGTCTCTGGATATTAATTTCAAACACCTAAAGGTCTTGTCCTGTGTTGTGTGCACACAGCATGTGAATATCTATAATGTTACTCTTCCATTGAATATAACAAGGTTTCTGCTGCAAATCAAGTAAAATGAAACTTAAATGTGAACAGAATGGAACACATCAAACAGCAAAGCCTTGTAGATAAGGTACTGCT
Source organism: Atrichornis clamosus (assembly GCA_013400975.1). Lineage (NCBI taxonomy): Eukaryota > Metazoa > Chordata > Aves > Passeriformes > Menuridae > Atrichornis > Atrichornis clamosus. The sequence continues at coordinate 121,223 of WBMZ01009796.1, read as the reverse complement.
GAATGCTTTGCTGTATTTTGTTGATAATATATGTAAAGTAGTTTGTGAAAATATTCACAAGTAATAAATACTTCAGTCACTCAAGGCAATAATATCCTTTTGTTTGCCAGTAGACCATAAATCCTCAAACAAAAAAAAAATTCTGCAAACTATTTCTTAATTATTCAAAGCATTCTGCTTAGGATCACTGAGCCAAGACCTTGTCTTAACTGTCCATGCGTCATCAACAGTTAAATTCAGATATTTCAGAATTTTTATTTGCTCAAGATACTACCCGATATCTCTGAATGTTTTCCGAATAAGAGACTCTTAATTCAAAAGACTACTGACAGAACTGACATGAGTGGATCACATCAAGCACAATATGTTGTTCCTTATTTGGAACTGTACATATTGTTTTTCTTCCTCTGTGGATGTTTATTTGAAGGATGAATAGGTCACTCTTAGCAGGAGAGCTCATCATATGAGTGCCAGATACAGAGGACAGATGAGTCAGTTCCACATAGACTACAAATTATGCATGCAGGATAAAACTATATTCATATTTGCATTTGACCTAAACTTCAACTTTCAAAAATAAGTTTAAGAGAAATTCTGAAATTCAAAAATTGTTTTGCAGAAAGGGAGCAGTTCAAGCAACACAGCTGAAGAACAAAGGAGTTTCTGCTGGTAGGGAAAGAACACATTGAGAATGAAATACTGTACATCAGTCTGCATGAGCTCAAGCCTGTATTTAATACACACTTTGAAATGTGTTTATCTGATGTATATGATTGATACTGTTGCAGTGTTCAAATCTCAGCCACTGTCCACTCATTGCTTGTCATTGCAAAATATGGCTTGGTGTAGAAAAAAACATGTTTTTTTGTGGATGGCAGTGCAAAACAATATTTTTTTTATTAAGCTTGCATGTTTTAGTTACAGAACTGTTACTGCCTGTTTTTTCAAAGTGTACAAATGAGCATGAGGTGGGAAAGTCACACAGCTCCTTACAGGAACTGCAGCAAAGTCTAAAAAAAGAAAGCTGCAGTGAACAAGAGCACAATGCTGAATATGACACTTATATTTGTATTCTCTCTTCACTGTCTAAGAAATGGGAACTACTGGACTTATGACCCAAAATGTCTTTGCTGTTTTGCTGTAATACAGGCATTATATTATTTGCAACATGTGCACAGATTTCAGAAGTATAACCTATGATGCATACGATAGCAAATAAACATCATGAAAATAGGCGAGGCATATTTGCAGCAGAGTTCCAGGGTGATGTGGGTTCTAATGTGCACATGTTAACCAATTAAAATGGAGCCATATGTAGTAAAAATCCCAGGAGAAAGGCTAGTGATCTTGCAAATATTCTCACAAAATAAAAATGTGTGTTTGAATGTTGGGGGGGGTATTGTCTAGGGGAGTGAGGGAAAAAGACAAAGTATTAGTCATTTTACTATGTCAGCTAATTATACCCATTGTTATCCCATTTAAAAGTAATTGGAAATGGAAATGTGGGTTCCCTGAATGACCTATATTAACAACAGTTTTCTGCATTCCTCCTGGGCAGAGAACATTTTCATAACTGCAGAAGTCCAGACAGTGCTGTGACTTCATTAGGTCTAGAGTTGTGATGGGGGATGTCCTTAACAGACTGGCAGTGACCACAACCTCATGAAAGAATACAAGGTTTCTTTCTTCACTTGCTTAGCATGAGCCAGAGTGACCTCAGCAAATTAAGGACTGGGCAATCACAACCACATGAAGTTCAGCAAGGGAAAATACTGGACTCTGCACCTGGGCTGGGGCAACCCTGGATGTACATGCAGAATGGGGAATGAGATTCTAGATGACAATGCCTGGGAGTCCTGGTCGATGGATGCTGGAAAGCAGTGCCACAGAAAGGGACCTGGGGGTCCTGGTCGATGGCAAGCTGGGCATGAGTCAGCAGTGCCCTGGCAGCCAGGAGGGCCAACCCTGTCCTGGGGGGCATCAGGCACAGCATCACCAGCTGGGCAAGGGAGAGGATTGTCCTGCTCTGCTCTGCACTGGGGCTGCCTCCCCTCGCGTGCTGGGGGCAGCTTTGGGCAGCACAACGCAAGAAAGACATTAAACTGTTAGAGGTATATAAAGGAGGGCAATGGAGATGGTAAAGGGCCTTGAGGGGAAGCCGTATGAAGAGCAGCTGAGGTCCCCTGACCTGTTCAGCCTGGAGGAGACTGAGGGGAGACCACATCAAGGTCTACAACTTCCTTGTGAGGAGAAGAGGAGGGGCAGACACTGATCTCTTCTCTGTGGTGACCGGTGACAGGACCTGAAGGAACGGCCTGAAGTTGTGTCAGGGTTGGTTCAGGTTAGATATCAGGAAAAGGTTTTTCACCTGGGTGGTGGTTGAGCACTGGAACGGGCTTCCCATGGAAGTGGTCACAGCATCAAACCTGAGAGAGTTCAAGAAACATTTAGACAATGGTCTTGGGCAGATGGTGTGACTCTTGGGCATGGTGCTGTGCAGGGACAGGAGTTGGACTTGATGATCCTTGTTGGTACCTTCCAACTCAGCTTATTCTGTGATTCTGTGATAAGCATTCCATGCAAGCACTGCTAGCTAACCATGCTGGTTTTTAATGACCCAGGATATTAAGGAGATCTGACCTTCTGATAACTAGTTGCAACTTGGAGATGTTAGCACCTTCAGGGAAGTGCATTTAGACCTAAAATCATGTGGTTTGTTTTATTTTGTTTTGAATTGCTAATAAAGCCAATTCCACCCTTTAAATGTGTAAACTAGATTTTATTTTGTGTGTGGAATCTTTGTCCGGAACAGGATCAGAACAGCAGCTGTCAATTTTATTGTTCTGCTTAGGGAAAAAATAATTCCTGACACAATTTATATACCAGAGATACTCCTAGTGGGAGTTTTGGAAGAGGGAGTGTTACTGAGAAGAGACAAGTGGGAAAAGGAATGAGTTCCAGAATGATTACTCTTGAATCGATGGTGCTGTAAGAGCAAGATACCCTTATTGAATCCTGTCTTCTACTCCTGTTTCTGAACAAACAGAAAAATTGAAGATGATGGCTTTTCAAAGGATTATATATGGCTTCTCCAGCAGGTGATGTTAGTTAAGCTGTGCAAACATGAGTTTGGACACCCTGTGTGCACTGACGTCAGCAAGTGTCAGTGTGTGGTGTCATCTCTGTACATATAATTTGGTTGTAAATGGTGACCATCTCTGTGCTTCCAGACAGTGTCCCCAAAGGATATTCATCACCATCTAGTTTGTTTCCGTGATCATATAATTTAAAAGGGAAATCAAACAAACTGGTGGGAAGATTTATTTCTGCCTTTTCTTTCTTTCATGCTTTTTCCAACTGTATAACTTATACTCTGTTTTGTGTTCTAATTTTAAGCACATATGGGCATGACAGATTTTTTAATGAAAATCTCAGTGCCTGAATACCTGTTTCTGACACTTTCATTCAACATCCCATGGAGAAGAAATAGACCTTAACGTATGTCAAAAGCTGTGTGATCCAAAGAGTAAGTGTGAAGGCATTCTAAGTGATACATCTCTTTTCCAGAGCTGTAAACAGCTTGGGTAAAACTTTAAAGTAAAATACCTTTATCTCCTGCTTGTTCCTTGACTCACTTACTGGTAAGATTGCGTAACAGGACTGGTCGCTGCAAAGCAGGCTTCTTTTCCAACAATCTGCCTCTGAACAGGTTTGGGTTTTTGTTTGTCTGGTTGGTTGGGTTTTGGTTTGTTTATTTGCTTGTTTGTTTCTTTAAAAAAAGAAGAATGAGACAAACTTCTTTTAGGTCCTATGATGAGTAAGTTCATAAGTAAGTCTAATAGTCTTTTCATTTCCTAGCCACATACAAATCTTTGAAAACTTTAAACTCCCTTTTGTATCTGGCTGTAAGCATTAACTATGTTTGCTGGTTTTCAGTCCTTGAAACTGTACGAAAATAGTCCTTTAAAATCTCTGTTTGCAAGAAAAAATGAAACTTCTGCTAGTCTTGAATGTCTGGTTGGTGGTACTTAGAAGTAGTGAAGTTTAAAATGAAAAATCTACTGGGCTGGTCATTATCCATGCCTGCAGGTCACTTCAGTCACATAGTCCTTAATTAACCCCAGGCTACAAAACCATTTAGCACAGAACTATGGTTACTTTCCCAGTGTTAAATGATTTCATTTGGAAGAAATTGCCATAACCTTCTTTTTACAGAACAAAGACACTAAGGCAGAAAAAGAACACACCTCTCACTGCCTTTTTTTCCTTACTTTGGGTTACAGTAGTGCTATGAGGCACAGAGAGGAGAGAGTGACATTTGTATACAGGATGTCTATGACTGAACCAGGAACAATTTCTGCATTTGTGAGGAAGGTGCAGTGTGCATAGCCTATAATGCAGCTGCTTTAATGACTAGAATAACCTTTTTGCAGATTCCAGAGCTTTTTGTTCTAAAGCTCTTCCATGAGCTGTCCAGGGTCTCAGTGAAGCTTCTCCCGATCTCACCTCTCTGTGCAAATCTGGTGTAAAAACCAGCTTAATAAGGCCATTTAAGGAAATCCCATGCAGTGAGCACGGACGTAGCTTTCCTTCATCTTCTTTTAACACATGGTTAGATACTTTGTGGGGTTTTATTAATGTATTTCCAGGGTTATTGAAGTCTTGCCTGTCTTCTAACACAGAGATGTCCCTTCTCTGAAAGCACTAGGCATCATCTATACCACCTCTGCTAGAGTAGCCTGTTGGAAAGGAGCATAAATTGATTAGCAGTCAGTTAAAAAACACAAAACATCTGGAATAAGCATCTACCATGATTTTATGCCAAAACTCACATTAAAGTAGAACAAAGATTAAACCATTAGTTAGGTAATGGATCTGTGGTAAACAAGTCATTCAAAGAGTTTAAACTGACTGCTGTTTGCTCAATAGTCTGGTTTATTTTATTAGGTTCATGACATCTAGTGAGCCAAAAGTAAGCAGGCAAACAAAATATTATTCCCTAAACTAATAGTGAACTTCCATATTTGCTGTTGGCTGAATTGTTCACTGTATAAAATAATATTGGCTATGAGAATAATGAACTCAGAAATACTTGCAGTGCAGTCCCTATTTTTAAAGATCTTTATTAAGTTTTTCAGTTTCCTACATGTCAGGACATCTAGAAACACCACTGTTTTATTTCAGGCCTCCTGAGGTGAATTTGCATTGAAATGCAGCATCATGGTGTGATGATGTGCATCGGAATGCGACTACATGAGGCAAAAATGCAATGTCATCACCGGATGGGATGCTATGAGGCATATATACAAATGTTGTGATTCAGCAGTGCAGGCCTACAGTGCTTCTCCCCTTCCCATAAGATAAATCCAAAAGGTATTGCTCATGTTTCATGCTGAGCACATTGCCTGGAGGGTGAAGTTGTGGCAGTGACAGAGAACAGAGTAGAGAAAAGAGCAAAAGACCCATAATAAGTGACTGATGTGTATACAAATGTGTGTTGAAATGACTTGCAATGACTGCTGGATATTAAAGAATGTATTTGAAAAAGAGAAGGTAGCATTTTAAAAAATTGTGAAATAACTATGTCCCCTTTCAAAGGGGCGCTTACTCCAAATATGTCTAGCTTGCAGTTGCTGCTGCCAGGGAATTGTACTTATGTTGTTAAAGTTCAAAGCACAAAGTGCAAAATATTCTAGTTTTAAGTGTTCTCTACCTAGAACCTTCAGGATATTGCCAACCAGAAAGCAGCAACCAAAGCTAGTTCAGATATTGTGGTGATAGCAGATAATAGTAGATTACTAGTACTCTAAAAGTGTAAAATACCTAGACTTGTTCATAATCTCAGTAATCTGAACAAATAGGACTAAAGTTAGTTGGTAAGACACTTTTGTAAATGTTCCCTAAGATCAGTATTTCTAATGCTGTTTTGTGAACTGACTTATGGCACACTTTAAAATGGTTCTGAAGGAAATGTTGTGTATAAATGTTAATGTCTTCTTTAAAACATAAGAAAAAAAATGTTTATACATTTTATTAATATTATATATTTAAAGGGAATTTCTCTTTTGAATATATACTGATTTATATTTGAAAACTGCAGAAGTGAATTCTCAGAAAAGTTTGCCTTCTGTTACTACAATCCTAGTCAACTTGGAGGATATTTTCTTTCTTTCTTTCAGAGAAACCTGCCTACTCAGTTGAGTTTTCCCAAGGTCACCAGTTCTAATTAGCATGCAGCTTTCATAGTTGGTTGATGAAACTGTGAATCATTAAAGCCTTAAAATATGTAATATCATCCTTGGAAACTCTTACCTTTTCATATGCTTCATGAATATCTCTTTCCCTTCTTTCTGCTGAAAAAAAATAGGTATGAACTTGATGATAAGGAAAGTGAATACCTGAGCATAATTTTTTTCTGTCACCTTTGCTGCTGCCAAGCTGTTTTATACAACTGGGTTTTTTTCCGCTTGAAATTAACATTCTTAACTATCTTCATTTTCCAGCCAAGCTATGTCATAGCAAGCACTGTCCAAGTACACAAAAGAACTTACAGCTTTTACCCACAAAAATATACTGTTGATTAAGGGTATTACCTGTACACATTCAATAGACCCTATAACTTATAGAGATAACAAGCTTATGCTTGATCACATTTTTCCTGTATCAGGTGTGGCCAGAAGGACCTAGACTGATCGACCAGCTATTTAACTGTCTTATGATTTGTCTTTTTCTTCTGTTTATGTCTTGATCTTTCTTTCTTCCTAGTGCTTTCCAGAGGAAAAGATGGTTTTAAATGAGTTACAGTAAGTACTGTAGAGGATATAAATTTCTTTCTGTTTGGGAATAGTGCGTCATATGTGCTCAGGTAGAGGCAAGGCATTTTCAATTTTCAGGCATAATGTTGGTCAAAAGAGCCTGCTGATTCATTCTGAGGAGAGTGAGTCAGACAAGCTAAATTAGGTTTCTGCTCTGAATCATCCTCGATAGGAGACTATCTTACTTCTCTGACTATAGACAGAGCCTAAAGAGGTTAGCTATACTAGGCTAAAATTACACTTTGTCAATATCCATTTCCTAACTGTCCTTTCCTGAAGTCCGTTCTATTCTGAACCCCGAGAGCTAATGGATGAGGATACAGTAGCTGACACCTGACATTTGGTTGTTCTTGAAGAGTGGATAAATGTGGAATTTATATAATCCCCAAAATATTCTCTTCCAATATTTTTGTATAGTAATAAGTCTACTCTTTCAGTAGAAGCACTATGTTCTGAAGTAGTAGAAAGAGTTCTTCAAAGTTGCAATTATATTTATAACTTCTCCTGCTTATTTTACAAACAAAAAGTAAATATATAGCTTTCTAACTAGATTTTTAACATGGAGTAAAATAAACAGAGCTGTCCTTAAAATATGAAAGCAGAATCCTTAACAAAATGGGCAAACACTTGCTCTGATTTTTTTAATAATGCCGCCATATTCATGTCAATAATATTTGCTTATTTTTGTTGATTGTGTAGTCTAGATGCTGATAAAAGGTCCAAGCTAATAGTATTGGAGATGGACTACAGCTGTTCACTAGTATACAGAAAAAATATTTCATGAAAATTGTCTCTATAAATGCTCTACAGTCATAGTCCAGCTTTTCTTTCACTCAAACTTCATCTAGAACTGTTTACTTTTATATATTTTATTGTATATCTCTACCTGTATCATTTTATATACCTCTTGAAATGGTTAGCAAAAGCATCACAATGTACATATTTTACCACTCTGAGCCAAGATTATATCTGCATTTTGTGGTAAAATATGTCTCGCCTTTTCCAGATAATGCATTTCTAGTTTTCTCAGTCTAACTCGGAGTTTTAGAGTTGTGGGCAAACCCCTTTTTAATTTTTCCTTAATGTGTTTTTTAAGCAGTATTTTTTACTCTCATCTAAAGGAGTTCAATGAGTTCCCTAGTCCTATTCTCAGAGACAGAAGCACAAGAACAAGGTAGATTTATATGACAGGGGCATAAAGAAATAACCTTCACTAGCCCTGGCTCCGTGGAACATATTTTGAATTGTATGTACCAGCTGTGCCACCCCTCAGCCTCCCTTGTCTCCATTGATATTGCAGTTGCATCCAGCTTTGACAACATCCGTGTATTACCAAGGTGTTGATGTGTGGCACCATTTTTATGACTTCTTTCAGTTTGCTTGATCTCATAGCTCTTATCCTCCAGAGAGTTCAATTGCAAGTGAAAATACAGGGCAGATATTTTTCATGTGGTTGACATAGAACATATATTTACAACCTGCCTCTCCAAGAGTATATTGCATGTAATAAAGGCAGCAAACAAATAATGCTTTCCACTGCAAAACATGAGGGGTGGCTTATGAAGGCTAGCCTGTGTCTGTTCCATCTGAGATTAGTAGTTGGAGAAGTTTGATTTGTGCCACTGACAGTAGCTGTTCATTTTAATCTGGCTAATGCATTCAAACTTCACAATGATGGTGCATTACAAATGCAGCATAAACAACTGCTGCATTAAACATTATTCAAGTTGCAAAGTCAAGAATTTAAATTTTAGGAAGTACTGGAATCCGGGGAGCCTGTGCATCATTAATTTTGTCCTCCTCTGCCTGGGTGAGTTTAGTTACACCCATGCAACTTGCAAGGAGATGAGGCTTATTTACTCACAACATTATTGCCTTTTTCATAAAAGCAGGACTCATTTCAGCTTCACCAGGAAAGGCTCTCAGAGGTGTTACACTCTTATAAATTTAATGAAAACAGTTTATTTGGTGAAATGAGAGAAAGACTCGAGCTCAACATGGGTTAGTGCTTGAGATAGAGGTTCATAAAAAGTCAGTTTATACCTATCTCGTAACTGTTTTCTACAAGAGTTGCTATGACATCCCATGGGATAGATCTTCTCTGCGGGTGCACATAGGTTCTTGTTTTGGTCTCCTCCTTTTCTTGTTCTCACCCAGCCTGGCTCAACTTTCCATCTGGGGTATGAATCCTTGTGTGAGCTCAGCAAACTTCAGCAAAGACTTTTGAACCATTTGCTTTTCCTGCTTTATGAATCCTATTTCCTGGTTTGGATCATACTGGAAGAAATACTTTGAGTTTGAAGGAAAAAAGCTCTCAGATTTCTCCTTGCTGCTGGTCTTGCAGTAGCCCTGTGCAGCTGGGACGGCTATTGCAAATAACATCTGGTTGAAATCCAGCAGCTCCTTGCTTCAGGAGACCTGGCTGGTTGCTCTGTGAATATCAGGCATACACATTCGCAATACCACAAGGGACTTGATAAAGTTAAAGGAGAATAATTTTGCAAGAGGTGTACAGTGATTAAAACTGAAAACACATGGATTTTCCAGGGTATGACAAAAAGTTCTTAAAATATATTTAAACTAAATCACATTTTTGAAAATTCTAAATGTCATCCAGAGCTGGAAAAGGAATACCTGGTTTTAATGAAAGATAACACTCAATATTCAAACAAAATGGCTCACCTGGTTCTGAGGCATCTTTTAAAATAGTTAGCCTGGGTAGAAGTATAGCCTGAGAAATTTAACTACAAGTATATTTGTAAAATTAAGAGAAATAAGATTGGGCCATTGGAAGCTTTGGTCAATTTCTCTGTCAGGCAGGGTCAGTTACATTCCCTATATGAATAACAGTACTTCATCTCCAGCAACTGTCCATTGTAGATGATGCCTTGAAATAGTATTTTAAAGGTGCATGTCAGTATATGTATGCATTATTCTTATATTTTGGCCTATCTACTGAAAAAAATATCATTACTTCTCTTTATGAGCAGTCTGAGCAGAAAAAGTTAGTAGAGATTTCTGGAATACAGTAATCTTAAAAAAGTCAGTATGGCTAGTCAACATCTACTGTAATATCTTTTATTTATAGATGTATTTTTTTGTATTTATTGCATGGAATAAATGTAGGTAAAGGTAATGATCTTGCCTCAAGTGTCTTAAAAATTAGGCAATTTACGAATATAAAAATGAAAAATTAATTGGAGTAACAAAAGACACAAATATTTACAATGTTTTTTAATATCTCTGTTGCTTTTCTTAGCTTTCAAAAAGGTATCTGTTTTGCTTAGTTAAAGTAAAGAATTGGTGTTAACAAGCTTTTGAAATGGGTACATCTTCTGATGAGACCCAGGTTCACTGAGAGTAGATATCAATGCCTGCAAGCTAAGAAACGCAGAAAAAGTCTCTTAACTCTTATTAAAGAAAATATTGTCATCAGTGTTCCTTACTGTGAAAGTGACATAAGATGAAAATATGTGAGGAAATTTGGGGACTATATTGGAACTTTCGCTCCTACTGTAAAGCCATAAAAATAACAGTGTCAAGAAATATAGCCTATGTAAACAGAAAATTTAATTGCATTTAATTGCAACTGTTCAGTTGTGGAACATTTAAATCCAAAAGAATGCCTATAATTGTTTCAATTGCATTGACTGACTTTAATTAACATTTAGTTATACTGTAAGTGTACAAAACTATCAATGAAAATAAGTGGACATTTAAAGGTGTAATGCACTGCACATAACCATAATAATAGAAGAGAAGAGCTTTAAAGCCATGAAAATGCAGGGAGAAAAAACCCCTACCATTTTTTTAGGTTAATTCAAGTGGTTAGGATGTAAGCTTTCTTGTATTCCTTTTTATTTACTTTCCCACCACATAGATGAATGAATTTTTAAAGGATGTATGCTACTGTGTGTAATGTTTATATATAATGGCTGAAAGAAAGTCTTTTAATTCAGAAATGCATTCAAACTGCTAATAATTTCTTATCTATCTGCATTTTGACTCAGATTTAAAATCAACTGAAAAATCTCACACTGAGTTTAACGGGCAAGGACTCAGGCCCTTATAGTGTGGTCATTACCAGAGTCTCTGATTCTGCAGCTGACTCCATGTGGGAGTCAATTGAAGTCAATGATGCTTCAGGAGGGAAGCTGAATTTGTCCACACAAAGCCAATTGCAGGACTTATGCCTTTGTAACTAAGCATTGTGTTTGCATCAAAAACACATTGATCTGCTCTCTCTGAAGAACATAATGGAGCCCTCAACTCTCAGGATAATATTTCTCTTCTGCCATGTTTCATTGTGATTTTTCCTAATTCATGCGTAAACACACTCTGGTTTTAAAGAGGTTTTTAATATGAGGTGAGTTACTACATTCATTTTTGTTAGAACTTTGAGGATGAGTTGTTTGCTTACTGAGCTTTTAAAATGAAAATGATGATGACAAGTATACAGGTAAATATAGAACTACTCTGCAAACAACATGAATATAATAAAAACTGTGTCAAAAACTCTGTTGTATATAGAAATGGTTTAAAATTTAATTGTCTAAGTTTTACCTAAGGGTAAATTAGGCCATTAAATGAGGCAATTAAAATGCCAGGGAAGTTTGGTTTTTTCCCCTAGTTTTTGTCCTGTCCAAGTCAGAGGAGAAGAAAACATTAAATGAAACTTTGCAGTTTCATCTATACAATGGAGAAATGTGTGGTTACCCAAAACATTAAAGACATTCAGAATGACAGAGGTTTATATATAAACAGACAGGACAATTATCTTTGAGTAATTGTTTTTTTAGACTTAAGGCTTCAGACTTTAGTTGTCACACAGAGTTTTTCATATTTTACCCTTCTGATTTGTTTAACCCAGAGGTCATTAGACACTTCCCCTGGATGGCAAAAAGAAAGTTCAATCTTCTCAGCTGCCTGAATAGATTTAGAAAAACGGATTGAGTTTGGTTGCTTGGAAAAGCAGAGTATTGGCCAAGAGGGAGAAGGCAAAAGGAATCTCCCAGAATTAAGTTTGTTCTAGTGAAGAGAGATTCAGTAGATAAATAGTGAACATCATTAAAAACATTAAAATTAGTTTGAACTCTGCCGTGATAACTGACAATGAACTACAAAGAACTTCTGAGGAACGGGCACTGATGAAGTTCGGTAGAGTGCAGAAACAGTATAAAAACAGAAGCCTATGTTAATATCTTCCCTACTGATTCTTGACTGTCTTATTGTCCCTTTGGTAACACTGGATAGTTGAGCATTCCTTCTGCTCTGTTCTTCTATTCCCATGAAATTGTGTGTCAGGTAGAGCATAGACACAGTATAAGTAAAAATGTTGGAAGAAAGTTGCTCTTGCAAGGCTATGGATAATTCTTAAAGACTGGAAATCTTCTAAGAATTTCCTTGTTTCCCCCAAAAACCAGCTTAGACAGCATTGTTAACAAACACCATTTACCGTTTTAGCTGTTTGTGTGTGTTTGGTGTCAAAAGTAATTATTATGTCGGGTTTTAAATGTAACTAAAACGTATTTCAATTAATATGAGCAAAGATCAGAACAGACCTTTGAGACACCAAATAGGAAAGTGTTGGTTCTTTCTCCAACTTCATAGCAGAGCCATTACTAATGACTTCTGACTGCCAAACACAAACAGTAGGCACAGATGTAAGGTCCATTTTTAATGGTTACTTCTCTGGCAGTCAGAGATACCACTTACCCTGCTGAAAAGCATCCAGACAGGCTGTCCTGGCTGTGCAACAGCAGCTTAGAGAGAAAACAGCCTTTGGGTGACCAGTGAAGTCTGAAACTTTATAATGGGATATCACAGAAAAAAAATTCCTGCTTTTTGCTCTGCAATCCATGGGGAAGCTGCAGAGGAGGAATGAGATGGCAACAGCTGTCTTTACTAGCAAAGAGAAAGTCCAGCTTCACTTTGTGGATGTGAAAGACCAGGACACACTGGCTTTCTAAATGTTGCTTTGCAGGAATTCAGAAAGCCTGCATTTCTGGTTTTAATCTGGTCAGTCTTAAAATACATGTTAAACAGTATTTTCATGTTAAAATTGGATGTCTGGGTAACAACTCTTCCAGCTTGTGTGCAGCTTTAGGTAATCATTTGTGTTTACTTAACAATACAACTGTGACTAGATGAAAGTCTGCAGTACTTTTTAAAACAGCCTGTAGGTTTTTATTAAAATTCGCCGGACTATGTCTTGAAGTGGTTTGCTATAATTAGAAAAACTAAATTAACAATTTAGTAATTTTAGATCTTCTCTCTTAAAATGCAAATTTTTGTAAATTTAAAGGATTTTTTAGGTAGAATTTAGAAAAAAAAAAAGAGGAATAATATGAGAGCCTTATTTATTTTCTGGTAATGTTGTCACAAACTTCTTCAAAATTTCAGGTTAATTTCCAGGTCATATAGAGCTTTTTATCTTTTTTACTGGCCATTAACAGAATCTTTTACTTTATCATTGCAGTGTAAGATTTTGAAACTAGACCAAAAAATTCCTATAATAAGAGACCCTCTACATTGTGAGTGCTCCGGGTTACTGTGCTGGAGGTGGTATTTTTGTAGGCTTGTATTTTCATTTGTTGTAAACTTTGTTGACAGGTTGTTGTTACTTTGTTGTTACCTATCTCTCATTAGATCTCCATGAATTCAATGTGAGGACAGCAGCTTCTGAAAATATTTATCTGAATGCGCAAGAGTACATAATCTTAAGTACATACAAGACATGAAAGTAAAATTAAAACATTGGTAAAAGATCTAGGTGAAGTAAATAAAGACAACCTCACCTCATTTACTTAAAAATGTCGTGTGATGGTTGGATGACCTTAGTTGAAAATGTAACCAACCAGTCTGGGAGGATAACAGGTGTTGGAAACTGTCTTTCCAAGGGACTTGATTATAGGAAGCGTTTCCTCTTGTTTGATATTGCCAAATCTAATTAGTCCTGATAGGAAGAGGATGAAAATGTTTACCCGTTTTGATGTTTGAGTAGTGTATTTCTGAATTTTTTTTCAGACCCCTATTTGCATGTATGCACATAATTTTCACAACTTTCCTTCCTGGATCTGCTCTGTGGATGAACCTGTTAATGTTAAACCCAGAGTTTTCAGTCACATGCCTCAGCATTTTCTTGCTGTTGAAGTCAGACTGGAGTGTTTCTCTGAAGTCTTCCTTCTGGCCCCATTAGTCATGGGGAGGCATTGTTTTCTTGAAAGTGCTCATTTATAAAATCAGATTTTTTCTGGTTTTAGAGCAGTTTCTCCTATATCCCACTGTCTTTTCCTTCTTTTAAAAGTACATTCTAATTGTTTTCTTCCTGCCTTTGTGCCAGGAACTGCCTTCAAGGTCTGGAGTTTTCTGTGCTATATTCATGATGTCCTAAGTTCCACATGCATACTCCATCATTGTTTCCAGATGTACTTCTTGTTTACTCTGGCCACTTCCCACCACAAGCTCTACCACACAGTATTTCATACACAAACATGTTCTACCATGTACCCACTCTAATGTACACAAACAACATCTGTAGCTAGAGATTTTTTTAGTGGGAGGAGAAAAAAGAAGATGGGACCCTTGCATCCTCTACAGCCTCAGCAGTTACCAAGAGCAGTGAGAGTGGGACAGACTCATGAGGAGGCCTGAACCGACACAGGCAGAGCCCTTGCACAGTTTAGTCAGGAACAGTGTCCATCTACCAGCCTTTGAACATCCAGCCAAAGATAGGTCATAAGCTTGGCCCAAAATCAAACCAGAAAACCACACAGCAAGTCAGGAACAGTAGTAAACACATCTCAGGACAGGTGTGGGTGCTCCGATCTGAGCCCAGATGGAGCCCCTCAGGTCATGATGGTGAGAGGGGCTGACTGGACTGGTCAAGACACAAGTGCACATGAGTGCACTCAGGCTTCTCCTAGTAGTCATGTCTGTTTTCTTTTCTGAAGACTATCTTTTAAAAGGGGAGGAAAAAGGCACCTTTCTGCTAAAATCTGCTGCTCTCTGGTTTCTGTGGCTAGTGTTTCTTGGATGCTGAAATCTGTGACTGGTTGTTCCAGACCCATTTAATTTTGATTCAGTAGCTGACTCTTCATCACTAGGCTGTCATTCTCTTTCCTTCTGCTCAGCTATCACTTGTAATAAAACCTTCAGACAAACATTTGCAACTACAACAGCAGCTAGCAAAGCACAAACAAACATCCTTATTCAATTTTTTTAGCAGAATAAGGATTGGTTCCTTCTTTAAGACAAGTCTCTCACAAACTCTTGTCTCACTGCCATATTTTAGTCAGATTGTTTATGTGCTAATAAAAAACTTTATTCTGAAGAATATTGGCAATATCCAGTTCCTTTAGTGGTGCTTTTAATGAAAGGTTAGCACTTACAAATGCTGCAAGGAGTAGAGGCATGCAATCATTGCCTATGCTGCTCATTCAGCTTCTGCTTCTCTCAGTAATGTGACAATATTCTTTCTGCTTTTGAGAAAATATTGCTTTGGACATTTCAGTGAATATCTGCAGTTTCATTTGTGTGCAACTGGCAGCTATCTGTGGACTTATTAGTCCTAACTCAGTGATGCACCTTGTGGTACAGCCACCAATGTGATACAATTGCTTTTCGATGTATCTTTATATCTGGAATTGTGTTTTCCCAAGTTCACATGGGTGAAATTACAGGAAATTGGATGGCATATATCAAAATACAATTGACCTGGCATTAATGGATTTTCTAAATGTTCTGGGTAACCTAGCATGCTCTATAACTAATATCCAATGACCAAGCTCTTCATCTGCATTCAGGCAGGCTAGTGACAGTTATCTGCTAGAATACAAACAGCTGGGACAACAAGGCACAACAGAGACCTGAATACTTTTGGGTTCATTTCTAAATGGACATTGGTTTTGGCTTTTAGGACAACCTCTAGATGGCTTAGAAGACAGTACTGGTTTATTCATCAAGATCCAAACCATTATCCTCTTTATGGCTTCCTGGGGAAATAAGAAATAGAAATGGTAACCAGGGACTATTCCATGGAGGTGCCTGTGTCCTTCTGAATTCACTTAAGAGCAACCAAACAAAAAACCATTTCCAGCATCTTCTAATGACTTCAAAAATGAATTGCTGGTCCACAGATAATAGTAATAAGTAATATAGGTAGCACCTATCCTGCAACATGAACTGTCCAAGTTGGTTAGCCAGCTTGGTGTCAAAATGATACTTTCACTTCAAAAGACTGGTTTAGTCACAGGAAAACTCTGAACTTGTTTCTGTTTGTCATTGTGTGACATACTTGCATTAAATTATGGATGCATTTGCCAGTACTTCTATGTCACAGACACACCCTTTCTTTTCCCATGTCTTAGTCTCTCCTTTCCCTTCTTTTCCAGCATGCAAATACTCTTTTCTTTTTTCTTGGTAAGTCTTGAGTTTCCTTACTGCTAATAATACCTATTTTACTTTTCATGACATTTAAAAAGGATATATCAGCTTCTTAACTGGTAGAGAACAAAACCTCTGCTTATTTACAGACTCACATAATCAAATTTGTTTTGTTATATAAGCACATCCTTTTTTAAAGTACATTACTAGACTGCACTGTTTCCCCTTTCTTTATCATTTATTGAATTGGTAATTTAGTGATAAATATCGTAATGATCCTACTGAAGTTTATGGAGCTGCAAAGGAATATTCAATATTTTTACTACCTTAGGAAAAGGCTTTATTTTAGTTTTATTCTCCGTACGCTTTCCTTGGTGGACTGAAAAAGGAAAAGAGCAAACAGTAGGAAATCATTAGTTCATACTGACAGGTCAATGCAGTGAGATTATTCCTATAGACTCTAGATTTGCTGTGGGTTTAAAGATAAAAGGTAACATAATTGCATATTTTTTTCATGGTCTTACTGTCCAAAGAGAATGTCTTTTTCTAAATAAGGTATTTTTTGCTGAATGGGTCCACAAGTGTTCCCAGAAATTGCAGCTGTAGCAATATTTAGGTACTGGCACAAGGTTTTTTACAGATTTTCCAAAAATTGGGAACGAAACCACCATTCTGCCACTAAAGTGAGCATGGCTTTCTATATATTTTTACTTCGTCTCAATTTTCAGATCATTGAAGCATCTGCCAAAAAGACATCTCTTTCCAACCGGATGGAAAATCATTCTTTGAATAAAGCAACATCACACTGTGCCTCCCATGGAATCCTTTGACAGTGAGAGGAAACTGTAATATTGTCATTAAAAATTGTTCCCACAATTCAGCATCAGATTCACCAGTTTCCATTTAGTTTTCTAAAACTGGGACCTTACTGAAAATTATATTTGAATTAGTAAGAGGTATTTAACATAAAAAGACATGTAGCAGTGGTGTTCAGGTGCAGATATTACTTTTAAAGTTTGAAACAGCCATCTTTGAGAAATTCCAGTGTTTCTCTATGAATACATACGTGTTGTTATTTCCTTGCTTGATGTCTGACACAAAACTTTTCCCCAAAAGTAAGCTTTACTTGAGAACTTAATACAGTTTGGATTAGGACCTTCAGTTTTGAGTATCTTGTACATTTACAGATGATAAATATTTTTTTGACCTATAATTTGGTTGCAAATTGTCCTAAGAAAAAACACTGCAGAAAAAATCTGCTATTGGAAACAGTGATATTGTAGCATTTCTTCTAAACAGAAGCATGTTTAATGGTCAATAAAACGAGCTCTTGGCAGTCACTCAATTTGATGATTAAAGAATTCCTGCCTTTACAATAACAATGTTAGAGTACAAAATAGCATTAGGAAACTGACTGCACTGATTGGTTTGCAATGAGTCATAGCTATGCAATTATGGCTCTGCAATTGCCCAGGCATGACATCATAGAGCCAACTGTCACAATACAGACTTCAAAATTATTTTTTAAAACTGTTGTTGATTAGTTTATAAAAGGCCAGTATCCTGTGTCTTACATGTGTGTTACATGTTGTGTGTTACATGCATGGTTAGGCATATCTACTGGCAGGTTAGCTTTCCATTGTCAGTCTTCGTGGGTGATTTTGTGGATATCAATTTTACTGACATTAAAAAAAAGTAAAATCAAGGGTTGGGAGACCTGTATGGTCTTCTTGGAAGGCAGAATGCTTTCTGTGGGTGTAGCTTTTGTCTGCTTTCCATCACAGGTAAAAAAATCCTGAAGTATGTAGCTGGCTCTAGGTGACTGCTTTTGCCATTGCTCTGTAGTCTGAGAGCTCAGGAAGCTGGCAGATTTAACATTTTGTTTTGTGTTTCAATATCCTTCTTGATTGGGCCACATTGGATATCTAATTGTCAAACTATGGTGCTCAAAATTCCTTCCAAAAGTTTTTGGCTATTCCCCATATATGTCTCATGTCTTCAGACTTTAAAAAGAAGAAAATAGTTTAGTTTTTCCACAAATGAAAAAGAAAAAACATATTAGAATAAAGGAAGACACTCTTAACTTCTCTGTCCATCTTTATACATATCTACTCCTTGATCCACTTCATTCCCTCGCATGCCTGTCTTCTTGTTTTAGAAAAATACTGCTATTAGATTCACATTGCTGACTGGTATTTCATATGGGCATAGATATCAGCATTAGAGCCCCAATGCTTCATCTTGTTCTATTCTATTCTGAGAAGCTTCATCATTTTTCCTGTAATTGATCCCTGATGTTTTGATAGGTATCCTAAAGCTATTTTAAGTGAACTGTACTAGCCACTGAAAAGTCAAAAGAATATGAATACCAGAGGTAGAAGTAGAAATACCTAAGATTTACTTTAAGTACCCTCTCTCTCCTGTCATTATTTGAGGTAAAACGGTTAGCATTGAATTTTTTTCAAAATTAGAAAGGAGAGTCTAAAATTCAAAGGGAAACAGCTTTTTAATTCAAAGAATAATTTCAGGATTTTGAGGAGACAAAATATTTTCAGTTTAGCTCAAGTGCTGAAGTTTTTCAGAAAAATGTGACACAGATAAACCATCATCAAATCCACACTAAAATCTCAGTACTCTGAGCTTAATATTATACATAAATATCTTAACCACCAGGCTGTGGAGGCTGTGTCTCTTTTTAATCACCTAATCCGCTAGTATAATTCAACATGAGCTGGGGCAGAGTCTGAGCTGTTCATGTTCTCTCATTTTGACTCTGCTTATGAAATTTTTTTCCAGCAACGTGTTCTTCAATACCTGTTAAAATTCTGTAGAAGAAAAAAATGAAACTTGGAAAATTATTTTTCATCCCTTGTCAGCAACATTTTCAGTGCTTATCTTTAACCAAAGAGCACGGATTTATTCACTCTTACTGGATCCTAAAAGGACTAAAATAAAATGTTGCTCTAGATGTTTTGTGACAAAAGGGTGTGACAGTAAAAGGAATCAGCTGGTCTTGTTCCATTTTCTTTGTAGGAAAGAGAACAAGAAAATGATCCAGAAACAGAATATAAAGCAGGGTACGTCCAAGACTTGCTCCCTGCTTGGTACTGAGGGGGACAAAATATGAACTGCCAACCACCAAAAAAACATTTGTCTTTTCATGCAGTGTCTCTGTTGGGGGCAGTTGAGAAGAGGCAGTGGTGGGAGGTAGCATTATATCATGCTAGTGAGACAGATCTCACAGGTCTAGTGAGATCAGAGCCCCCAGTATTTCACTTTCAAACCTAACTGACAGACCGCACTTCTGATTTCTGGCTTTTCTCCATAGAAATTGTAATTCTGATGCTTACTTCTTTACCTTAGGCTCCATGGACCTGTCTAAAGGCTGCAGTCAAACACTTGCTTATCTACAGGTAAAGAGGTGTCTGTATGCACTTACACTGTTGAGATTGCCATGCATTTTCTGGTTGGAAGAGCATATCATCATAGAGTATGCTTTGCTTTGTCAGTACATTTTTCCTTTCTCCTTATTTGGTGGTTAGTAAGGTACCTACACTGGAGCATGAAAGTTCATCCCTGATTTACCTGGATGATATTTTTATTACAACCCTCCAAGTAACCTACCCCTTTTTTATGCTTTAGCCTTGGTTCATTAACTTTTCACCTGGGGAATGTAGTAAACAGAGAAAAATCAATTCTGACTCAATCCAGCTCTCTAAACTTTCTGGAGTTCTTGTTCAACACTGAAACCATGACCCTGGAGACTCCTCTTTCATAGAGAATATATATTAACTTTGTCAGTCAGTCTGATTAAATCTCTCTCCCCCTCTCTCTCTCCCTTTCTCTCTCTCCTGTCTTCTAGCCTCTTTTTAGCCTCTTTTTATGCCAGCCCTTACTGAAATGAGATATAACAGAACCACACCAGTTTTACCCTTAGAGGATAGCTGCAGATATTACCTGATTGATGGCTACTCTATTTTTCTTCTGAACTTGTTTTTACTCCTGTCACCTTCTCTTCTTTTCCTGAAATCCAGGGTAAGAAAAGGGAGACAGCAAGTAGGTCCCATTAAAAATTCACATTGTGCTCCTCTGCAGCAGTAAAAACAAAAGTATCCCTTATTCTGAAGTATAAACTACCTGGGGCAGTGAATGCTATGGTTTCAAGGGAAGTCTGAATAAGACAATACAGAAAGCCTTCAAGATCAGAGTTAATTAAAACTTTTCCCGAGAACAGCACACCAGAATGGAATTTCTCAAATCCTCAGAACAGAGCCATAACTTTTTTCACATTGTTTTATATCTTACTACATATAAAAAAGACAAAAGACAAAGAAAACTAACAAAACAATGATAGCAAAGCTTCCTCTACAAATATTTAAACCTGCTTAAAATTGTAGTAAAAAAAAGTATTGAAATAATAATTCCACATACAGAACAAAGTTATCCTCTAACTGGCAATAGCTTATCTTCTGACATAAGGAACGCCACTTTACATTGTGTCTAAACACAATTTTATTATAGTTCTAGGCCATATTCCTCATGTAGTTTCTAGATGACAGACAAGATATGAATACACTAGTTTGGGTATCAGTATAGCATAATCTAGTTTAATTATCCTTGCAGAGTTGCACTGTAACAGTCCTTTATTTCTCCCAGAACCGAACTGGCTCAGAGGTTTTTACACAGCAGTGTACTGCCCCACCCAAACACACCCCTTACACAGAGATTCTAGTTCCTTCTTACACAAGAAAGCTTCTGGGAGTTCCATACTGACCTGAACAGCATTGGGTTTTGACGTTATAAAGAAATGGCCAAACTTTGCAAACTGAATCCTCTGTATTATAAGTTCCTTTCATAGGTAGGTAGGAACCACAGCTTAGGTCTCAGACAATCATTTGTGCATGAGAACTCAGGCAACCTGCAGAATGTCTTCAACTCTTTCTTGTAAGAGGAGATCTGTGTTCCAGATATTGATATTAATCTGAAAGCAATACTGTGTTTTGGGATTTCTTCTCTGAACGGGTGCATTTATATGAGATGCCTGTGTCATAACAACTCCACCCTTCCTTTCTCACCCATTTTTGTGCTTAGTCTACTAATTTCTTAAAATGTGAAAAAAAAGCGCCAAAATATAAGACACTAAATTGGAAGGCCACATCCTCTACACTTATCTGATAGCAATTAAAAGTCTAGAAGCATGCTGGGAGATCAGACGAATATTATTTTATTTTTTCTGAACCGGAGAAAATAACATTGGCTATGCATAACAGGAAAACATGGTCAGTGGGTCCTGCACCATTAGCAAACTTGCATTAGCGGGCAGAAGGATGGCCATTTTGCTAGAGATGACAATTTTGCATCCCATAAATCATAAGCAGATGCACACAGCAAATGCTACAGCAGAAGAAGCCAATGGTCCATCCTGTTGGCCCTATCTCTACCAGAGGTCAATGCCAAAATCTTTGGAGCAGGCAATAAAGCTTATGCTATGTACTTAATTTTGTAATAATATACCATAGAGATAAATTTCTTCATGATTCCAGCTGGTGATCATTTTATGTCTTGAAATTGTCTGTGTATACACTTTATTTTTTTTTCTTGCTGGCAACACCTAGTTATTAGAAAGCAAACAAATCCAGTAACATTAAAAGCATAGCTGAAAAACTACACAGCTCATCTTGGAAAATTATGGGTTTGTTTTTATTTTTTACAAATAATGTTACAGATGGCATTAGCATGGAATTTTCAAAACTTAAGAGATGTTTTAATAAATGTCTAATATCAGAGTCAGCACTGGAAAGAGCAGGTGTAGTTTTTTATTTACTGCTTCTGTATCTTAACCACAAACCTGAGCCAGAGACAGGAGACATGGTATATAATATTGTGAAGGAGAAAAGACAAGATATTGTGATTTGCAGTTGATAAACCTATACTTGCAATATAATACAAGTTATTTATTCTCCTCTCACCGGATGCAAGTGTTAATATTGTGAAGTACTGTATAGAATTGATGATTCCTAATGAAGGTGTTATTATAATGTATTAGCACGATAGTATATTATGACTTCTCAGCAAGTAAGTTATGTCACCATTATATGCATCAGTCTCATGACTTAGCACTTAATTCCATTGCAACATAACTTTAATTTTTCCCTAAGTGACCAAAAAAATATGATGTTTCACAGAATGTTCCATTAACCAAAAGATGAACTAAGTAATACTGGAAATATGAAGACATTTTAAGATCGGTGCTGTCTTCTGGAAGTAAGAAAGTTTTATTTCCAGAATTCTTATTTTTCTTCCACTCTCTCCTCACTCTCATGTACTGTACACCATCTTTTAAGGGAACTGGCATGTGTTTATGCAGGGCATTGTGAGATCTCATACAGAATGTGTTTTCCCAGTGTTATTCTCTTTATGAAAAACAGCAAACCAAAACAACTACAACAAAAAACCCAAAACCTCCAAACAAACAAACAGACTCAAACACCCACCAAAACCAAAACCCCAGCATCTCAAGGAAGATCTTCACACCTGAAAGATCTTGGTGGGGGGGGGGGGTGGAAAATGTGTTATAGATAGAATATTCAGAAGAATATTCAGAAGAACCAGTGAATCAGTCTGTGTGCTCAAACCTGGAAAGACAGCAACAGCTGCAGTACTTACGTTGGTGAGTTCGCGCTCTCCTTTCTCCCACTATGCTACTTCCTGGAGTCTACCCATATTATTTACTTCACATATTAAATAAAATATGGTGCTGATGGGCAGGCTGGAGAGACTAACATCAGAAGACAAGAGAATGCTTACAGGTGAGGGTGAGAAGGTGTAGTGCTAGTGGATGTGGGTTAGGTTTAAGTTTCCAGGCTCATATAAGGATTTCAGACCTCGACATCAACTGTAAATTTGAAAAAATGGAGGCAAAGATTTCACTCTATTTCATAAGTGGTCAGTGAAAAGGTAGGACAGATAATGACATAAGAAACATTGTAATAACTCACAAATCTATTTTTATTACTATGATTTAGAGCGGGATGGTTTTTTTTATTAAATAATCTGGTTTTAAAATGGCAAATAAATAACGAAACAGTTGTTTACATTATTGAACTGAGTAATCTACCACTAACCTATAACTTGTGAATATGACAAAATATCCCTTTACATTTTCAAAAATCTATCCTGAAGGATGTTTTAACCACAGAAATGTATTTAACTAAAGGAAAATTCTTCCAGTTAACAAGAACAAAGAACCTGCTCAGGGCAAAAATCCACCCTGAGAACTCAGAATGACATTTACTGACAGTAGTATATATGAACTAGAAAATGGTATTATCTTCTGTGAAAATGATGTTGCAGCCTTACATTCACATGAAGTTTTTATGTCTGCATTGAAGAAAAAAAATTTTCCATAAGCCAAACACACAATACACTTGTACTTAAGAAGCTGAATTTTCCTTGGTCATATTTACAGCTCTGCAACAGTTTCATAGATATAGTTGAAGTTTTATTTGAGCTGGATTGCAGAGAAAGCTGTAATGCAATCCTAGCAATACTAATAATATTTTTAGATCAAAGAAATGTTTAACAAAATGTTTACAGTAAAAATCTGAGACTAGCTGTTGGGGTGAGGATACAGACTGTCAAGAGATTTAAAAAGTGATAGATGGTCTTTAGAGTATGTAATACAACAATTAGGAGCACAATATAAACCTTTGGCAATAATGCGTGACAGAAGGAGGAGAATATGAACTGCAGGTCCCTTTGTTCTAACCGAGTAAGGATTTTTGATAGGGACATTGATGTTAAGTTAGCACTCCCACCCACTTGTCCTGGAGCAGCTTATGCCAAAAATTCCTTAGTAACCCACACAAGCCTCCACCTTTTTAAACCAGCACACCTTAGAAAGGAGAAGAAGAGCTTTCAGCTGATGAGAGAGTTTGTGTAAATTTAAATCTACGATTCAAACAATTGACTTTGAGAAGACTAGCACTGAAATACAAGCTGCAAAATAAGTTTTACTAGAGGACAACTACCTAATTTTACAGAATGGAAACCCTTATTTCTTCTTCAGTATCACCTGACTAAAGCCAAGGAAGAGTTAGTCCAGGACGAATAATACAAAGATGATAGTTTGTGATGACTCCTAGATGAGTGTTTGGGACTAGGCTGTATTACTTCAGAAAGAAACCCCAAAAGACTAATGCTGTACATCCAGCATCACATTGGGTATACAGCCTTAATTGAATTTTTGTAACTTAGCTAGAAAAGGTGGAGGGTTTGATGTAGTGACTATGTGACTATGCAGCCTGCACCTCTGGTTGCAAGATGTATATTAAGTTCAACAAGGGCAAAAAACTCGTTGAAAAAAGTCTTGTGGGACCAAACCATTCTTGTGTTCATCTTCAAAACTCCAAAATTTACTGACATTCTAGTGCTGTGGTGTTAAAAAGAGAACAAATGTTCTGATAAGCTGCTGTTGAAAGCAGAGAACACCTTTCAGAGTGCAACACTGGTATTTTCTAAGAACTGGGAAAAGAGCCTATGAGCATGCCACAGTCACTTTCTGTTTCAGAGAAAGAGGTTCAATACAGTCTGGCAATACATGAGGCAGGACTTGATGGCTCTCTGCTGAGAAGCAGCTGATGATTTGGGCTAAGCCAGGTTGCAAGAAGCCAGTATTGAAAGTAGTATTCTATGATTGTATGCACTCTATGCACAAATGTTAAGTGTGCAAAAAACACGGTGAACTCACAGCAGTGAGTGAGTCAGGTCTGTTCATTGTAATAATAGAATAATCACAATCAATTGCTACTTTTATTTCTGGGAAGACAATTTAGCAAGGAATGTGATCAGGAAATTGAAGGTCTGTTATCTTCAGACAATGAGCCACAGTACACTTCAGGAGAATTCAGGCAACTGACTGCCAAATAACAGGAAAGTAGAGGCAGCACTGAAGGAACAGACTGATGGAAAAGGTGAAACAAGTGGGGATGATGTTACCTGCAATGTTTAAATATTGCGTCTCTCCTTTCCATGCTCCTTCAGAACATGGATATTTAGAGCAAAGATTGATGAGGTGGAGGACTAAATTATGCTTCTCATAAAGTCTGTCTCATACATATTTGCTTCTGTTCAGCACAAAAAATAATGAACAGCAGAAGTGGCTGAGGAAGTGCTAATAATTACAAGGTCGCGGGTTTGGTCGCTGTACAGGCCATTCACTTAAGAGTTGGACTCAGTGATCCTTGTGGGTCCGTTGTAACTCGGGAGTATTCCATGATCTGTCATTCTGTGACTGATCAATGCTGCAGAAGACCTAACTATCCACATCTATGATTGACAATTGAGCAGGCCTCAGCACAGCTAAAAGCAACTGAAAAATTTCAAAAGGTAAGACTCTGTACCACATGGACCTTTGACACAGAAGTTCTCTATAGGCCATCAGAGCTCAGATCATTTCTGAGGAATGTCCTGGAAAGCCATATAGAAGCTGGAGAGACAACAGTATGCCTGTATCAACAGGTAAACCATCCATGGCCTAAAAGACATATACATGTTACCTCAGGTATTGTTGTCTTGTCCAAGATAAGACAGGCAGGAACTAGAAAAACAGGTCTGCTGTCATGCAAGGCTAGAATGCCAGAAAAGTAGAAGGAAATCCCTTACCAACAGCATAGACAAAAAGTGGCATTCTGATCTGATTGGAATATAAATCCCAGCAAACTTCAAAGGAGTTATGATAGAGATTACAGCTCAGGTTTGGATATTGTTTTAGCTACTACATTAGTGTTTAATTAACAGAACTACTGTTTCATATCCAATGAAATTTCTTTTGAATTTCCAGAGAATTTCAGTTTTACATTCTTGCTTTGAAGCAAGAACTGAAGACCTCAGTGCCTGGGTTACCAGACCTTAGTTCCTATGTCAACTATGTACTGAAATCTCTAAATACCCCTTAAAAATCGTGAATCTTTCCCCTGAAGTAACCATGGTGCCACTGAAGCTGAAAAATGTGAAAAAAAAAGTGTAACAGGAGCAAAGATGACTAGAAGTGAAAAAAAAACCCCACAACTGGAGAATCTTCAGGGTGTCTCTACACTGTTGGCAAAAAGGACACCACCTGGAGCCACAGTTGGAGGCAAAATAAAAAAAATCCCAACAAACTGAGAACACAAACATGATCCAGATTATTGATCATCAAGGCAACTCAGTACAAAGCAGTATCCATAAAATCTTTCTAAATCTTACTTCCAATTTCAGGTCTGTCTCTGTGGGGAGCTGATGATTTAGGCTCTTGACACAGAAAAGCAGAGTTACAGTGCCAAATTATAACTTTTTTTTTTCCTTTCTGTGTGTTTTGCCAAAAATTTTTCATTGCAAAAAATAGAAGAAAACCTACTTTGTGAAATCCTGGTGGTGAAAGTTTTGCCATTTTTAAATCCATGGTCTTAAATACAGGTAATAATTATTGTACTTTTGAAAATATAAAGTACTTTGAAGGAACAATAGAGGCACTGAATTCAATATTGAGGAAAAGCATGTGATAGTTTAGGCAGTGGATGGTCACTATTGTTATTTCATATTTCCTTTAGTAATTTTTTGATCATTTTACAACATTTCTGATTTTATTGTTTTTGTTTCCTGTTCAATACATTGACATTTTTAGATTTGGTCAGTGCAAATGGAAAGTTGATGTGATTATTTTCTAAGTTGCAAAGTATTTGTTCATTAAATTGTTTTCCACTTTAAAGAGGTGTAAGTAGCAAAGCAGCAGATGCATTCCTATGCTGCTGACTAATTGACCAATTGCAATAACAAAAATATTGTCAGAACTGCTCTTCCTTTGAAATGGGAAACATTTGTAATGCTATGGACATTATCTGGTAATATGAAAGAAGTCTATATGCTCTTACAGTAAAAATGCTTAGCGTCTTGAATATTGTGGAAACAGCAAGTTAGCAAACGAGCTGTTCTGCACTTTAGGGCTGTGCTAAGGCCATTTGGAGCTGTAATCATAATAAGTATCCCTACTGCTCAATGTCTAGAATGCTGCCTTTCCTCTTTTTTTCACCTAAGGGAGTCGTTGGTTTATCTCAGAAATGCCTCACTCAGCAGCTGGCACCAGTGTGCATGGCTGCGTACCGCATGCTAGCTGCCCGTCTTTGCAATGCAAAGGTGTGTGGATGCCAGCAGAAATCCAAGGGTAGATGGTAGCAAACGTCCAGTCTTGAGGCATCCTTTGAGATGCATAGTGCAACTCACATATTCCTCAATCAGAGATTCACCAGAAGTATGGTATGTTTCACTGTAATTTCATACACACAAACATCTCCAATAACTCTTCTTGTGTTGTTTTTCTAGTGTTTTTTTTTAATATTCTTGATCTTTCCATTGTTTCTGAATGACAAAAAAATGTTTTCCTAAATGAACACTTAAACTGTTAACATACATTATTTTACCAAATGGAGTTTGAGATGTGGAGTCGTTGTGCAAATAAAGAATGAGCTTCCCTTTTGACAGATTTCTAGATAGTTAAATCTCTTTTGCTTTTAAACTGTAGGAAAATAACTTCCACTTCTGAAGTAAAAATTGGTTTCATGATGTAGTCTGACTGTCTTTGAGCAAATCCATGTTCCCTGATAGAGTATGGGTTGGTTCATGAATGATTACAAAAATAAGGAGCTATGAATTTGGCTGTTTTGTGGAAGATCAAACTTAATAGTTTGTTTGGGGGTTTTCTGTTGGTTTTTTGCGGGGGAGGAGTTTAGCTTATGCTGGCCAATGCTCAAAGTGGAATTCATGTTAATGTTGAAGTGGACACATGAAAAAAACACCTTCTACAACTCACTTTCTACTGACTCCAGCTCTTTTCCTTTGGAAAACGAAAATATGCCTGAACTAAGGTTGCTGGCTTTTCCAGCCCCTTAACACTGTCTGAAAAATACTTTTCTTTTCCACCGAAAGTGAAATTAATCCCATTCAAAAATGTTGTCTAGCAGTTGTTGCTTTATTGACTGTTAAGACACCTTTGAGTATGGTTGAGAGAGTGGGGAAAAAATAGAAACATTATTGTGCAATCAATTTAGTGTGTTGCAAGGTGATAATAGAATTGTAACTTACTGCAGCATTTTGTTCTCACAAATCATAACTGTTTCTTAAAGGAACAAACAGCCCACAGTCAGTTTCATTTGAAATACTACTTTTAGATTCCTTGGTGCCTTATTTTAATCATGTCTACTTCACTATTAGCTCTGAGTGACTGCCAGGTCTAACTACGCTGTTTGCTTGTCCTTGGCATATTCTCCTTCCTGGGGCTAACACCCTTCCTGCTACGCCCTGTCAACTTTTCGGTTAGATCAACTTGGGATATGGATCTCCTGTTGTCTTATCTCTACCTATCAGATAATTAATTAACCTCTCTGGTAAGCTTTGTATTCTTCTCAGTCTTTGATGGATCTTACAGTTTATCAGAATTGCAATTCATTAATATTGCAGATCCTTTGGTTAAGACTGTGTCCTCAGGACTCCAAGGTTTTTCTTGCACAGTGTATACAGGCAAAGAAATACAATCCTGCTTTTCAAATCAGCAAGCAGTGAATCAATGTTCTTGTCCTTTCTTGCATGCTTACTCCCTAATTTCCATTTCTCTTTACTGCAGCTGTTGATGTCTTTAACTTTGTTATGCTTGCCTATTTTTCTCCTATTATTTTGTTTAGTTTGACTATCCTGTCAAAAATATCCCCAGAGCATTGGTTATTTTAATATAAGTTTTTAAACTTTTTATCAGAGTTTCATATTCTCTGCAGAGGAGTTGAAAACTTGAACTGCTGTATTCTTTTAGATTGATGTTTGTTGCAGGCTGGAATTTAGGTATGTGTACAAAGACTGAGGTGACAATTAAGGCAAATTTTCCAGCAGAGATTAATGACCCTTAAAGCACTAGCTTTACCATGGCAGTTTAATGGTTTGAAGTCATTTTAGGGATGATTCTTAGTCGTGCAAGCCTGTTCTGCCAGGTTCTTTCTCACATGAATTTCTATTTACATATTCTTGAATACACAATATACACAATATTCCTACACAGTGCTAGGAATAGACATAAATATCAGATACTTTTCTCTGTGATGCAATAGCATAGTATATGCCAATTTGAAAAAAAATATCACTGACTGGTACTCATTTGAAAGAAGTTTAAATTTTTATTGATGCAGAAAAGATGGCACTTTTTAAACTTTGTCCCTAATTGAAACTTGTGTTCAGTCTTTCAGCATTTAACAAGAATATTGTCATATTATGACAAAAACTCATGTGTTGGAATTTTCTATCTCAATTAAAACTAGAAATACCTTTGAGCAGTACCTATGACCTTCTTCCTGGGCAGAACTTAGTAACAAAATGAGTGCCAGTGGTTCTCAGTGGGGCTCCCATTTCACCTGAAGCAAAGTCAGATGGTTCATGCCCACTTCTGAGCAGTTTCAGACCTGGCGATCCCAACTCATATCATGCTTTCTCTGGTCATACCTGTACTAAGAAAAGTAGAAAGCCTTTCCTTGTGCTATAGGAATGGCAGCAGAAGATTTGCTAAAAGCTTGAAAAAAATTCTCTCTTCTTAATGTGTGTGTGTTTTAGCAGATATCAAACCCTTGATTCACACTATTTGATTTAACAGCTGGGCAGAGTTTCCAAGCCATCTACTGGTATGCAGTGATATCAGTAGATGGCCAGGAATTTCAATAACCATGAATATCTACAGTTTCAGCCCACTTAATATTCTCTGTATTCTTATGAGGAATGTAATGTTCACAATTAAGTTTAGCATTTATACACACTGTGTAATATGGCCTACTACTCACATTCAGAATTTAGAAGTAATAAACCTGGATTGTACATTAAAATGTGATATGACTCCCAGATGTACCCTGACTATTTTTTTGGCACTTGGCACCACACATTATTTTCCACTGGTTCAGATGACAGGCAGAGCCCATCTGAGGCAAAACGAAACAATTTCCAACTGGTGGGCTTGATAGTGCAGGTGACATTAAATAATTAACAAGTTCTCTTTCAGAACCATGCCTCATGCTTTAATTAATATCGCTTCTTAAAATAAGAAGTTGTTTACCATTGCTGCTTCTGCAAGCTGATTGCTGCTTGCAAAAAACATCTGAGACATGACTATGCCCAGGGGATTGCTTTCACTTCATTGTTTATAATAACTACAAACAAAGAGCTGCAAAAGCTCATCTCGCCATGAGGCATCCTGACAATCTGCCAGTTTAGTCACCAATAATAATGAGACTGGCACAAGCAATAAGCTCAGCACTAATCTAATGAGGGCCCGTTTCAATCGCTCATTGATATTACGGCAGCTGCTAAGCACCCAGTGTTTAGGATGTACACACAAGAGGTATGTATGCCTCCAACCAGTGGAAGGGCGATTGCCCCTCAATACAGCTTTGTTCCTATCCAGCTGCATCACCTTTTTTAAATTTAATTTCTGTCCCCCCTCTCAGAGATATGATCCAGGCCAGCCCTGTTCAGGCAACGGATGTAAATCATCTGGGCTCACTGGGCCGTGGAGAAGGCTGGAGAAGAGGCTGAGCTAGAGCTGGAGCTGGAACAAGTGCCCATGTGGAGCTGAAGGTGTGTGTGTTGTTCTGGGCTGCCTGTGCCGAGCCTGGGTAGCGTCACTTCCGTCGCTTAGCTCCTGCAGTGAATGCAATTATGAACAGATGGGCAAATGACACGATTCCACTGCTAATGAACTTCCCTACCGGGGAAAAGGACAGTGCATTACCCTTTTGTACTTCAGACTCTTAATTATCATTCTTAGGGTTTGGTGGGGTGTTTTGTGGTTTTTTGGGTTTGTGTTTATGTGTTTTGTTTTGGGTTTTTTTCCCCCAAGCATAATTATTTCACATCTTTGGATTTTAAATTCTTTTGGAGACGGTTAACTAGCTCCTGCCTGTTCTGCAAAGTTCTGAGAAAGTGGCAGAACAAAAGGGTTTTATTTCTAAATGAAAATAATCATATTTAAATGCAGAGCTTAAGAGAAAAAGAAAAAAGAAATCTAAGATAGTCTGAGTTCTTAAAAGCCATTTTCTTCTTTCTTCAATTCCCATTGTGCTCCTATCCAATAAGTTTTCCCAAAGCAGCATTTGTAGTTCTGTGGTTCATACATCAGTTTAGGAGAAATGAGTAGGAAGAGACTGATTTGGAAAGGTATAAATAACATTTCTACTGAGCCAAAGCACAAGCAAAATGAAACCCAGAAAAAGTTGATGCTCAGGTCCTAAATTTTATATTTCACAGAACTACACCAATAAAAATACATTCTGTATCCACTAGAAATATATGTCTCAGTTTCAAAATATCATTAAAGGAGTGATGCTAAGCATCTAATTATAAGTCTTTTTTACCCTGTCTTCAGAAATAGTGTTGAGGAACAAGATGGGACACCTTACATTTCTGAGGGAAAAAATAAGTTTAAAAGTTAATAGTTCCATTATCCTAGTTTGCATTTCTTCTTCATTCTGAAAATGCGTGGTTATCTCTTAGATAAACAATTTGGATGAAGTGTATCTATAGTCCAGTGCATGATAATACCCTAAAGCAAATTTGACAAGAGAATATTGACTCTGGAGGTTCAGACAATGGACTGTTGTTTTCCTGCATTGTTGCTTGTTAGAACTGCAAAGTATACAATAGTGTTTCTAAATATCCCACCATCAGCATGGCAGCACTAATATATAAATCTCCATGTCACCTCTTAATCTGATACTGTTCTTAAACAGATAGTTATTTGGTCCAACTTTAATCACTTATTTGAGGAATCTAAGTAAGAAAGTGGTTCTCTTCAAATTATTCACTCTTAGTCACAGCCAACGTGAGAGTCAGTCTTCCATGAAGTATTTCAGAGCTCTTAAAGGAGAGATCTTAAAGGTAAACATCATCAATGACTTCATAAGGAAGAAATAAAAAGGTCTGTTTTGTCATAATGGAGACTGTAAATGACTCTCTTAATAGAGTAAGGAGCAATTGGAAGACTTAATGTCCTAACACATTATACAACTGCAATGAATTTTAAAAGGCATAAGGAAAAGGTACAGAGGAGGAGGTGGGAGTAGGAGAAATATCCCTCGAGCTGTAGCTGCTAACGTTGGGCTCGCTTTTGTGAAACCACTGAGTTTCGATGCTGTAACTTTCCAGGAGCATAAAGAGGCTTACATATTCAAAGTACCACAAACTGTTAATGGTCTCCACTGAAACAGATGGCAACATTATGATCGTTTTTGCAATTAATGCTGACTGCAAATTGTTCTTGAGGCTGCAGTCATAGTTCTCCATCTCCTGTGTTACCAAGATATTAACCTATAACAGAATTTATTTTTAAATTTTCTGATAACCCCTTGTTCCCCAAGCTACTGAAAATGCTTAATATATTGGGAGATAGTATGATCTGCCCTCTGCTGCTTGCATACCAAAGCTTTTGCAAACTAAGACCTGTCTTTCTCCTGTTACCCTGAAATTTACGGTAATATGTGATCTCCTTTTCACCTTGAATGATTAGAAAACCAAGCACATCTTAAAAATACTATTTCTGAAACAAACTGTATGACTGCATATATCTGACACTATAGCACTTCTGATTTATTGAATAAGTGAATATTTTCTGTCCACTTATTTGTGTTTCTCAACATTTTCATTGCCAGCTATTTTGAGCAAGTGGTTTTGGGGTTGGTTTTTTGGGTGTTTTTTGTGGGGAGATGGAGGAGTTCTTGTTGCTGTTGTTATTTTGGGGTTTTATGTTTGCTCTTTTTTTTTTAAACTGAATGTGATGATCTCACATGCATTGCACACACTAGAACTGTCTACTTTGCAAACTTTTTTCATATGTCCAGCAAACTCTCTATGGACCAGAGACCTGTAGCAGTTTGCAATGCCTTTGAAACTCAATATAATCATACTGTAAGAGGCACAAACCTTTTCCCTCTTGGAATTATCCTGGTGTAAGAGGAAAAGTGCGTAGATTGCTTTGCGACTGATTCAGGTGGAAACAGAATCAGCACTCCAAACATCAGTGAAATACCTTGTCGTTTTAAAGGGAGATGTACAGGAAGCAGGCGGGACTATTCTGCAGGCTGATAGCATAACTTAAATTTTGCCACTGAAATTAACCAGCTGAAGATAAAGTAGCTCAAAGGGAAGTTTTCAAGAGTAACCAGAGAATGATCAGACATTGCTGAGACCAAAATCGAGGAGCAGAGGGATTGGGAAGAACCTCTGCTTTGTCCCAGCTGAAGTTACAGCCAGTTAACCGTGTTAGTCAGCTGCAGTGTCTGATGCCCATCCCCACATGCCCTGCTGCGGCACACACACGCAAATGCCCACAGCAGGCAGTGACGGAAGCTGCGGCCCTCTCCCCAAAGACATTGAGCCCAGGTGCCAAGGATCTGCTGAGATCAGAAGGATCTGGAGACAGAAACCCTCCAAGGGGAAGCAGTCTCACTACAGAGCCTGGCAGCTGGTTCTGCTCTCTGAGCATCATGCTGGCCATCCATCCTGTGCCAGGAAAAGTCCCATGGTTGGTCTACCCTAAGCTTGGCAATCACAGGAATACGACATTGATCAAGGGCCCTCTGCCCCAGCAAAAGAAAGATTTTGTCACCTGAGTCACTGTATTCCCAGCTCAGTATTTAGTAGGAATTTAGTCCTGGAAGCCAGGCCTTCCAGAGAAAGAAAATAGTGCTGGTGGGCTGTACCTTGCTGCTGTGAGAAGCAATTTCTTCCTAACAGTCTGCTGTATTTTGGAAGGTATGCCTTCCAAAATGCAGCACAGAAAATAGCACAGAGTGGAAAACCTGGCAGAATTCTGAGATGCCTCATTAAAAAGTGAAGAAGTTTTGTAAAATCCCAGTTCATTAGAAAACCTGAGGTTGGGGCCTGATTTCTGCTTTCAGATCTTATGAAGGTGAACAGCTTAAAGTGACAGGCTAGCAGAGTTCAGATGTTTGTTTTTTTAAGGGTTGCATTATACAGATGTAATTAGAACAAGGAATGCTTCTTAGAGTCATATCACAGTAATAAGCTGATAATTGTACAATTTTTCTTGATATGTAACTTATGTAGTGGGAAAAATACTCTCTTTTTCCATACATTAATAAATTCTATTTATTACTGTAACTTGTTGAATTACTTTGCTATGTAGATGAAGTATTGGTCTCCTGGCAATTGTTCTAATAAAATAGAAAATTTATAAAAATGCTACAAAATTATTTTACCAATCAGGAGTCACAGTAAGAAGTAATCATATTGTATGTTTGTAAACAATGGGCATTTTAATAACAGGTAAGTAGTTTTAAGAGGATTTTATTTTTACTGCAAGAGAACAACTGAGATTTAATCTGGAGTAGTGAATATCGAATGCTCTAAATTTTGGAGTGAAAAAAGGCCACAGATAAAATCTTTCCAATTGAACATCACTGAAATGCTAAGAGATGTATTGTATGGAATTCCACCATAAATCTCGAAGAGCTATGTTGAAAGGTTTTTGTTGATGTTGCAAAGTTAACAGTTTCTGGTTTTCGGGAAACATACTCATCTGGGGCTAAAAATGATACCTGGTTCAATTTTATATTTCACTAAGTAAAAAGTGTGTTAGCAAAAATAAAGTCACTGAAGACACTTCACAGCAAGAAATCTCACTTGGGCCATAAAGGCCTGTTGCAACAACCATAGAAAATGCCACTAAAGGTTTATCTTAGTATCTAACTTAGAATCTAAGTGTAAATCAAACTTTGGATCATAGAGATGTGATTTAAGTGAGACAAATAGAGTATTTGGAGAGATAGATCAAAATATACGGAGGAAATTTGTTTAGCTTAATGCATTCATAAATATTTAAACTCTTACATGGATTACAAAAAGAAATTTGGAGGATGTGCAAGAAATATCATTAATATCTACTTCCTTTTTTTTTCTTAGGAGAAACTAAGGAACTTTTTGTTTAGTCTGGATATGATCTGATCACTGATACTGTACATAGAAACTGTATGTATGGTACACAGCATGCATAGACTCGTATGTATTTATACAACAGATACACTAATAGAGCTTTCCATTTAAATAAAATCAACAAAGTAAATCTTGAGTTGATGTATCGGTAGGACAAACACAAATGAAAATGAGGAAAGGGTCCCTAGAGAAACATCATGTAATTATTTTGCATTAAGTTCATTCATCTGTGCAATGGGTGGATTTGTATCTGCCACATAACATTGTGATGCTCTTTTTATCAATATTTCTAAAATGCAGTGACATTATTTAATTAAACAGGCATGCAAGTACCTGGTGGTGTTATTTATCTGTCAACAACTGACATTCATAAGTATTCAGTTTCTCCCTTCCTCCTTCAAATGACATCTTATTCATGAGAGAAAGAATAGAGCTGGGTGACAGGAAGTCACCTAGCTTACCTCTCCAGGTGATGAAACAAGCTGCCTTTTTCATGTCCAGGGCAAATATTTGTCCAGCTTATTGAAAGAGATGTTGCAACCTCTCTAGCACATCCACTAAAGTGGTTATCTAGCCTTGCCATTAGACTCTCAATATCTGTGCATTAATTGCTGCAAAAAATAAGAGCTTTTTAATCTTTCTTCCACTTTTTGAACCTTTTTCTAGGCTATCCAGCCCTTGTTCCTTCCATTTTCTCTTGTGGACTGTCTTCTGAGGATCTCTAATAATTCTGGTTTCCATTGGAGTCTATCCAGTTGCTCATATTCTTTCCTAGAAGTGAAGTGTCCAAAATGGAAGATGAAATTTTAGTAGAGATCTTATACAAGACAAAGCAATAAGATTGCTTCATGTACAGTCTTGCTGCCTATCTTCTCATAGGTATATCATTGGTATGATTTCTTAGGATGACATTATTGACACATATTCAGCTTGTAATCAACCCTAAAGCCCAGAATCTCTTCCAGGACTTCTATCCAGCCAGCTGTTATACACACGGTATTCACAGCTGATTATTCCTGTTTAAGCGTAGTATTCTACACTTGAACCTCAATATCTCCTCATAAGAAAACATGTCAAGGCAGAACATTTCAGATCTGAGAAAATGTCAGATATTTGCTTCTTGTATAAAATAGGGAGGTTTTATCTGTTACAAAATAGTGCTTGTTTTCATTACATTTGCCAATGAAATAATTATTTCACACATTTGTGAACTCCAAAAGGAGTTGACTGAATAAAAATATTGACTACTAAGATCATAATTCAAACACTGCTTATCTTGAGACCACTCAAAAAAGAAGGTTTGGCCAAATGGGAGCAGTATAGACAGAGGCATTTTTATGCTCTTTTATCTGTATCCTAATTTAATGTGTTTCTAAGCAAACAAACAATTCTTTATTAACTGTTTTCCACTCGTTTTGACTTTTCAAATTGACTGGACTCAGGTTTGTACATACCCACCTTGAATTGCTACTTACCTTTCTTCAGACTGAAGTAAATAACCTAGAGTGTTGTAAAATTGTAGAAATGAGATAACTGCAAAGAAGAGAGATTTGTCAGACAGCTCATTATAAAAAACAGCTCTTATATAATATATTGTACAATACAATTGTATCTAACATTAGTCCATAGTAGGAGAGTAATAATGCTAGAAAAAACCCCATAATATATAATGTTTAAAGAACTTTTTAAACTATTTATTCTTGTCTTTGATTAGCTGACAAAAAACACAGACACATAACACTTGTTAGCTATTTTTACATGGAAAATGCATCCATTAATCCTAACGTGATTCACTGATGTAACCAGAGCAGTCAATCAAAGATGAAATTGAGCTGTACAGTGAAAGAATTTATTCAGATGCTAATAGACAAGAGGAAAAATGTTACATCCTGAGGTAGGAGATTACTAGCCATAGCAACATAAACAAACACTTCTTGATGTCTTTCTTTTCCAGCTATATCAGATTATTTACCAAACAACGAAACAGATTAAGATACAGATTACCTTATAGTTGTCTTATTTTTAGAATCACTTTTCTGTTGTTGTTGATTTCTCTTCCAAATGGAACTCTTTGCCAAAAGAAATGGCCCACTATCCAGTCGTCACATACATTTACACTATAGACTCCTCACTGCTGGTCTTTTGTTCTGTTGTAAATATAGTGTATTTCAATAAACTGAAGAGATTAAAAGAAACCTAATGTAATGTGTTTTCTCTGAATAGTGCAAATATCTTGAAAGAACTCCTCTGCAGCCTGCATTCTTTACTTTTTTAAAAATAGCCATCTCCTGCAGGAACTCTGTTTAAAAATGTCACACAGTGCTGGATGAAGCAGCAATCAAGCTTGTGTGTCCTTTTCAGATGGATTAATATGTTTTTCTATTTTAAAAAATGCAATTTAATTATGTAAAGACTGTTCCCCAGTGACTGGAAAGAATTCATGTTTATTAAGAAGAAGATAAAGGAAATTTAGTTTTCAAGGAGAGATGACACTTTCTTATAAAAACAAAGAAATTTTACTGTGTTATTTTTGGCTGGTCTACAGAAGAATGTGCTACAACCAGGAAAAATTCTGGAGATGTGGTACCTGCTGGAATGTGATGGAAATTAATGTCTCAGAAAAAGCACTCAGGACAGTAAGCATTCAAACCATGGCAAAACTTCTTATATTTTCTTTGTAAGCCACATATATTAGACTGTTTATGAAAAACAGACTGTTATTTACATATACATAAGATCTTTATCCTTTTTTTTACTTTTTTAACTGACCATAGCACTTCTTCTGTATTCTTATCCTTCTAAAGTGAACAGAAGTGTAATTATCAACTGCAACAGGTATATGGCCAAATGAATTTATGATTCTAATTTTAAATTTAAAAAAATATTCCAGACAATTTAATTCAAAATTGTTGACTTATACATCAGCACATTTTGTCATGGCACAACTCTATTAATGCAGAAATTGTAACTGTCTTGGGTAAGTAATAGTAAGTAATTTCTGTTCTATTGTCTCATTTAGGCAAAATAATAACTACATGCATGTTTTAATCTCCAGGGTAGTTCCATTCTACTGATTTACTTACTCAGGGTCTTTATTACTTTATTGTCCCAAAGACTCCACTTGTCATCTCAGGAGCTAAATATTCCATTAGATGTGGTAGGATTTCATAACCATCCCAATACGTAGTCTTTCATCTTCTTCAACTCATCCAGTGTCATCAAATTTTATTTCTCTGCAGGCATAATGAAATTACTCATGGATTTTGGAGTTGGAACACTGTGACATCAGGAATACAATGTTGTAACTTAGCTAATGTAACAGAAGAAGTAAGAGTTTTGTGCCCCAGTTCTGAGTTTTGTACACTCTCTCCCATCCTATATGTTTTAATAGTGGCCCAGCTAGAAAGAATGAGCATGCATGGTTTGTAATGCAGTCAGAACACATAGCATTAACAGAATTAATATCTTTCAAAGTATAAATCTCATAAGAGCTTAATATGTTTCTTTTTCTGCATGGTCAAGTTTTCTATTTTTAAAATTTAATTGTAAGCTGCCGATATAAATGTATTTACACATTAAATACATGTACACATTTTTCACACTATACACAAACAACATATTAAAAATATACACACATTTATACATTTTATATATTTAGTGTATAGTCATATACATACATATATAGGCTTGATTTTAATTCAATTATATCTTTTTAATCTTTGTTGATAACGTATATTCATATCCAGTTGTCAGTAAATCATAGTGTACCACAACAAATTGTAAAGCATTTTGTTAGTTTTTTAGGATTAAGAAAGACATTATATTACTTGAGACAGATTTGAAATTTAAATTCTGCATCGCCTCTTCACCATAGATGGCTAGCACAATTCTTGCAGCTCTCTGAAAGGATTATGTGAAAGACAAGTTGTTCTTTACAAGCTCTGCATAAAGTTTATAGTGTTACTTTGGACAAGGCATGTATACCTGGGCAGTTTTCCTGTTTCTGAGATAAGTATAATTTTCCTTCTTGCAGTCCCCAGTTCTGGTTTCCTCTCCAGCTGGGATTGGGAGCTGTCCCTTTCCTTAGATCTGTGACACAATGCACAGCTGCAGTGGTGCATCTTTTTCATGTAGGAGGCTCAGGAGAAATCCTGGGATGAGGTTGCCATGGCAAGAAGCAGTCCCTGCCCTGTACAGTTTACACTGCATTGTGAATGCCATGCGTTAGCTCCACTTTTTATCTTCATTTGTATAATCAGCGATTAATTTACTGTGACTTAATTCTCAACAATGTAGTTAGACTTTGCACACTTCATTTAAAAGCTGCACCTTTATTATCTTCAAATCCATGTAAAGATTTCTGCAGGGAAATGAAAAATTTAAAGGCATCTTTCTCAGTAGTGACAGGGGCCTAGAAGGAGGGGCTATTCTTTGTTTGTAGCTATTAGATCTCTCAATTA
The DNA here is from genome assembly GCA_013400975.1 of Atrichornis clamosus. NCBI lineage: Eukaryota > Metazoa > Chordata > Aves > Passeriformes > Menuridae > Atrichornis > Atrichornis clamosus. The sequence continues at coordinate 81,553 of WBMZ01009796.1, read as the reverse complement.
GCAGAGCATTTTCTAAACATCTGCACTATAAAATAGTATACAGAAAATTTAACTGTGTGATCAGGAGTCAAAGGCAACTAGCTGCAGTAAGTCCTGTCATACTACTGTTTCATGCCAATAGATGTGGGTCCTTTCCTGTGGACTGATGGAGGACATGGCTGTACCTCAAGATCACACAATATTCAGAAGGAAAGAGGACATGGAAACTGCATCATTAAGCAAAAGGTCCCGTCTTTCAGCTGTTGAAACAGCACTGACAACTTACAGGGATCTGTTTGCTGCTTTTGTACATGAAAGTGAGGTTCCAGGAGGGTTGTTGATGATAGGAATGGGGTAGAGAAGGATTTTCTTGTAGGTAAGACTAGTAAAAAAGTCTACCCTTGATACCTAGGGAGAGTTAAAGTTAGCAGAGCTCAATGCAGCCAACAAAACTACAGAGAGAAAAAAAACCCAAAAAACAACAGACTTTTGGATTCATACTGAATTATTTGAAAAAGGGGAAATCTAATAATTATTTGTTTAAAAATCAGTAAACTGAAAAAAACCCCAACCACTTTAATAGCCCATCTACTGGACCATCACAGTATTTAACTTCTGCACTTTCTGGCCCATGCACTAGACTTTGCAATGCAGGGAGAAAAGGGATCATAACCCTACTAGAGATGCTTGGTGCCTTCTGGCAACAGGAGACCTTCTAACATGATTTCAACTGCAAGGGCGATATTTACTTATAACTTGCTGCCATTCTCCCCTTAGTCAGATGACATCAGAAAGTATTGCACATTAGAATAACTTTCCTAGCTCCCTTGCATTTTTCTGCTGACAGTTTTATTTTAGGATTTTTACCAAATGACAGTACTTTGCAATCTTATTGAAATAAAGGAGACTTATGGTGTTTCACACATGAAACAATAGTGAGAATTACCAGTAAAATGAAAATTTCTGAAGGAAGTATTCAACAGTAGATGCTATAGCTGTCCACATCACTATACTTTTGAAGGGAGTAGCTTTCTGTTGCACTGAACTACATAAAATGAGGAAATACTTAATTAGATTTGCCACAGTGGCTATAATATTAAGGTGATGAAATTATTCAGACCAGAAACCGTATGCAGACTTCAGCACTAGAGAAAGAGAGAGACAGTTTTGCTGCTATCAAAGCAACAAAAGACAACTGAGTATCTTAATTTAGACATTTAATGTATCTGGTTGAGAATTTGCTTTCCCTCTTCTTCTTAAAATTAGATTCTTATGGAATGGAAAAAATGCCACATCTGCAAAAGCAAATACTGAATAAAGAACATGAAAACATTTAAAAACCTTGGTCACTCTATTTCCTGCCCATTTTTTATTCCTGGTTTATTTTCATGAATAAAAATAGCACTGCTGGAATTCTCAGTTTTTCTCAGTGTTTCAACAACTCTTTAATGGTTTAGGAATATTCTTTTTTATAATATCTACTTATCATGCAGTATAAATACTAGAACCAAGTAAATATTGTTCACCTGACCAACAGATCCAATTTAGGTTGGAATTGTTTAAGATCATAGAGTTCAACCATAAATCTGGCACTGCATAGTCCACCTAAATCATGCCCCTAAGAGTCACATCTACACATCTTTTAAATACCTCCAGGGGTAGTGACTTCACCACTTTCCTTGGCATGCTGTTCCAGTGCTTGACAACCATTTCTGTGAAGAAATTTTTCCTAATATCCAATCTAAACCTCCCCTGGTGCAACTCAAAGCTCTTTCCTCTTGTCCTATCACTTGTTACTTGGGACAAGAGGCCGACTCCCACCTGGCTACAACATTCTTTCAGGCAGATGTAGAGCATTATAAGCCCTGAGCCTCCTTTTTTTTCAAGCTAAATAACCACACCCCTCAGTCACTCCTCATAAGACTCGTGTTCTCCAGACTCTTCATCTTCTCTATTGTCCTTTGGACATGTTCCGGCAGTACAACGTGTTTGTTGTAGTGAGGTGCCCAAAACTGAACACAGGATTCGAGGTGCAGCATCATCAGGGCCATGTGCAAGGGGATGGTCACTGCCCTAGTTCCACTGCCCACACTACTTGTGATACCAAATAGGGTACTAAACTCTAGGTAGACAGCTTCCACAGCCTTTTCCTGATCCGCTAGGCAGGTCACCTTGTCATAGAAAGACATCAGGTTGGTCAAGCCTTTCAGAAACCCATGCTGGCTGGGCCTGATCATCTGGTTGTCCTGTACATGCCATGTGACCATGCTCAAGATGAGCTTCCCCAGCACCAGTGTCAGGCTGACAGGCCTTTAGCTCCCTGGATACACCTTCTGGACCTTTTGTAGACGGGCATCACATCTGCTAACTTCCAGTCACCTGGAACATCCATGTGAGCCAGGACTGCTGGTAAGTGGTAGAGTGGCTTGGTGGGCACTTTTAGCAGCTCTATCAGTACCCTTGGGTGGTTCCCACATGGCCCCACGGACCTGTGTGTGTCTAAGTGGTGTAGAGCACTACCATACTGCATCACCTTAATTATCCTCTCTATCTTCTATTTCAAATAATAGCAAACATTTATGGAAAAGAGTAGGATGCCTGGTATTTGTAGAATGATCCTTCACATTTTGTGCTTTCCAAGAATGTATTAGCCAGTGGTTTTGAGGCAGGGATTTTGGAATAAAACTGAATTTAGCAGCTACCATTCAATCTTATCCTTTTTTTCTGTAAGAGTCCTTATTAGCAGCACAATTGCATACATTGAGATAACATTTTCCTGAACTGAAAATAAGGTAGCTGATCAACCCATTTGCCAGCAAGTTTCAAAACAAAGAACTTCCTTAAATTTAGAGTGGACCTTTCCCAGTCTATGGAAAGATAAAAACCAAGTGACTAGACTAAATCAGCCATAAGGAGATAGCTGTGGCATTCCTAACCTTTCAGTTGTTCATAAGTCAAGGCTTTCTGAAAGCCTTATCCATCCTTGAGCTAACGCCAACCCTCTAAGAGTTAACAGACTCTTAACTGCAGTTCTGCCATGAATTTTAATACAGATACAGTCTGTAAAAGAAGAGGAAAAGATCTACAAAGGTTGTTCAATGCAAAATTCTAGTTCAAGGCCTGTGTCTACATATGCCATTTGTTACCAGAGTTTGGAAGTTAGTGAAACTTAAACCATCTTTTGTATTTCACTGCTGTCCACCATTTAAGCAGTTTCTGCACTGCACAGCTGTCAAGTAAAAAGCATTTCAGTCTGCAGAACAGTGAAAGGAGAAAATCCATTCTGTATAATAAATGACCAGTCCCTGTTATGACATTTATTGTGTCTTCCCTTATGAGATATTGGATAGTGCATATGTGTCATAACAGAAGGATTATCCATCACATATACTCCTCCATATATAGCTGTGAAATATTTAGGTGTGTATTTGCATATACACATCCATATAAAGACAGATTAAAGTCTTGGCTCACAATGGACTTAAGCCAATAAGTCCATTCCCTACACTGTAGCAAGACTACACACAATCCCAAAACCTTGCAGACCGATGTTATCTATTTAACCCTGAAGACCCCCAGTGAAGGTGATCAAACAACCTTGCCGTGGCATATTCCCTAAAGCCTAGACCTTTCTCATAAAGATTTTATGTTTATGTAAAGCACAGTTTCCTTACTGTATCATCCTAGTCCACCTAAAAATTTTAAGTCAAAGAAGACTGCAAGAATTACTGCTCACTGTCCCTTTTGTTACATCGCCTAGAATATTTTGTCAGTTATCCTTTTTCCCCTCAACCTTTTCTTTTTTCCTAGATAGTGTCTTATGGGACCTGTTTTGTAAATGCTTAATCATTTTTTATTTCTCTCTGAACTCCTTGATTTGCCTGTGATTTTTCAAACATAATACTTAAAACTGAATGTAGATTCCAACTGGTGCTTAATAAACACAAGTAGAACAGGGTAATTAACTCATTTGGGTTTAAATTTATTACTCTCATTTTCTTTCCTTCCACCTTTTTTTTTTTTGTTGTTGTGAAAGTGCTGTATGTTTGACTCATAACTGCTTTATGACTCAGCACAAACTCCTGTCCTGTTGTATCTATCTCATTACTCTCCTTTGCCTTCTATATTGAACACATTATTAATCTTTCACCTTTACTCCTCAGTTACATATTGTCTCTATTGGAGAGGATATTTAGTTCCTTTTAGTTATCAAGTAATTAAGATTTTATTAATACTTGCTGCAGCCTATGCAGATATCTCTGTATGTGTCTTCCAAAGAATTCATTGTCTTACAGCTCCAAATGAAAAATTACTTTAGTGTGTGTTCTGTCATATCCCACACAGGGGCTAATCAAAATAATGTGTGGTCTAGGGTGGTCTCCATACAGAAATTCATGTCAATATGACACCAGGTAGGTTAATAATTACTTTCAATACTTGACTTGCTCTGACCAATTGAGGAGCATCTCATTCCTTTCACGTTCCTGTTGACTTCAACTGAACTACTTGTAGAATACAGTTTAGTTCTAGTAACTAGTAAGTTCCTTCTCTGCTCTTGCTAATCAGCTAAATAAATTATATTGTTTGGGCCTTAAGCTGGCTATTCTATCAAAACATCCCTACTATTCCTAGGAGTACATCTAAGTAGAAACAAATATTTGGGGGAATCTCTGGCTTGTCAAAGCAAGGCATGAGGTGGAATTTCTGATTCCTTTGTGTGTGTGTGTGTGTGTGTGTGTGTGTGTGTGTGTGTGTGTGTGTGTGACAGGGAGAAAGAGTGGCTGGGGGAAATGGAAATTTGGAGAAATGTGGAAAAAAAGTACTTGCTGGCAAATTTTCAATGGTCTGTGCTAAAACATTGCAGGTGTGCTACTTGGGAATTTCCATGTGGCCCAAAGGTAAAATTAGGATAGATTTCACTCCTTTGTGCTCATTTTCTTTTTATCAGAGTGCTTAAAAACTCTAATCCTTGTGAGGAGTGATAGGCCATTCATCCCTTAGACAGACTTTTAAATTTCTTTTGCAGGAATGTTAGGAGGACAGTGAGTTTTATCCTTGGCCAGCCAATAAAATAAATCGTATCCTGCTGTTGCTAGTAAATATTTTAAATTCAAAAATAAAGTGAAGAAGAAAATATTTCATAGGCACGTCTAGAATTCATTTAATCTTCAACTGCCTCTGAAGTCTCCATACTCTGATGTCTAAAATTTTAGGCATATTATAAAGGCATAAGAAAAAATCTTGGCATTTCAACCTCCAGTTCTGTACCTGTGTATAAATCCTATTAGATAAAAATCTACAAAATGCAAGGAAAAGCACAGACGTGAAAAGGATCCTAGGGAACTTTACCCTATTCCTCTGACATATATTTACATCAGATTATGTCAACTGATGAAAACTTAAAGTCATGTTTACAAACAGTAGAATTCTAACCGCTCATAATTCCAGTGGCCATAGAAGACAATTAACTAGTGACCAGTGAACGTTTTTATTTGCTTGTAAAAATATTATTTCCTGTTCATATTTCAAATATCTATAAAAAAAAAAATGCCTTCAGCATCTTTTATGATAGAATTGTGAGAGAATTATTAGATTGTGAATTTAATCTTTCATTTCTTCAGGACCATAATTTAATGATTCTGGAGACAACTGATGTACGATGTCATTCTTTCAAGTATGAATATGTACTTGCCACTTTCTTATTGCTAGTCTGCATTGTATTAACCTTCTGGATGAGTCTTACACAGTAAACAAGCTATAAAATATTCTTATAAAATAGATGGACTATACACTGCCTTCTGTTGGAGGAAAAACCTACAACAAAAAAACAAAAGGCTATTTTTTAAATCTTATTTTTCAATGAAGTTGTCTTCAAGGCACACTATTTTAAGAGACAGTAAGCTTATGTGTGTATTGATGCAACCAGAAGCTTACACTGTTTTTTTGTTTTGTTTTGTTGTTGTTGTTTTAAAAATATATACTATATGATGTCTATAGGTCAGAAGAGAAATGCTAAATTGTTCTTTGTCTTTGTTTTATGTCTGATGTCAAACAGACAGTATTTTTCAGTCTGCTTTGCATGTAGTATCTCATCCTCTGTCCTGCTGAGCTGAAGTTATTGATATTGCCCTAAAAAATGCAGGGGAAAGAGTACTTCTGTTGAAATTCAAAGACCAGTTTCAAATTAGGGACTACCATGTAGAATGAAGAAATTCAAAGAAAGGCAAACATTTAACCAGACCCTAGGGTTTCATCTTCCTTCCTCTAACTGCTAGGTAAACAGATACTGTTAATCTAGGCTCATTCTGCCATTTTTTATTTAAACTGTAAGCTCAGACTGTAAAGCAGCACCTAGCACTGTGAGACAGCTATCAGGTTTTTTTGGTGACCTTTCAATCTGCTACTGTAATATAAACATGATATAAGCCACAGTATCTTATGCTGATGCTATTATTATTTTCTGATTTTAAAGAAGATAAAGTAGTGTCATTGCTATGGTAATTGTTTTTGTATTATAAAATTTTAGCCCACTAAAATGGAAATGAATGTCTGGTTCCTCCAAGACAACTTAAATTTCCAAACTAGGAGTTTGGACACTTTTGATGAATTCTGACAATTTACCAAATATATCAATCTGATTCCTTATGCTGAGAAGAATTATGTCATTGTATAAGGATATCTGGTTTTATGAGTTTCAATAATAAATGGCAAAAAAAGTATTCTGAGATAGTTTACCAAGAAATGTTCAAATCAGTCTTTAGAACAATTCACTGGTGCTCACTATAAAAAATGAGAAGATAGGTGTTGCAGTCAGCAAACTCTAACCAGGCAATCAGTGTTTCCTGAGCATGAAGATAGCTCAGAGGTACCATGTTCACTTAAACAATACAAAACCTCAGGATACATTTTGCTAAAGTTTGAATACCATTCTTTAGTCATTTGAAACTGGAATTTTAGCTCGTAAAAAAAATAAATTGTTAACGTTACTCCTAATTCATAAAGTGTTGAACATATCCATTTTATTAATTGTATACCAGATACACTACTAAAGAAGAACCTAAGTGATTTATTACACAACCAGAAGGTGGAAGTCTATTGCAGGGACAACAGATGGACTTAGATATCCATTAACTCATATTCTTTAACACAAACTAGCCTCCATTTTCCTAACCAGTTCTTTTATTAGAAAACACATATGTATATGAAACATGCGGTTTGTGTTCTATAGTATGGAGAGGGTATTTGTGTTTCTAGCAAACAGTCAAGGGCTCTAACCACAAAACCCTAATAGGCAGATATTTGTTAATGCTCAGACTTGATTATGTCACTTTTATATAGCTTATAATGATTTACAGTCTAGTTCTTAAGGCTTGTTGAGGCTTGCAGCACAGTATTCAAAGAGTGAAATATCACTTTTAAAAAGCCAAGTACAAAAGTATCTGAAAGTTTTCTGTGAATAGATAAAAAAATCCAAATGCCATTTCTTTCTGTTATCAACTTTTATTTGAGCAACAGTTTCAAATTATTTACTAGTTTATCTATAATTGATGTAAAATTCTGCCAAGCAATCATTTCTTCAGTGTCTTCTCGGTATGTCTAGGAAGATTTTGCTGTGACTAAGAGGCCTTTTTCCTGTCCTAAAAATCCACTTCTTAAAATGTTAACAATAAAACTAAAATAATCCTCATTTTTAATTATTTTTTTACGTAAATGAAATCTTGCCAAGTACTTCTTTTCACAACTTTTTTTGGAAGCTGCCATGTTATTTTTTGTTGATATAATAGCTATATCCAGTGCTGAACACCACTGTTGTCAAATGTACTGATAATTCATCTGATGTCAGTGACAGAAAGATTGTGTCTTGTTGGTAAGAAAAGCAGATGCCTTGGGCATGTTGAAACTGAGAAATTAGATTCCCCTAGGAGAGCAACCATGTGAGAACTCTAAGCAGTTACCTCCCAAGAAGGAGCTAGTGAACGGATTTATAAAAAATGAGAACTGACACCTTTGCTTTAAACTAGAGTCAAGCATGCAGTATAGTTTGCAGAAGTGTAATTGCATTTTTCTTCCAGTGGTGTTCTTCTGTTTATGTTCTGTTTTTCTGTAGAGAGGTTTAGCATGGACATGTATCAAGGAACAAGAAAGCAGTATGCAGCTCCAGAAAGAGATAGCTTAAGGTATAAGTGGCCTTAATTTCACTCTTGTGTTTCTATACCAAGAAATTTAACTAAACATGCAAGTGTTCACTGCTTTACTAACCCACTGAGCTTTCTTAGATATCTTCCAAACATTTTCCATTGTAGACTTAGGCTTGTTTCAGAAGTTGCTTTAAGATCCTGGATATTCTGGTTCTGGCCCAGGAAAGTCCAGGAGGCAGATGTAGCTTTCAGCTGCCCTCTAGGTCTATTTGTAAACAAGAGTTGAGTGTGTGCCGTGGAGCTTGGCTGAAGCAGATGCTGTGGTGCTTGGCAGAATGAGGCTGCCAGGGTTATTCCATTTGTGCCAGAGGGAAAGGGCTACTAGAGGTTGTGAGTCCTTCTGTACCTATTACTTGACCCAAAATCTGATTAAGGACAGATTTCTCCTCTGTTATCTACCCTTTGGACTTCTACATTTCCTGCTAAGTCTATGCATTTCCAGCACTGTACAGATCTATTTGAATTTATTTAATTTAAACTTATTGACATATCTTATTTTCATAGTAGAGTGTTTTAGCAATATAAAGGATGAAGACACATAGATTCTTCATAATTCCAATATGTGGTAGGCAGAACTGAGCCTTACAGATAGCAAGCAAAAAACAGTTTTAATTTAAATGTGAACATTTTAATAAAAAGCACTGTTGGCTGGAGACAGTGTATTTACTGAGGTGGATCAACATTTTAAACACTTTCAGAAAAGTGAGGAGTCTTTGTTTAAAGGTAAAATCCGAAAGAAGAAATATCTGTACATGCTAGATGTAGTGTGATGTTCCAGACTTAGGGACAGATTAGGAAAAATGTAAAGAATTAAGAAAGAAAAGAAACAAAGCCTGTAGAGAAGGCAGAGGTTATCCCATAAGCACAATATCTTTTATATATGAGCAACAGGAAGCCTATTCAAGGCAGGAGAACTTAAGAAATAATTTTCCCAAGAAAATACTATATGTAGGAAATAGCATTGCGCTGGGAAAAACATTGGCTAGAAATAAATCTATTCTACTAATGAATATTAATTTACTATTATTATTCTAAAATACTTAACATGAATGTAATTTCTTACATTCTGTTCTCTGATTTTGAAAATGAACATCAGAATAGCTTTCTGTGGCTTGATGTGTTTCGACATACCTGCACACTACTCAATCCAAAGAACATCTGTTTTATCAGCTGTGAAGCTGGATTATATGTTCTTGTGCAAAATGTGGCTTCAGAGGTGGCCCCATAAGTAACTACTGAATTCCACTCTGGGAAGTGCCTCTGTCATGGTTTAACTCTGCTAGGCATCTAAACCTCACCCAGCTGCTCCCTCACTCTCCCCTCAGTGGGATGGGCAAAAGGTTCTGAAGGGTGAAAGTGAGAAAACTCATGGGTTTAAAGACTACTTAATAGGTAAAGCAAAAGCTGCTTGTGCAAGGAAAGAAAAACAATGAGTTAAATCACCACTTCCTTAGGCAGGCAGCCTGTTCAGACATCTTCAGGAAAGCAGGACTCCATCACTTTTAAGAATTGCATGGGCAGATAAATGTCATAACTCTGAACGTCCTCTCTTCCTTCTTCTTCCCTCAGCTTTATATGCTGAGGATGATGCCATAAGGTCTGGGATGACTCTTTGTTCTGTTGGGATCAGTTTTTCCAGGTGTATCCCCTCCCAACCTCTTGTGCATCCCCAGCCTCCTTGCTGGTGGGACAGTGAGAAACAGAAAAAGCCTCAGTGCTGTGTAAACACTGCTCAATAGTAATTAAAACATCTGATATCAAAACTGTTTTCATCATAAATCCAAAGCATAGCCCTACGGAAGCTCTTAGAATTCAGTGGAAAAGAACAGTTTGGTGAGGAACCACAATTCAACAACAGAAGGATGTTTAGTTTTAGACATGAATAAAAATAATGATGAAAGAATCTCAAACATTGAGCTTGGAAAAAGGAGGAATTAAAAGGTTAGTGCAGTATGAATCTCTTCTAGCTTGACAAGTCTGGGATTCCTTCACATATTGTTGGGCACTGTCTGTGAGAGAAAGTAATAATGCAAAGTGAAATGTCATGAACAATAAAGGCTAGCAAATATGGAAAAAAAATTAGAGTTATATCCGTATCTGTAACTCATAGATATAGGTGAGATTATTTTATTGATCTGCAAAGGATACAGGATTTAGTATCTGTATCTACAAAGGGGAACGTTTTCATATGTAGCCTGGGAAGTTACATCTGAGAGCACAGAAGTTGACTGGCTCTTATCTCAGAAAGTAGAAACTCTGTTTAGAAAAAGCTTTAAAAATGTAAGATTTTAATCTTCATAAATCTAGTTATTTTTGGGAAAAAAAGGATTCTGGAAAAAATATTCCACTGCTTGTACAAAGTTTAGTTTCATATCTCCCAATCTTAGCTTCTTCACATTCTTTCCTTTGATTGCTTTACTTTTTCTTTAGAAAAAGCAAACTACTACTAGAGCAACTACTTTTCTTTTACATCTTTTACTATTCCAACAGTGGCTAAAAATGATGCTATCAAGTCAAAGACCTTATTTGAGCCAAGAGTATTATTTATTCCTTTCTTGGGTTTTTAAAATAAATGAAAAAAAAAAAGCATTGACTTAAAGAATAAAACATCAAAATTTGATTTATGGTTCTGAGAGAAAATTTCAGAGTACAGTTGAATTCTGAATGTGAGGGTTCATGTTTTAATGACTCAAGATATTCTTTTTTAGAAGTAATTAATATCATAATAAGGTGTTATTCAGTTCTTCAGGGTTGTTTGCATTTTGTCATCAGAAAAGTAATTATTCTAGGTAGATGTTTGCATTTGTAACTGTTTATGTTTGTGAAGGCTTAGAAAATATATCATCATAAAGTACTGTGGGTGTGTGTGGGTACGTTTGTAAGATCTCAGCTCTCCCTGAAATCCCGATGGATTTGTGATGGATACCAATAAGCTGTGTTTGGTGCAATGGTTGGTGTAATGCAGGAGTCTGTTTCATAAGAGGACACAGCCAAATTTGTTACAGCAGCAGTGGCTCTTGCCCCGCTCTAGGGAGCTCATTCAAACTTCCAAAGTTTCCCCTTCCCAGGGCACTTATGGCTCAGCTGCTGGAGCTGCTGGAGACCAGTAGTTTATAACCACATTTATGAAGGCACACTTGGCACCAAGTTAGTCTTTTCTTGCTCTGCCAGGCTGTAAACCCCTGAAGTTAAGAGAGTGCATCTTACATAAGTAGGGGCTAGACATATCTGAAGCAGGAATAGGACAAGCAGCTGCTGCAGAAACCACAACAACCACACATGATTCAAGAACCTTAAATTTTTCTCATTATGAAGTGTATATTCCTACAAATAAAGGAAGGTTTGATTCAGTTTTTTTTTTGGAGGGGGGAGACTGGCTGTAGAAAGGAACCAGTTTTCAAAAGCTCATGGTCCTACTGAGCCCTGCCAGCCCAAGTTGTGATAGAAAATAGCCAACTTCCATATGTGACTTCAGTTGTCAATGAGAAGGCAAAAATCCATCTCTGTTGCCTTCTTGCTCCAAGCCCTATTGGCTGAGAAAGGAGTTTTGGCTGAGCCTCCTTTACATAACTCTGCAGTTCTACTCTTCCCTAATATCTGGCCTATCCTCAAGCCCATGCCTCTCTGTCGGGCCTTGTACCAAGGATTTCAGGATCTTTATGTGCTATGAAGCAGCCACTGCTCTATTTTTCTTCACAATCTCAATTGCCCCCACTGAAGACAGACATGCTCCATTTCTGTTAGCTGCTGTAATTGGTCATCTAATGGTCAAAGCTAATATCACTGGGAAAATCCCTCAGGCAAACAGGGCAACAGTCTGCTTCTGTTACCTCACTACTTTTACTTTTACTCACCATAATTGCCTCAGCCTGTTGGTCTGTGACAACCTGCTCCAGGAACAACATTGCTATCTGGCAACAGCATTATTAGCCCTGGAATGTCAGAAACCTTCTCCAAGTGCACAGGAGCAGATATACACAGAAGAGAACTGCAGGGCAAAAAGGAATTAAATTTTCATACTTCGTGGAGTAGCAGAGCTGATTGTCTTTCCAGCCCCTACTATAGAGCCTTCATCCTTCTCCCACTTATTTTCAAGAAGAAAAATCCTAAAACTCCAAATCAAGTTGCTAAACTGGACACAGAGATGTTTAAAATGGTCTAGTCATATTTTTCTCCAAAGCAGCTGTTGAAATATTTGTGTTCCATGAAAATTTTAAGGAATCTGTTTTATATTGAAGATATGAGGCATTACTTTAGTAATTAATGCAATCAATAATGCATGTATTGACAGAAATGCAAAGGTTGATGTACCTGTGGTGAAATTTGGAATGGATGCTTACAAGCTGGAGAGATTCTCTTTCAAAAGTTTCCTAAGGTCTTCTTCATAGTAAATCAGGGCATGTGGATTTCTTAGTTAAAGCTTGAGAACAAAATGTTTTTGGATTATTATTGGTTGGTGTTTTTAGTTTTGTGTTAAAATGGAGGTAAACACGTGTGTGGGAGCCTCTTAGCCATATACAGTCTCACAGATTTCACCACTGGCTCAGATACAGCAATATTAAACTTTGCCAAATCACAAAAGGCCTAAGCATGACAGAATAAGGCAGGAGAATATTGATTTGCCTTAGGCATTTTGTTTAAACTCCTACAGTAGGCAGTACTTAGAGCATTTGAGGATTTCAAATGTTGTCATTCAAAATACAGCGTATTTTGCCTTTATCATGGGAAAGAAAGAATGCTCTTTTTGTGGGTCTTTTCTTTTTGTGGAAGGGAAGGAATAGAGATGACAGATATATGTATGCCGTACCTCTTTTTTTTTTTTTCAAAATTATCTTTGCAAGGAAATCTTATTATGACCATAGTTTCTGTTTAATGACTATACACTCTCTGTCTCATTGGTCGCCATTATGTCTCTGTTATTTAATATTGAGATCTTCTTTCTGTCCTTTTTTTTTTTTTCAAGTTCAGCAGACTGGAACTGGGAGCATTTTTTTCCTAATTACAGAAAAGCACACATCTTTCTCATAAAAAGTGTTTTCATTCAAGAATTGTTGCTGTAATCACTGCTCTCAGTAGTGACTAGCCCATAAAATACTTTAACAGGATATTTCCTAACCTTCTTTATTTCTTAGCGTTAACAAAGCTTTTGAATTTGCTAATGTTTGTTGATTGTATCGCTGTTTTTGAATTAAATTTAATAAGACGTTCAGAATTTTAAAATTCTTTTTCTTAACATTCAACACATTTTATAAATAGCTTAGGATATTTTAAAAGAAATATATAAAGGTTATTTGGAATTACATTAAAAGTGGAATCCTAGATTAATTTTAGGAAAGAGGAAGGAAGCATTGTATCATTTTAGAATCTCAACTGCATCTTGAAATCATTAGCCTTCTAGACCTGGAGACACAAGTCATGTTCACAGGTGTTAGCTTCCCTGCTAGGATTTACCTTACAATTGGAAAGGGTTGTTATTTGCTGTTTGAGGTACTGCCTATTTTAAAGGTGGGACCATGATCACTGCCTTTTGACTATTCAAGAAAACAGAAAGGCATGGTGAAAATATATCAGAAGTTGTCTCTGAAGAAATATGCCACAACTTATTTGCTTTGCAGAAGTTATTAAAATCAAGCTTTAACTAGAAGGAATCACAGTCTGTATTCAGACAGAAATCCTCAGCCAAAATTTAAGCATCTACAACTGTCATTTTTCAAGACACTATCTTTTTTTGTAATTACTATTGCGTTTTTAGGCAGTAATTTCAGACAGTAATTGCTATTGCCTTTTTTGCTTTTGTATGAAGTGAAATGCAAATTAAAAAAAAAAAAAAGGAAAGAAAAGAGCAGATACGTGCAAAGGTCAGAAAACTTGAGAGAATAGTCTTAGAGTCCAACATGTATTGTCATGATGCCATCAAGAAATATGAAAATGTTATTGATGAACAGACATGCTGAACCAAATTCTAGGGTGAATAGTAGGAACTTAAATATCAGAATCCTTTCCCTGTGGTAAATGTTTTTATTCCAGGAAAGTCAAACACACTATTGTTGTGCTATACCCAAAACCTAAACCTAATTTAATAGGCAACTAAGTTTTATAATTTTTAATAGCATTTTTTTCCTATTTCAATTGTACCCGATATCAAGTGAGTGTTTATTGACAATTTTGTGAAGACCTAGCAGTAAATGTACTGGTTAGTGGTGCCAGTGGTCCCACTGAAATGATTTTTTATTAAAAAAAAATTAAACAAAAATTCATACGGAAGTGGCAGAAATCTAAAATTCCTAGGACTACTCACAGGAGTAAACATTTTATTTGGTAGAAAATACAGGATCAAGCACAGAAATATTAGTCTTGTTTCTGTCTCTCTCAAAATACTTACTTTAAAGAAGCACTTTAACTTCCCTGTGGAAATAAAATGTTATAAGCTCAATATGAGAAGTTTCTTAAAGACATGCTGCACTAGACACAGAAAAATAAGCTTGTTTCTTTCAAGAAAATGTAGAGGTTTTTCTCTTTAAGAGAAGTGGCTTCTTCCTATAGAAAACATGTTTCAGTTTAGACTATACTAACAGTATTTGTACTGGCCTTCAGGCATTTTAGACTTCAGTAGTGCCACAAAGGTTTGTCTAATTTAACAAACATGTTAACCATAATTTACCACTGCTTCTGATAATAAAGTAGAATTTTCTGTTTAAGCTTGTTTGAGATTTATCTAAATGAGGTGACCTACTGGGTGGAAAGCTGGGAGGAGAGGATAAAATACCCTCCTACCATATTGTTCTTTGTCCTGCAGAACCTCAGTACAGCCTGCCTCCTGCAAAGTCAGCTTGTGCATGTGTCCCAACCTGAGCAATGCTGTAACTGCCTGCACTCAGGAATTAGGCAGGCTGGAAGTGCAGTGAGAGCAATGTGGGTGAATACGTATGCTCATATTATTTCTAAACTAGTGGTTAAGCTTTAATAGGAGAAGCAAACTGTCTTTTGCTACTGTTACAAGTAAGTGGGGTGAGAAATATTATCTATATAAATATATGTCTGGGTATATTTGTATCTGGTTCTTGCACAGGACCACGAAGACACCTCATGCTTGCATGAGCTTTCATGCTTTTATAACTTTCCTTCTGCCATGAACTAGAAGCAAGCACAGGGTCACTCAGCAGAACTCAGCTGAGGGTGGCCCAATAGGACACAATGGCTCCATCCTGTCTTGTCCCAAGCTGCAGACCTGGCAGACAAGGCAAATAAAGAGGTCACAGAGCAAGGCAGTGGCAAATGCAATATCATACCAGAGCTTCCTAACTCCTAATAGATATTTCTAGATTATTTAGAACTGGAAATAATAGACATTTTTTCCTGTATGAGATAGATGAGGAGGGAGAGAGACAGGGAGAGAGAAAGCAAGCAAGAGCAAGCAAGACAGCTGTAGCAATTCTAGGAAGGATCTCTAGCAAATTATGGATTTTGTGTTTGAGTAGAATAGAACGAGTAGTGGCCATTTGAAAATGTGCTGAAATACATGGCATAAACAAGTGTACACAGTAAAAGATTATATATTGAAATACTGCTGACACAGGAAAGGGAAGAAGGGAAAGGGGATTAGGTGGGAATTACATTAATAAGAACCTGTAGAAGCTAATTGAGATGATACAGGAATAATAACTGAGGAGAAGCCAAGACAGAAGCACCACAGTGCAACGGTAGTTTATTAACATATGGGAGAGAATTTGACTGAGCGATTAACTTCCACTTGTAAGAAATTCCAAGGGCAGTGAATCCTCAATTAATTTTTCCATAAAGCCTTAGAGATGCTTCAGGGCTTGTCCAGATCATTAGGATTGCTTTACAGACCCATAACACAAAGATTACGAAGAAGACAATTTTTCAAGTAATCCAAGAAAAATTCAGTGCCAGATCAGGTGAGAGCTGAATATTAATTGTTTCTAAGTACCAAAAGAATTCATTATTTTCCTTCTTTCTACTCAGAAGCAGGTCCAATATCATAAATGTTTTAAACTTACCCTTTTTTGCATTTCTGACCATTCAATTTTCTGACCAGTAATTTCAGCTATGAGCTCTGAACAGTGATCTTAACGAGTGTTCTAATGGAAGCAAAGGATGTTTCTCTCTCCATGTAGAATTGTGTTTTGCACAGGCTAACAGACAACTGAATGTTTAAGTTTCTTGTTATCTGTGTAATAAGTCAAGAAAATGTCCACCACTGACTCATCCAGGTTCCTAGGCTATGTACGCCCCTGTTTGTCTGCTGTGTTACAAAGTGACAGAACAATTACTCCTTAGAGTGGCCCTGGGACACTTCCTGTGCCACAGATAATGACAAAAAAACATGATTGAGAGTTGCAGGAATACTCTGTGTTATTGGCTTAAGTTATGGTCTAGAGGAAAGACTTGAGAAGAATTTAAGGTTTGTCTGAGATGACCTTTTAAAAGCAGTGACCTTTGATACATATGGAGACTATTCACAATTTTCTAATATTTTCTCTTCTATTTAAGGCAAAGGCATGACTTTCACACATTTCCAGGATACCCTACAAATGCTCCAGGCTTAATGGTTTCAATACCTCTCTTGTCTATAGAAGCTCTTTATAGTTATAAATAGCATCCATACTATCTTGTTCGCTGTCTTGAGTGATCTCTTCACCTTTTACAACACTGTATTGTGAATGTGTTTTCCCTTCCTCAACCCTTAGAAAAGATTTAGTGAACTCTATTGGTATTTCTCTGGTGAAGAGAATGGAATTGAACATTGGTATTAGCATAGTAAGACTTTGTATCATATTCCTTTAACACAAGGAAACACGTCTCTTTAACTGCAGGAAACTTTCCAAGCTTTAACAGCTCACGGTGTTTATGCAGACTCTACAGACTGCAACGCTCAAGTATCCTACACCCAAGTTCTGGTTTCAAAGGCTGCTGAAATTTAGGACAATCTACCTCAGTCCCACAACTCCATTCCTTGTTCACTAGAACTCCCTCTTATTTTAAGGAACAAAGCAGAGAAAAAAAAAGTACATGACTTCTTTTAGCAGATATTGCTTTCAATGAGACATTGCTGCTTGCCTTGGTTTTTTAGGTACAATGGAGTAATGCTGCATTTGCTTTCTATCTACAGCAAAAGTAAAGCAACCTCCACAGAGCTGTGGTTCTCCTGCCCATTGCCATTGGATAGCAGGGTATACAGGGCCTCCAATCTTGCCTTCTCCCCCTCCTTCGGTATTCCTGCAGAAAGATGGTTTGCAGCTCACGGCAAAATTACAACTGCAGCCTCACTTGGGAAGATCTTCCATACCTCAGTCAGAACATGCTACTAAGAGTTAAAGCTTGAGCAGAAAAGGTAAAGTAATTCAGCATATGATGGGCAGATGAAAAGTTAGGATTTTCCAAAAAAACAGATTTTCAGCTTTGGAGAGTTATAAACCGATATAAAATCATCAGTTCCTTTTAATTTGTAGAATGAAGTATCCAATATCATTTCCAGTTTTGTCTCGTAGTTTTGTTTCCATATGGTATAATTATCTAAAAATATCTCTTTAAACAAATAGTACTGTCAAAAAATATTACTGTTGAATATTCAAGAAAAACTAACTGAAATCATGGGAAGACAAAGGAATATTAAAAGCAAAGGTAGAGTTTTGCACTCATATTTACCAAATTGTTCATAACTACACTCCTTTTAACTTCTCTGTCATTGCAATATTGCATTACTAGATGAACTTGGGCAAGGTTCAGTAAACCACTGGAGAAAATGGAGTAAATATTTTTAAGCTTTTTAAGCTCACAGAAAACAGGTTGAAGTTCTGAATATTGATTTTTGTTCTGAAATTTGAGGGGTTTTTGGAAACTTAGTAAAATGTCAGAAAAATCTCCTACTGAGGTTTTTATCCCAGGTTTTTTGTTATTCAATCAAAACCTAAAGCACAGTACTTGTTAAAGTTGAAGCATATTATATTATTTTATGGTGAATAGTTTCTTATATAGCAGAAAAAAAAGCATAATACATGTACCACTTTTTAATATATTTACAGTATTTTTACTATTAATAAAAATTATATTCACACATTTCTAATTGTAGTGTACCTAAATTAAATGTAATCTGCCTTTTTCTTCTCTGTACTTCTTAAGAAAAGGCAATTTTGAACTCCAAACTGTTTTATGTAACTTAACATAAGCATGTAGGGAATTAATTAATGAAAATATCATTTTAATTTTATGCATGAAAATAATACATTATCTGTTTTTTACTCTATACTCTACATCAATTCAAGGAGTTCTAGTTTTCTACTTCATAGCTATGAAGTGTGGATGTTATCATAATAATTTTTAATGCAATTTAATACTGGGTTTAGGTCCTGTTATCCTTATTTGCATGCATAAGACCAAGATTTTATACAAATTTTTACAGACTATGTGATTATCCAATCTCTAAAAAAAGCCACATGATTTGGGAAGAGAGACATCATTCCTTCTGCAATCCAGTTGCATGCAGACCCTGGAGCTGCTGTAGAAAATAGACATTTACCCTGTGTAAATGTGGACTTTCCAGTCATAGCACCACTCTCTAAAGAGGCCTCCTCATCTTCTGGCTCTGCAGATCATAGGTTTAGAGGCCTCTTTAGTTTTGAAAGCAGAAGAGATTTTGACCAAAACCTCTCAGTAAGGAAGGTCAATATTTTGAGTGGAAAATGAGATGAAACACTTTTGTTTTATTGCTGGCAAAATCAGCTCATATAACTCTCTCTGCTTGGTGTTCCCTGTAAAAGGAAGGATACTGAATTGTCAGTGAATTGCGATGTTCTGAGGCTTTGCAAGTAACAGAGATTACAAACTCATGAAAGCATTCTTAAGGAAAACGTAAATCCAAATTGTAGCCAGGCATCTAAACTACAGCAAGTTTTATGGGTGGTCCTTTACAGGTTGAAGGTTTTTTGGCATATAACCACATATGTTGTCTTTTCCTGCCTTTATTTATGTATATTTATGCATATATAAGCATACAGATGTGCATACATACAGCAGTCAGCAAGCTGACCCACAAAGTGGTATAAATAATACCAGCACTTTTTCAGGCATGGACTGCTGAAACTTTTACAGCTCCATAGAAGAATACTGGGAGACTGCATGCAATCTTGAGAAATGTCATTTATTATAACCACAAGACAAATTCATATATGACATTAAAATACACTCTGGATTGTAAAATAATTGGTGGTATTTTCAAGAAAAAGAAAAACATTAATAAGCAGAAAATACTGAACAAATGAAGCTGTACTTTGATTTCAAATCTCAGTTTACACTTAGGATATACTCTAATAGTCTAAACTTGTCATGCAGCCATGGAAGTGCTGAAAGCTTTCAAAAATAAACATATCCAGATGATGGAAGTCACTTTATCCTCAGGGTAATGGATCTCTGTATTAAATACAGTAACACATGTATAATAAAACATATGGAATATGATATTTGAAAACCCACTTACAGAGCACTGTGTACAGGTGTGCAAGGAAGATATAAATACCTCAGTCATGACAGATAAACTGCTACAGAATGAGGGCTGCAGTTATTGCCTCTGCTGTGTGTCTGTAAGTGTAAACACACTGGGGAAGGAGGATATTCACATCAGAACTAATTGTAAGCTTGCCAAAAACATTCTTTGGGAATTCAGATTTAATTGCTTTCTTGAACTCTTGTATAAGGAGTTGTTCTCACCTTGTTCCCTGTGTATTGTAGCTGTTAACTATTAATGGGAATACTGCACTTAGATTGCAGTGAGAGTGTCAGCTCACCTGACTCTGGACACCTTTTGCTCCTACTGCAAGAACCATTCCATTGGATACAGACTCTTGGCTTGTTCCTGGATATGTGCTCACTTCTTACCCACACAAAAATCTGCTCAGAGAGTTCTGAGAGATTTTAATTGTTCACTCTTCGCATTGTTATGACCTCATCATCTTTATATTTGAACTGTTCTTCTGTGTAAAGTGGCTATATAAAAATAGCACTGCCTAACTCAGCTATGCTCCCTCTACGTACTCGGAGCTGCTGACCAATATAAAGGTATTTTTAGTTTTACTCCTTTAATCCTGCAGAATCAACACAGGTATGACTGTGATCTGAGAGAATGTATCTTATCCAGAGATCCACTGAAAATGTTTCAGAAGTTTTTCACTTAAGTAATTTCTGTCACAACTAAAACCAAAAAAAGTAAGTATTTGGTCAAGAATGGATGATGAAACTACGAGTGAGTGTGATTAATATACTCTACCAATGTTAAAATTGCACTTAGCTGCTCCTTGCTCCCTGTTGCATGATTACTTACAGCTTGATGACTCAAATAATTTTTTATTACTTTTGGGTTTATTATTGGGCATATTATTCCTTGGGTGAGTTCCTTGCTTCTACTGCCTGCAGATCAAAAGATCCACAAAAGATTCTTCCAAATCTGCAATAATCCTCACTGAATTGCAAATGAGAGCCTTTGTCCATCTTTTGGGCACCCTCTGTTTGGAAGGCAATCCCCTCTGAGCAGCTGACGCTCTCCATTTGGCCTATCCATTTTGCAGTAATTGTACTTTAGGATACTTAGTTATTTCATCAATTAAGGTAAATTGAGAATGCAGTCATTATTTCACTCAAGAATCTGACCCAGAGACGCTACACTTTGATGCAATTTTCATCACGTCACTCAGATGATATTAAATAATGGCTGGAGAGAAGCAACCTGCTAAGAGAAGTAGGTTGCAATGATCTGACTTGCTCAAATCAAGGGACATTTCAGAAGTAGTTGATGGTTAACGTGGAGTTTTCAGCTGCAGAATCCACGTTTGTTCAGATCATCTTAACTCTCACTGACCTTGGCAATACTACAGGGGGTATATTTTTCTGTGAGCTATTTTTGAATAACCACTCTAGTGAATTGAGGACATGATTTTTAATAGCAGACTTACTGCTATACTTGTCATTTCTCTTTTTTCAAAGTAGTTTTTTAAAAAACAACCACAATTATTGTGGAAAATAGTATATGTAACCTCCAGGACACTTTCTGTCCTTTCTTTGAGAGTAAACAAAATACATTTCAATTTTTCCTAATATGCTGAAGCTCTATGGTCATGGAGGCTGCAGCAATGCCAAGATATCAAATGTGGTGGAGGACCATGAACAAGCTCAGTTAGCAATTTCCTATACATTTGAGACTCCATTTCCTCTGCTATCATTAAAACAAAGGTATTTGTTTGGGAAAATAATGAAAAAATATCTCCCTCCCCATAGATCTGGATGAGAATCTTTTTCCTCTGTGTTGTTGTAAGTGGATGGTTCACAGAACTGTCTCTCAAGGCATGTACTGGAAGGGAGCATATACTCTCAAGGCTGCACTGGAGCCTTTAAAAGTGCCTACATATTTCCAGGCATGTGCAGGATGTATGTCAAGAAAATTGACTGCAAAGGCAGGGATTAGACATATATTTACAGATTCCTGTGAATTTTTAATTAATATCTTAGCTCTTCTGTCAGGTGCCTTATAGGATCCTCTCTGGAAATTCTTACTACTCAGGAACACAGCCTACCTTGAGTTTTAAAGAGGAAATGCACACAAAATCATACATTTGACATTGCCTTGCACCCTAATATTGCTGAAAATAATTCAAGTTTTGACAATCACAACTGATGATACAGTAGACCAGAAAAAAAATATATATAGTATGAAAAAGAAAGAGAAGTAGAGGAGCTAGAATAAATAGAATCAAGCTTTGAGAGAAGATGAAGAGTGCAAGAAACGTGAAAGAGATAAATTTAGAAACTTGACAGGCCATCAACACAACAGTAAGGAAAGGAAGAGTGAAAAATGACACTTTGAAGATATGACCGCAACAGCCATAATAAAATGCACAATTGGGCATTCTTCCTATACAGCCTTTCTCCTTCCTATATTTTAGCTCTATATGTCAAGGCCATGTAATTATTGCAGTTTAAAAAAAACAAAGAAGAAAGACTAGTTAAACTAAAGCCTATTCAAGAATATGATATATCGCTCTCAAATGGAGAATTACACTGTGTAGCAATTTCATCTGAGTGAGTGCGAGTCGAAAGGGAAAAAATGAAATGAGAAGGAAATGAAGCTAAGTAATTGGAGGAAAAAGAGATGTCATGAATTGGAAATGAGTTTTGCTTTGAGGTGCTGACTCAGATGCATAACTCTCCATAAAAGCTACAGTAAGAATAAAAATAGACCAGAATTTTAGTTATGAATAATAATAAAAGAGACTTTTATTTGCTTCATGTGCTTCAGAAATATTCAATTCTTCTGCCTTTGAATAGGAAAATAGAAAATCTGTGCTATCTTTCTTTCAGACTTTGAGCCTTAGACTCAAATCTGAAACCCGTAAATAGAAAATGAAACATATAATACCAAACTTGCTTTATTTCTTCTTTATTTATAACTATTCAGATGGATGGCAAAAAAAATGAAATTTAGGTGGAAAAAGGCACCTCACCTATATGCATGATCAAATAAATAAGTACGAGACCCTTTCTTCAGGCTTCATTTAATAAATTTGTCAAAAAAGTGCAGTTCACTTTGAATGCATGTTCAGCATGAATACTTAGTATCTTTTGTTACTGCCTTCGTAATATCAGAATTTTTAATATTGCCTTTAAATCTGAACTACATTTGCAGACTTTGGGGTTTTTGTTTCTGCTTTCCAAATCTTCTCTTCTGAAAGCTCATTATTATTCTTTAATTGTGTGATATCATGTTTCCAGGTTTTTTCCATTATTGTTCAAAATACTTAGTATCTCTCATCTACCATATTACATCTCTTTGTCACTTTTACAATCATAGTCATGGGTCTGATTGCACAAAGGATGTCAGGACAGGTTCACCTGCACAGAAACATAAAAGCAGGGCTCACAGCTGAAGGCACACATGGATTGTTAATGGAGAAAGTTATAAAGACAGAGGAGAGAGAGAGAGAGAGAGAGAGATGGAGGGAGTGAGGCAGAAAGACGGGAAAGAGGACAAAAGAGAGAAAGAAAAAACAAAGGTTAAAAATTAAATTTAATTAATTTTTTTTTAAAAATAAAGAAAAGAAAATAAAACTCTCTAGTATCCAGTCAGAAAGAACTGCAGTGAGGTCCTCTGGCACAGCAGAGATGAACATTTTCATCTGGGTGTCCCCTTCCAACAAAGTAGGCAATGATGGCTAAGGAACCAGGGTACCTATGGACCTGTGCAAGAGTCCCCTGTACTCTTATAAAATTATTTAAGCCATTTCTTGTCAGGGGCTTTGATCTTCCTCACTACTGCTCAGCCAAAGAGTTAATTGCTCCAAAACAGATAATCATTCTTCCCTGTGGTTACCAGGACGCCTTGACTTCAAGAGGCACCAAAGCTCTGTAACAGTTCTACTGATGAAGACCATTAATGTCTGGTAGAGTGGAATATCTTCCAGGTATAGTTGTCTTTCCTTATATTCTGATGATTTTAGTAAGGATGTTTCAAAGTTGCTCTTTCTTCCCCACCAGCTCCCATAGCATATTTTCATTGTGCCAGAGATTACAGAAGGAGGCCCAGTGTAGGAACTTAACTCTGTTGCACTAGGTGCAGCATGCACACAAATGCTGAAAATTTCCTTGAATTGTGTAGCATTATATTTGACATTAGCCAAACAGCCTTGGGAGTGTACTTAAAACTGTGTTCTTCAAACACAGCTTCAGACCTTCTCTAAAATAGTTTTGGAATAACCTCTTCCTTTGAAACAGCATCAGTGTTGGATGTGATTACGAGGACCTGTTCTTCCTGACAATTTTTTAAAATATCATAAAAGTGGGGAAAAAAAAAGAAAAAAAAATTAGATTACTAATTGTCTACAGTGAGAAACACTTTAGTGTTATCAAGTTTTTATGTTATCTGATAAGCAGAAATATGTCCTTCATTGGCTGATGCCTTTCCAGCATATGTGTTTTATTAGAGATCTCTGGTATAGATAGGTATTACAATGTCAACAGATTAGTCCTTCACTGGGAAACACAGCTCAGAGACAAATTTTTATTTTCCCAAATAAGAGTGACAGAGCATTTTGAAATGTGAAGACAGCTTATAAGCATTTTGCATAAAATCCAGTTACACAAAGTATCCTTTCCCCAAAAAATGCGGTGCTGGAACCCTTCAAAATCTCCGTTCTATTTTTGGCTGACTCAGAGCAGGGATTTGAATTAATGTATCCTGCCCAGAAGAACACCTGAAAAAGCAGGCCATGAAGTCATTTTTATGCTATCCTCTCACCCTATGAATATTTAAATAGTCTGTGCAGAATATCATGGCTCTGACGGAAAAAGACTGAGAGAGAGCTACCTCTACCAAAATATTTGACACTGCTCTATGTGCTCTAAATGGTCAGATCCCTACATCAAGAAAGATCTTGACCCTGTGCATTTAATAACTTTATGTGATTACCCTGAGCACTGGGTTATCAGATAAAAATGAAAAATCAGGATACATTTTGATAATCTAAAATGTTGTTTCTTTTGCATTTTATTTCAAATATGCCAAAATAAAATATTCTTTTTCAGACTGAAAAAAATATTTTGCATGATCCCCAAGTGACTAGGTTTTCTTTTCAGCAAAAAGGAAAAAGAATTATACAAACCAGAATGAAAAAAATGACCTATAATGAAATATTTATATTTCAATCCAGCTTTCAGATAAAAGGATACATCTCTTGAATGGCTCTAATACATAGGTCTGATTTGAAGAGCTGCTGAATATTTCCTCTCTAATTGACTTTAACCCGGGTGCCGTGGTAAAAGCTGAGATACACTATAGCTCTGAGAGTCACCTCTGGAACATTAAAAAGCTGGAGGCACACATGTCAGCAAGTTTAAGTAAACAAAAAGTTATGCTGTTTTGCAATAGAAGGAGCTCAGCGCAGTGTTTCTTGCCAGGCTCTATAAAGTGTTCTAAGGTTTTGTTATCTCTTGCTTTCATTTTATACAGTAAAGGAAGAAGGTTAATAATTCCTGAGTTAGCCCATGGCTGGTACCCATATAGAAAAAGTGAAAGAGAAAAAGGCACCATGGCTTATGGATTTCTAAAGTAGTTACTCAGTGTTAATCTCACAGGTATCTGAGACACCTTGCACCGAAAAACTGTACTGTAGCTATGACAAGGAATTTAAATGTTAAAACCAATATACCTGTAACATAAATTATGTCTTCAGCTAAGTCAAAGTTTTATCCTATTGCTGTGATTCTATAGTTTCACTGAAACAGAAAATAAATTACTGTGAGTGTGTCAATGCAGTTTATTGCATATCACTATGTCTGCTCAGGGGGACAAAAGTATCTATCCAAGCATAATCTACTGGACAACCTAAATTCACAACAATGTGTAGATGGCACTGAAGAATATGTCATAAATGAGCAACTAATTGTGGAGAAATTAATGTAATGGGAAAATTAATAATATTGACACAGGAGGTGCTGCAAAGAGGATAAAGGAGCACACATAACTGCTGAGCACGATTTTAAAATTTAGGCTGTATAAAGTAAACATTTTTACCTTTTGTGCAGGCTTCTATACTTGCCTGATAGGACATACATGTCTCTCCATACGATACTTTGGCTTCCCATTGTATACAGAGCAAGAGTTATGCACTTACATTTAAATATGAAGAAGCAACTGAAGAGAACAGAGGATAATGCTTAGGATCTACTCCTGAAAGCACTAATCTGTTTATCTAGTGAAAATTTGCTCATCTGTGGAGAGCACTGGGAGGTGCAGATACTGCTGAGAAAGATTTTGGGATTCAGGAACACAAGAGAATTGATGCTAATGAAGATGACAGCTTGAGTGTCTGGCTGCTGCATAAAAGCAAAGAACAACTGCTTAAATGTCCCAGGTTAAAGCCTTGTCTTATAAACTGTGTTGGACAAATATGAGACAGACTCTGCATGTGATGTGATGTTAGCATCTCCAGAAAAAAAAAGTCTGAATAATTGAATCTAAAAGATCAGAAGAGAACAACTTTAAAGCTCTCAGGACTTTGTGGATGACTTTGAAATGCAATCTGTTAGGACATAAAGTTGCATAAATACTTCTAATCAAATAGAGCTTGTGTATCTCTTCCTTGATTTTTCTTAATTAACAAAGGAAAATTGAATGAGGATTTTAATAAACCCCAGACTGTCTCAGCTCTTTCCTTTATCCTAAAAAGGCAATCAAGATAGATGGGAAAGTTAAGATACTCTCAGTTCCTTTGCTTTCCCAATAAGTTCCTTCATTGTATCTTACTTGGTTCCAAATATTTGAATATAGATATTTTTTTCTGGTTTCCTGTATTATAGTTTTGATTCTTTCTGGCTTGCTGCTTCTCTTCTAATCATTCTTTCTAATTTTTCCCTTCCTTTTAACTTTTCCACTACAAAGATGCCTGAATACAAAAGCTATTTGTTTGCGAGTTGCAGTTTGCAGCAGTGATACCAGTTAAGTTTGTCAGAATTTCTCTCTAGCAGCATAGCATTACAGAAATGAGGCACTACCTAAGGTATTACGGGTCCTCAGACCCACTTGCTGTGAAACAGGCTAAGAGAACATGGCCAGAATCCTGAGACTGTGGTGTGGCATTTGGGTGGAGCAGCCACTGGAAAGCCTACAGAGCTCCATGCTATTGCTTCTCATCTAGGAACGAAATACTTAGCTCCTCTCAGACCTCCCTTGAGGTGCTCATTACCAAGCAAAAGCAATAATGAAAATGATGTGCAGTTATTCTAGAAAAACAAAAGATGACGTTCTTGCTTACAAAATGGTAGACCAAATTTGAAGAAAACCCCAAGCTAATATTAAAATAAACCCAAAAATCTTGGATAATGCTTCTGTGGGTGATCATATGGACCCTCCTATAAGCTATGTCCCCTCATCTTTTTCAAGGGTAGGTAAGCCTTAGTGAGTTAATTTAAATTCTATTTCTTTGTCTATAATTAATATCTTTTTCCTTATCTCTTATCCCTTCTATTGCCCACGCATGTACAATTGAAGTATCATTTGACCTGGGGAGTCTTCTAACTGTACATCTGTTTTTATTAAAGCTGCACCCTCTTGGGGTCCTCTCTTTCTTCTGGACCAAGGTGCAAATAGAATATCTCCTGGTTTCCCTCATATTTTCTCGTTACACCTCTTATTGCCATCTCTCTCTCTCTCCCTCACATTAGGATCTTCATTTTAATTTTTGACCATGAATTACTGTCATAATTCTTCCTTTCTCTGTTTACTTAAAGTAGCTGGATTACCAATTACAATTCCTTCTTTGTTCCTGCTTTTTTTGCTTTTTTTTTTTCACAAAAAGAGGAGGAAAGTTTGGGGGGGAAGGGGTGGGAGGGAAGGGAAGGAAGGAGGGAAGGAAGGAAGGAAGGAAGGAGGGAAATCTCTGGAGTTTACATACCTGTGACTCTTTTTACTTACCACATTTTTTTTCAAGATCCATATTTGCTTAATACCACAATATTTTCAAGACACTAGAAGAAGGAATCAGTACTCTATTATTTAGGAGTATTCATTTTACAGATCTGTTTTCACATCCTGGAAATTCTGCATTTCTATATGTTTCTCAAGGCCAACTCTAAAACTGTAGAACTTGGAAATATCTTTCAAAAATTGGACAAGACTTGAAAATCATTTTGTGATCTGGGTTCACAGCCTAGATACATCTTGATTATATATAAGAGTGATTGGCCAAGTTATATAGCACCCTAATATTTTTTTTTCCTTTTCCACTCCCCGTGTAATTTCTTCTGCAACCCAGGTTTACTCGACATGCAGAGAATTACACCATTCTCTGTTGGAGATTGCTGAGAACATTTAGGCATAAGCAGAGAAAACACATTCAATATATTCATAACAAAGATGACACTGTTACTGCTTGTGTGCTTTTTCTAGAATTCCTAACCTTATTTACACTTTTGGAGATCTATGTGAAGTTAGGATTTTAGTACTATTGTTCTTTCCCATTCCCACTAGCCTTTCTCCTTCTCTTTTAGGGTCTCTAAAATAACCTGCTTTTTGGCAATAAAATCACTACACTGGTTTGTACAGCATGAGTTTTCAGCTGCCAACCAGGCATAACACTATTGTTGAGTATGTTGCTATTGCAGTATTGTTTATTTTGGATTTATGGCTGTTTCTTCACTGAAAACTTCAAAAGGTCAGCTTTGTCTCAGTGAGAAACAGGGAAACTTTTGAAATCTCAGTCTGGAAAAACTTTTTCTTGCCCATTTTTATTTTTACATAAAATTTCTTCCACTTTTAAGGTTTTGGAGTCAACTAATCTGAGATCAAAGGCTCAAATAACCCACTGACATTAGCTGTCTCTTCTGCTAAGCTTACCCAATGTGAAGCTGAAACCACACAAGCGAAGTGTGTAAAGTAAGCTCTAGACCCTAAATGAATATTAGGAAGCAAAAAGTCCTGTTGACAAATCTTCATTATCCACTTGTCACCTTGATTTCCTCTTCCTCAGAGGTGAGGTGATTAATCACAATAAATCAAGGAGCCCACCAGAATGAATGGAAAAGCTTAAAGTCTTTCATCTGAAAAAATTCTACTTGAACAGCTAAAACAAGAAATGTAAGACAAACAGTTCATATACGGCAAATCATTTACTATGGCAATATATGTAAAACAAAATCATTTTGGTTTTATGTAGATTAGGTAGGTACAGAATTAAATAAATACCCTCTGTTTCCTGTGGAATGTATATATAAAATACCTAAAGTAAAATTCAAAATATCCTTAACAAGGATATTTCTATTAGGCTGAGAATTTTACTTATTTTACAGAAGTTCAGCAGTGAAGTTTTAAGAACAATTCAGGCATCTTTATGCGGGAACCTGTGCTTCAGCTTAATCCAGGTATGACAGTGATTGGAACATTTTGTCAGCATCTGAATAAGGGAAAAATATATTGGCTACTTGAACTATTTCCTTTAATTTTTTGCCCTTATAAGTCCCTGACTCCTAATTTCTGCTTAGCCTAACTAAAGCTAACATATCAAAGCTGCTTATAATAGTGACTCATAGAGTAAACTGCTGCTCATATTCATCACTTATTCTATCTTTAATAGCTATCTTCAGTTATAGTGAGTACTATACCTAGGCATGTGGAGACTGCTGACCAAGTAATGCAAATATAGTCATCATACAAAATGTATATCTGAACAGCTGGGATATGAATTCACTGCAGAATTAACTTTCCCATAATTTCAGAGAAGAAAGTCAGTCCTTTCACTTGGGGATGAGGAAGGGATGATCGATGATAAGTGACAATAGAGAAGTGGAACCTGTCTAGATTCCACATAAGTATTTCATATTTATATTAAAAGTACATGGAGAAGAGTAAATACCTTTACTCACTGTTTACTGGTAAAACTTGCCTCCAACAGTTTCAGCCCCTAGAGACCAGTGAGGAATCCTGTTGCAAGGAAGACTTAGCCTCAGTGATGGAGGATCATGTCAGGGAACACTTAAACAAACTGGGCATACACAAGTCCATAGGTCTTAATGGGATGCACCCATGAGACCTGAGGGAGCTGACCACTGTCATTGCAAGATCATACTCATTTATCTTTAAAAGGTCTGAGGAACTACAGATTGCTCAGCATCAGCTGAGATTAGCTGGTCAGAGCATGGTGCTAGTAACACCAAGGTGGTGGCTTCAATACCCATATGGGCCATTCATTTAGGAGGTGGACTTTATGATCCTTGTGGATCCCCTCCAACTCAGAATATTCTGTGATTCTATGATCTTAGTGCCTGGGAAGGTGAGAGAAGAAATCTACCTGGAAGCCATTTCCAAACGTATAAATGTCAAAAGGGAAATTGGGACTAGTCATCGTGAATTTATTAATTGATATGCTTGACCAACCCAGTAGCCTTCTATGACATAGTCACTAGCTCTATAGACACGGGCTGACAAGTAGCTGACATTGTTTATCTTGATTTCAAGGCTTTCAATGTTGTCTCCCATAACATTCTCTCAGACAAACGGATGAAGCACAGACTAGATAAATGGACAGAGATGGGCTGAAATTTGACTGAATCAGACAAGAACAACCAAGCCAGATACCAAAGTATCTAAGATGGTAAACCAAGTCTTGAAACAAAGAAACTATCACTAAACTGTCAGGCTCAAAGGCTTTCAATCAGCACAATAAAATCCAGCTGGAGGCCAGTCACAAGTGGTGTAGCCCAGGCATTTGCAGTGGGAAAATGCTGTCTGAATGGACACTAAGCTGACCAAGAGACAGCAATGTGCCCTTGCATCAAAGGTCAACAACCTCTGGCTTCATTAAGAGAAATCTTGCCAGCAGGATGAGGGGAAAAAAATCATTCCCCTCCACTTAGCCCTGGTGAAATATATCTGGAGCGCTGAGCCCAGGTCTGAGCTGCCCAGTGCAAGGAAGACATGGAGTGAGTCCAGCAAAGGGCCACAAAAATTTAGATACTGGAACTTCTGTCACACAAATTAAAAATGAGGGCTGTCTCTGTTCAGCCTGAAGTTGAAAAGGCTGGGGGGGTATTGTGTCATTGTCCAAAAATACCTGACTGGAGAATGTAAAGAACATGCAGCCAGACTCTTCTTGGTGCCCAGTGCCAAGACAAAGGGCATGGGGCCCAAATGGAAATAAAGTTACGTCCCTTAACCATTAGGAAAAATGTATTCTGTAATTTGAATTAGAACTTATTTACTGAGAGAGTGGTCAAATACAGGTTTCCCAGAGAGGTTTTGGAGCCTTCATCCTTAGAAATACTAAAATCACAAATAAATATGGTCCTGATGAACATTTGAGAAGGGCATT
This sequence comes from Atrichornis clamosus, assembly GCA_013400975.1. Classification (NCBI taxonomy): domain Eukaryota; kingdom Metazoa; phylum Chordata; class Aves; order Passeriformes; family Menuridae; genus Atrichornis; species Atrichornis clamosus. The sequence goes on along the minus strand of WBMZ01009796.1, from coordinate 50,511 downwards.
GGTCTAGATAATCTCCAGAGATTCTTCCTATCATAACTATTCTATGATAGAAAAGCAATACAAATTTTAAACAGGACCCTGACTCTTGTTAGGTCTTGTATAGACACATATATGAGGTTTTGACTCCAGCTAGAAAAGCAGTTAAAATCTAAACTTTATTCAGTCTTAATTTTAAAAGGGGTATTGTCCCAGGAGATTTTTAGAATGCAGTACAAATAGTTAGTAAATTCTGGGAACGGATTAGCAAAATTATGCGAGGATTTCTCAGAAACAATGCAGCACATAGTGCTCTATGATGTTTTTTCTGCTTCCTAATTTGGCGTTAGACGCTAAGAACTGTTTAATACATGTTAAGAGACCTTAATCTTCCTCTTCTGTCTTCTTAAGTCAACAATATGAGCTTTCAGAACTGTTGAAGCTGAGACTCTTTCTTCATTTTCTACAGTGTTCTTCACCATTTCCCAGGATTTAGTAAACTTTACTTACCAAAGTTCCACAGTATAGAAAAGCTTTTACCACTCATTAATGTGCCATGTGTATTTCCCCCACCTTTTTGCTTTCCCTATATGATTATGTTTCCTTTATATATAAACCATAATATATAATCTAGTCTATTTCCCCTCTCCTTTCCTTCATACACACACATAGAGTACAGTCTTGCTTCCTTTTTTTTTGTGTTTGAAAGCCAAAAGTAATGTATTCATCTGAACAGCTGGGTAACTTTCATGCCACACGCAAATCAGTTTAAAAAGTAACAAATCTCAGGAAAATGTGACAAAAACCTACAATAGCTCAAATTGTAGTTCTGATACAATCTCTCACTGTTCAGAAAATTGTGTTCATTGTCTTTTATTTTTAGAAAATTCATTGCAAGTACTTGAAAAGGAGATGCATTCTTTTGCACTGTGGCATGTTCAGGAATTCCATTTTTATCCTGTAACTCTATTCATTTGGGAACATGTAGTGAACCAGCAGGACAAGGCTCATTTCAGAAATATGGCAAAGTAGGTCAGTGTCCTACCAATGGCAAAAAAACAAATTAAAATAAAAAAAATTAAAGAGGCATACTTCTAGTTTTCTATTGACTTGTGTTCTTGTTTTTGTAATACAATAAAAGATATAATTTTGAAATGAGCCCTGGCTAGCAAAATAAAACTGAACATATAAATACTGCAACTTAATGCATAAAATTTGCTTGTCATGTGGAAATACAGTATAGACTTTCTACATGTTGGAAAACAAACAATAGGAAATTAAATGTTACTTATACAGCAGTTTGGAATGATTGATTTAAATTTTTTCTCATTATAGCATGAAAATTATGCAATTTCTCTGAGTTAACTCTGAGAATTTGAATGCGGATTAAAATTGTGACAGGTCAAAGAACTGAAGCTGATCTGTCAGAGAGTCATTGCTATCAAGCAAAAATGTTACTAGGTCCAAAAAATAATTACTCTCAAAAATATTTGTACTTTCTAAAAAAATCCAGACTCTAGGGAATGCTAATCTTTCAATTTATTAATTTCAAGAAACACATGTTCTCTCCTTCTCCTTTCTTACGAAATAGCATAAGAATTCTGAATGAGAAATCAAGATAATCCAATCTAAGAGTTCACTATCCAAACATATACCCAGGAGTGTAAATTACATGGTGAGCTTCTTTTTTCTAACAATCCTTGCTAGTGTGACATTGCTCATAATTGTAGCTCTGTTCTTCTAACCAGCCTTTAAAAACCCAAAACCTATTTCAGTCGCTATAGCAGCTGGTTAATAATGGTGATAAGAATGAGGAACTGAACATCTTTGGAATTTTTGAAGTATGGCAAGTACTTGTTTAAAGAAATGTGTGTTTTAGTGTTTGATAAAGAAATGTATTCATCAATGTCATTAGGTTTCTGCAGAGAGGGATTCTGCAGGTGTATATGAATGAAGCAATCAGGTTCTTCCATTTAATTTAACTTGTTAAAATGAACAGCTGTAACTTGTTCAGGACTATAACCTTTCAAAAATCTGATATATTACCTGGTGATCCAGCCAAAATAAAGGGCAGAAAGCAAATGCAACATTAGTAGAAACCAATTTATTAAAATTGAAATAATTATTTAAAAAAATATGTTAATTATTATCACTTTTACTGAGTGCTGTGTTTTATCTGGTACAACAAGTGTAATAAATATTCAGTGTGCAGACTTCATCTGTGAGCTTTGCATCACAATGATAGAGGATTTGTGTTACAAAACTTAAGAACTAGATTACTTTTTTCCCCATAAGAAATCACAGAAACTTCTGATTCATGTTATCTTTCTGCAAAAAGTTTTTACTCAAGTTTGGTTTTATTAATAGGCTAAATTTAATGGAAAACATGATATTTAGTTTTATTAGATGAGTAAAATGTATTTTCGAGAGTTATACCTGCAGTGGTAACTCTTTATTTCTTTATGGTGTTACAATAACTTTTCCTGTAGCCTCTGTGTGTCTGAAATGCTTTTGATTACATAGTACCTCTCATTTCTCTGTAAGACTGGCAATCTGACTTTCACAGCTGCCAAGGACAAGTACAGTCTCTTACTCCATCAGTCTTATTCTCAAGAAGATAAACTTAACATTGACCTCAACAGAACCGATATCAACACATCACATCTGCAGGGTCACACATCCCATGCATTTAGGAAGTTGTTCTGACTTAACACTGCTATATCCCACTTAAAATTTTTTTGTTAGAGGTCAGGTTCCAAACTGAGACTTGTCATAGATTCACACCCACTGTTGAGCAGACACAGAGTTCCATAACATGAACACAAACTCAGGCAAGCCGAAATAGCAGCGGGCTTTTTAAACAAAATTCAAGACAGTGGCAGAAACTTAGTTCAGCTTTCGTGGCTTGCACTGCAGTTCAGTGAGAGCATCAATTTTTAAAGGCCTCGCTTATGGAAGTCCCATGTAAGCACCTTACTATCTTACGTGCTTTTGTAGATGTGTTTGTTTTTCTTGAGATTCCTGAGATGGACACTTAGCCTAGACCCACTCCATCCATTACACTAAGCTCAATTAAAGACCCACATATCCCTTCACTTTCTACCTCTTTCACTTTTTTCAGGAGACAATGAAAAGACACAATATTTCTTGACAGTGATTCAAGTCTACAGAGGTATTATTTTATTACCTAGAGTTAGGCTAGGTAGGATCAGACCTTGTCAATTAAGCTACAAGAGAGGTGGTCCTTTGAAAATAAGCTGCTGGTTAGTGACTAACTAAATACTTATACAGAATATGAAAAACCCTCTATAATTAGAAGTAGAAACATGATATAGTACTGCAAAATATTTTAGGTTGGAAAATAAAAGTATTTTGGCAAGAATCCCCTTGAAAGTCAATGTATTCCATTCCATTGTAATTATACATTTGCAGTGGTGATGCCTAAGCTCGTGCCTAAGGGGTTTTTAAGTAGTAGTGCATGCTCAGTCACAGGGGAATTTATCTCACTTTGTTGAAAAATAAATACTCAAAGTTTAAGATATTCACCCTTCACAAACTATGGAGAGATGTTTAGAGAGGATAAGGCATATCACCATTCACATATATTTTTGCATGAGACCAATTGCCCTTTGAAAATGCAAGTTTCTCCCCAAGAAAGGACAAATTTGCTGAAGAGAACCTTGGACAACTATCTTAGTTGCAGACTACCAACTTCAGATATCTATACAGAGTGAAATGCATTCAGCAATAGCGGTTTCTACCCTAAGAGCTTATAACCTCAGGAGGGATTTAAAAGCATTTGGAAGTAAGATTTGGGCTCCTGATATGTTATTCCCACAAGTTCATAACTTCTATTCATCACTGTAGTTTGTGAATACCTTCTAGTACTCATGAGATGAATCACACTGGTCATGTGCTGAATGATCTTTCCCAAATCCTGGCTTTTATTTTTAAATATTATTAAAATGTCACCTTTTGCATTGGTGTAGTAAATGTCAGCGTAATGATGTTTATCACTGTGTATTTTTCACTTCATTAAAATTTGATCCATTAATGTTGGTGGTCTTTTTTTTTTTTTTGCATGAGTATAAGGAGGTACAGTACACATAGACATAAAATTGCAAGATATAATCGATAATGTATTAATCAGTTATGAAGACCAGTGCTACACTCAAAATGCAGGTCTTAGACTATTTAGATTTTTTATCAATGAGATGCAAAGGAAACAAACACAATTATAGAATCATAGAATGGATTGAGTTGGAAGGGACCTTAAAGATCATCTAGTTCCAAACCCCCTGACACGGGCAGGGACATCTTCCGCTAGACCAGGCTGCTCAAAGCCCTGTCCAACCTGGTCTTGAGCACTTTCAGGGATGGCTCATCCAGAACTTCTCTGGCAATCTGTTCCATTGCCTTACTACCCTCAGTTATCCAGTGAAAAAATACCAGAAGGATTTTTTAAAAAATATTTTGCTGTTCTTTTTATTTTAATTTGTTTTTCTTCAAGCCACCATGAAAAATTCAGAAGAATACATTAGGTTTAAATTCTGTGTTTCCATACTTGCACTTCAAAGATTTATTTAACAGAATAGAGATTTAATTCATTTATTAAAACTAACTCTGCCACCTGCCCTTCACTCTGGAGCAGATCTAGCTAATTTACTGCTGAGATGGATTTTGTTTGTATGTATTTTTAAGTGGCTGTCACAGTTCTGTATAACTAAATCATTCACAGTTCATCCTAGTGAGAAGAGAGGAGAAAAAGTGCAGCCAAGTTCCCAGTGCGAACTGCTGAGAAAGAGGTGCATTGGATTTGCATGGCAGGGCTTTGTCAGCAGGGGACTACAGCAGTGGATTCTGTGAGAAGCTGTTGGAAGCTTCCCCTGTGTCCAATGAAACCAGTGCCAGCAGGCTCCAAGACAGAGCTGCCACTGGTCAAGGCTGAGCCCATCTGTAATGGTGGTAGCATGTCTGGGATAACAGAACTAAGAAGGGGGAAAAGCTGCTATACAACAACAAAGAGAGGAGGGAGAATACATGAGAGGAACGACTCTGCAGACACCAAGATCAGTGGAAAATGAGGGGCAGAATGTGCTCCTGGAACCGGAGCAGAGATTCCCCTGCAGCCCGTGGTGCAGACCATAGTGAGGTTGCTGTGCCCCTGCAGCCTGTGGAGGTCCACAGTGGATCAGAGATCCACCTGCAGCCTGTGGATGACCCTCCCATGAAGCAGGTGGATGCCTTAAAGGAGTTTGTGACCCCACGGGAAACCCACACTAGAGCAGGCTTCTGGCAGTATCTGTGGTTCCATAGAGTGCAAGGCTCACACTGGAGCAGATTTGGTGGCAGGATTATGATCCTGCAGCATTCCCACACTGAAGCAAGCTGTTCCTGAGAGACTGCACCCTGTGGAAGGGATCCACACTGGGGCAGTTCATGAACTGCAGCCTGTGTGAAGGACCCATGTTGGGCAAGTTCATGGAAGGGACCTCACACTGGAGCAGGGAAAGAGTGTGAGGAGTGCGCCCACTGAGGAAGAAGAAGAAGCAGAGACATGTGATGAACTGGCCACAACCCCCATTCTCCATCTCCCTGTGCCACTGTGGGGGAGGAGGGAGAGAAAATCAGAACCAAAGTTAAGACTCGGAAGAAGGGAGGGGAGGGGAGAAGGTGTTTTAAGATTTGCTTTTATTTCTCTTTATCCTACTCTGACATCTTTGGTGAAAAATTAAACTAATTTTCCCCAAGATGAGTCTGTTTTGCCCATACTTGGTGAGTGATCTCTCCCTGTCCTTATCATGACCCCAAGCCTTTCATTACATTTTCACTCCCCTGACCAGCTGAGGAGGGGAGTGACAGAGTGGCTCTGATGGGCACCTGGAATCCAGCCAGGGTCAGCTTACCAAGGTGGCTGCTGAGTGACCATGTTGCCGTGGAACAGAATCCTGTTGGTTGAGATGCGGTTCGAGAGTCTCTATGATGGGAAGAGTTTGGATGCCATGATAAGAGAATGAAATCCTCTTTATGATGAAAAAACATCAAGAGCACCGTTTAATTGGGATTAAAATCACTCCTTGGGAATATCTGTTCCCAAGCAAGAAAGTCTTCTGGCTCAACTAAAGTTTTTTTGACTGCATGTGTTTACCAAAGGAATTTATTGAGTCAGATTCATTGTGTCTTGAAACCTTTCAGATCAATGCTTAGTTCGTTTCACGTTTTGAACATCAAATGCACCAGGAACATGAAACAATAGGCTTTATAACAGCAACAACTACAAAACCCGTCCTGAATTTTCTGGTTCTAGACTAATGTGGGGATTTGGAGACAAATGAAAGAAAAATATGTGGGTTTTTTTCCAGTAAAATTAATTAATATATATAAAAAATAGGAAAAAATAATCAAACCACCCCTAAACAATGAAACATTGACCATGTATCAGAAGTTTCACTAAGAGCCAAAAATGAAGTGGCTTGTCAATAAATATTAGTAATATACTGGTTGGAGTGATAATGAATTAATGTAGTAATTAATATGGAATTTGCTTTAACAGATAGAGGCACATATAGATGAATGAGAAAAATAAGTAAAATGATTATTTGATTTTAACCAATGTCCAAGAGTTTCATAAAGATTCAGGAAGCTGATAGAGTCTGCTAGATTCTGACATATTAATAAACAAAGATAGGATCTTTCTGTTTCAAATATGAAGATAAGAAATTCACATGAATGTTGGCATTGAATCCTGCTGATTCTTTTGACACTACAGCATTTAGAGTTAAGCCAACCTCCCTGCTGCTTTGCAATGCAAACTGAATGGGAAAATTAAGGGTAAATTACCACCAGCATTCATGATATTGTAGACAGTCTCAAAATCTGCTCCTGGATGCAAGATCAAAGCATTTTACTTTCAGCAGATGTAACAGGAGGCCATTGTAAACACTTGCCTAATGAACCGTGGCCAGCTCCATGAACCATATCCAATTGTGAGGGTTTTGAAAATACTGTGCAGAACAGTCCACCACAAAGAAGTGCTGAAGAAGAGATTTTTCTCCCAGCAATACTACTTTTTATCTCTGGAATCCTCACCTGCCCAAAACTTGATGAATTACTCCAACAAACTGTGTAGAGTGCCAGCTCTGAGTGTTGGGATCCACTCTGACACATGCACAGTTACACTTGTGGAGGTCGCTCTCTGAAATGCTGCTTTCTGGCTGCCAGCTCCTCGCAGGAGAACGGCTCCTCCAATTTATCAAAACCACAGTGAGAATGTGGGAAGCACTTTCTCATCCTTAGATCTCTTTTTGCTGAATATTTTTCTTGTAATGCTATGGAATGACCTCCTTGCAGTACTGTTTCTACAGCAAGCACTAGTTAGAACTTCCCTTCTTTACCTAGATAAAATAGTTTTGAACATGCAGCTGTGATTTCATGGGAAGTCTTTACACAGGTAACGTGCAAGACTTTATGGCATGGACTGTGCTGCTCTCTCAGTCTATTTTAGACATTTCTGGGGTTTTACCTCAGCAGGGGGACTGTTAATCAGTTTTTCTCCACTAAGAAATATGATCAAAGTTCAGAGTTAATTTCTCCAAGCAGCTGAATGGGTGAAAATAGTTGTTCTGGAAGGGGCCCACATTTGCTCTCCTTGTACCAATTTCAGGTTCACTGCACTCTGAGAGGCTCAAATCTGCATGAGAATGAGGCCTTGGCGTCTTGCCCCAGCCCATCAGGGCTACCTTGCCCTGGCATCATCTCGGCTCTCTTCTGGACTGGAAAATGTCTCCCTCCGGCTGAGTAGTGACTTTACAGCAGACCATGAAAATCGTTCCACCAGTCAAGTTCCCCCTGCAAATGTCATCCTGGGCTATTTTACTCTCCAAAGGTTTGTAATACCCAAGTAGTACATCTCTGTACCTGTAGCAACTGGTTGAGAATTGCCAGTTCGGATGCAAGTCAACCTGAAAATGGGACTTATAAGGCTTCACACTTTGCCACTGCGGTGCCATAGACCAGAGAGGCTTTCAGAAGATGCTGACTGCTGAATGTGGAGTTGTTCAATGCATCGTCTTCTCCTCTTTGATAGTAAAACTTTGGGTTTAGTCAGGTAATTGTTCGTTTGTGCAGTGAACTTGGAGGCCCTACAAGTGCAGTCTCTTGAATTCTTGGCCTATTTGAGCATAGAGACAATTTCCCCACACTTTGACTTCAAGATAACACTGCACTTTTTTATAGATTTGTCATATGATAGGTTTCATTGAATAAAATTTTGCATCATTTCACTATTTAATTACAGTTCAATGTTAGCTTCCCACTAAGCCTCTGATATGTAGTTCAGACATAGACAATAATTTAGTCCTGCACAAGGAAAGCAGAAAAACACAAGGCCTATGCATCTTGCAGTACTGCAAAAAAAAAAAAGACTTTACGAATTTTAAAGTCAAATAAATGTTTCTGGTGGGGTGGAGGATTTTTTATCTATTTGCCTCCTTTTAACAGTTAGCAAAGTTTTGGGAAATTCTGGTAAATTTTCCAGAATAAGCATATTTTAAAAATACTCTGGTGCGGTGTGAAGTTTTAGAAAGAGAACAAGGTACAATTATTCAGCCGTAATTAGGAGGTGACAATAAGAAGAGGAAAGAGGGAAACTGATGGAGTTGTTTAAGGATTTGGACTGTTTTAGAACTGCTCATTTAGGTCACACAATCTGTACTGCTAGATTATAGTATGTAAGTGTATACATACATATGTATGTATTCGTGCAGGACCCTGTGCATATCTCGATGATCCTTGTGGGTCCCTTCCAGCTCAGAATATTTTGTGATTCTATGATATGTATATATCTGTGTAGATCTCTGTCAGTGTAGAATATTTAGTATGTTTTTTTCTTTTATTATCAAATGTAGATACTTAATATGAATGTATAATGCTTTCTGTTACTATGTTCATATGTATAAAATGCATAGTTCTTTCCTTGACAGTCTTCCTGATGAATTAAACTTTCTTTTCCTTAAAAAAAAAAATTGAAAGGAAGTGTTTGATTTTATTTTAAATCTCATTTAATTCAGTCTTAAAAGTACGACAAATGCCGAGATATCAAATGACCTTAAATAAAACTATGTGGGAAATTTATTCTTGATCAAGAATCACTTGCAGAAATAATAGGCTTTCATTTTGTAAAGTAATAAAATGCATCCCTCTTGCAAGATGAAGATTGAACAGAACATAAAGGGTGATATTGACATGAAAATACTTTTGTCCAGTCTGACCTTTCTGTAGAAAAAAATTATATGAGCCCTTTGTAGTACGTTCTTTCTTTTCCAAATTTGCATTCAGAATTTGGAACATAATTGACTTCTTGCTAATTCTCAGGACACATTTTTTGAAAAATGAAATACCTAATTATTTGCAAGGGAAAGATGGTTTTAGAGAATGTACAAAGTGATGAATATTTAGCAAATCATAGCTTTATAATACCTTGGGTGCCATCCAGATATTTTTTAATGTTAACATCTTAAATTAAACAGTGCTCTATTAAATTTAAGATAAGCCTGTGCCAGAAATTTTGACTTGAATGTCCTTCACATTTGGAGCTTCAGAAGGATGAATTTTAATTTTCTTATCCAAATGTGATATGACACAATGAATCTGTCTATGCAGGACTCTTTCTTTCTCTTTGATACTGGAGATGTTCCATGAGTCTGTATGTTAAGACTGTAAAATATATTTTGTATCTGGGACATGTCTCTCTCTGTTATCTTTTAACCTCCTTTTTTTGGAGTGTTTTCCATGTTGCAATTTCAAAGGAGGGTGATCCAAGGTGACATAAGAGGGTTGTTAAATAATAATGATCCTCTTTTCAGGTAGCAGCCCCTTTGGATGAAATGTTGACTTCTGTTCAGGACAAAACAGTTTGTCAAGTCATAACTCCAGGGAGTTGGTAACTAAGCAACAGATCAACTGTTGGAAAACTTTGATCTCCTAATGATGCTCATTTGGGAACCCTTTGACAGGGAATTCTCTGAGGGCTGGTGAGTTATAATGAAAAATCTAGCATCAGAAATCTTAAAATAAAATCTGGCAGGAGAGACAAGGGAAAGGGAGGCTTTTTGAGGGTGTTTTGTTTTGTTTTGTTTTAAATTTTCTTATTTTGGTTATGTGTATTTTTGTTTGTTTGATTGATGTTTTTATTTGATTGGTTTGGGGTTTATTTTATGTTAAAGGTAACCTTTGCAATTGTATGACCAGATAAGGAAGAAACAAACTAGTTGGACATATTGTTAACAAACTCCGTTTTTCAAAAGAAATATGTGTGTAGGATCATGGATCCCTGGAGAAGCCTGACCTATGCCCTATTTTTATAATTCTTGAAGACTTGGTATGGAATTATATGGTAAGTATGTGTACATATATTCTATAGTTTGAGAGATCAGGTTAAATCCTTGTATATTTGTTTTTCCCTCATGAATGTCCAAGCTAATTTTTTTTTTCATTTATTATATATTTATTAGTCATTGTTTTTTTTTTCTAAAATGTAAATCATGCTGTTAATTGCTTGACTGCAAGCAGTGAACAAAGCCATTGCACAAGATTTAAAATTATCTCAGGCTTTTATAGAATTTTTTCCTACGGATGATGCATACCTAAAGAAAAGAATGAAATATAAAACCAAAAGAGCCCCAAAACCTCAAAACACAAAAATCTTGAAAGAGGAAAATATAGTTGATGAGAATGGATTGACCTAGCAAAATTGTAGTCTCAAGACACAGCTTTAAAAGGATATGAAATATTACAATTTTCCATATAGAACAGAGAGATGAAAATTGTAAGTATTGAAAATTCCAAATAATAATACTTGTCCCCAAATTTTTTTGTTATTTTTTGAAAATGTCAGGCCCAATGGACATATTGACTCTGGACAAATTCCTTCTTACCTGTATCCTTCGACTTCCATAGCTGTAACAGATACACTAAATGAAATATGCAAATTTAAGATATGTTAATTATTTCAATATGTTATGAAGAATATGAAATCTAGAGAGAGAAAATTTTGAAATACAGGACTAAATGACACTTTATGGCTGCAAGAATATTTCCTTTCTAATACTTAAGTAGTCCTGAATCAGGAGAGCTCCTAGTTGCATTCACTCAAGACTTTAGAAAACATATTTTAAAATACATAAGAGGGATGCATATTAAGGAACACTAGAGATACCTGTGTAAGGTAATTTAAATAGTCAATCTGCAAAACAATAAGTTATGTAGTACGACCTCTAGCTTATACAGAAAGGATTGTGTTACCACATATGAAATATCTTATTAGACTACTTGCACATTTTGAAATATAGACTAATCTGACTAAATTTGTAAATGAATAGTTTGCTACTTATGTGGATATCATCTGAAGCTGATATTTATAGATACAGAGGTCTGAAAAGTCCATTAAAGAAACAAGTCTCATTTTTAGTACAATATCTGGTGGAGAAATTTACTGAATAAATTTTTTACTGTGTCTGTAACTTGAGAATGGGATATTTTTATCAAGTTGTGCAGCCTTGATTTAAAATGGTAGAGAGTCCATCAGATCTTTTGATAGGTTATGCCAGGATTTAATTATCTTCCAGGTGGAAAAATACATCTCTTTCCACTCAGTCTGATTGTGTGCAGTATCAAAATCTGATCTCATTGTGCCCTTTTAATTCACATGAGAACTCTCTCTTACCTTAATGCCTCTTTTGAGGTAAATCATTTTGGTAGGCAAATAGAATAGATTTATTTGTTTCATTTTTATGCTTTAATTAATGTTTTATTTGAGTTCTATATTTTTGTCAAGTTTTGTTGATTTTTATGTCATATTTGCTATGAATTTATTCATAATTTCTGCTTTTTGTTCTAGTTTCTTCATTTTGAAATGAATCATCAAATTGTTCAAGCCTACAGCAGCTGCTTGAATGTTTCTAATAATAGTCTCACTAATTTCATTTACAGAAGTAAATGAAAGAAGTTTGCTATCTAGCTATGGAAGGTTGCATTTGCTTTGTAGCAAAACCTTTGTTTTGAAAGTCTGTAGGCAATTGATAGCCTTTAAAAGAGGATTTCCTTTTCTGCTTCAGATATATAACCATTGCTGCAAAAGAGTCTATTGTTCACAAAACCTACAGAATTCAGTTTGGTCTATCAAAATGATCCAAATTCATCACTACTTATCACTCTTTTCTCCTGTCATATATGTTGAGGAACAATATAGCCTATTATTCATCACTACAGAGTAATGTGCAATTTGACAAGAGAAGGATAGCTGAAAAGTCACTTTCAGGAAGTGATATTTCCAAAACCTTTCCATTGATCTCTTGGTATTAAATATCTTTGGTAGATTATCAGATGAACAGGTAATCAGAAAGGGTAGATTTAATAGAGAAAGATGGATTGTATTTCTTCTTAAATGAGTACTATGCAAGAAGCTCATATGGGATTGTTCTTTTTGCTCCTGAAGGAACAGAGGAATCATGTAGGAAGCAAAGAACACAGTGAGCCTTGGCTCCCTTGCATTCTGTATTAATAAATGTCTTTGGGAAAACCAGAATAATTGTTAGTGAACAAAGGCTACTCGTCTCTGTATAGTCATACAGAGTTTCTTTAGGAAATGTTCCTGTGTCTCGGCTCAGTCTCAGCTCTAGCTGGTGCAGTGCAACCTTGCTAATTTATTAGCTTTTCTGTACAGAATTGACTAAGCTATAAAATACTGTAAAACATCCTAATCTCAACTGTGGCATTCTGTTCTTATATTGATAAAATAATGCATGTGTAAAAACAGAAGAGCATCCTGTTCCAGAAAACACAAGGGAAAGAGAAAGAAGAGAAGGAGATGAGAAATATCCAAGCTATGTTATTCTACAATATCAAGACCTCAGCCTGGAAATACTTCCTGAATCTGTTGTGACTCTTAAGTTCTGCAAACCATATATGAAAGATGAGTGTTCATGGAAAATGAGGGCCAAATAAGTCTTTCACAGTGAAAATAATTTTAAAAGATTCCTTTCTCTGTGACTTTCAAAGATGGATGGAATCTCTTCATGCATATAAATTCCAAACAGACATCCTAATTCCCCTTGTTCATGTTCCTACTGTGAGGTGCTTACCTGTGGAATCCCCCTAAATAACCACGGGAGGTCACCAACAGGAGATAGATTTAGGTGACTGGAGCGTACTAAAGCCACAACTGAACCCCAGCTTGCTACGGAGGGTTTCAGCTTCATGTCGCTGATGTATCAGTACCATCAGTGTAGGCTCAATGGCTCACGCAACAGCAGTCCACTACTGTCCACTACTGGGAAGCAGAAAAAGCAGAAGACCCAGGACAAAAAGTAGCCCTTCAAAGATACATTAATCCTCTCAACACGGCAGTCTAATCCATTACTTTCCAGCTGTGACACAAGAGAAATGTCGAAGTGTCTGTTGTACAGCTATTTCACTCTTTCACTGTGAGTAACATAACTAAAATTTATATGGATGTCTAGCAATGCTGCCCTGTGGGATTTTTAATGATGTGTTTCCCAATAGTTCTCCAGCTGTAACAATGGCTAACTGAATCTTGCAGGGGTCCAGAGTATACTTGAAATACTTTTTACTCCTGCCTTAGAAAAGATACTAAATTTCTTTATGAATTCAAAGTTCCACAACTGAACCATATTTTCAGCTAAATTTTGCTTGCAGAATTTGCCCTTGCTTTCTAGGTCCTGCTGAATCTGGACTAGACACTGCTTCCATCTTTGGTGGCACCCTGCTTTTTCTCTTTGTTTATCTTACTCTTATATTTGCTTGTTTTGCTGAAGAACTGCTCTGCATTTCTGTTTTATGCTGTAATTATTCCTTACTTTATTGCTAACCCCAGCACTACACGTAAAGGACTACCACAATGAATAATTAATCTGACAAATTTAGCCTCTTCAGAAAGATTTCCATTAATGCCTTTGCTTCACAGAAGTATGTTTGGAATGTGGCTGAATTTTTCTCTGTATTAATCATGCACCTATGTGACAATTTGCTATTTGTAATTAGGACATGTTGGTTACTTGTGAGAGTCTAGCTAAGGCGCATGTTATTTATCTTCTTCATTTGGCTGTACACACAAAACCTGGCAGACAACTGCTTGGATGTACATGTGTGGAGCCAAATTTCTGTGCTGGCAAAATTCCATGGTTGCACCACCAGAGAATTAAGCCCTTTACATTTAGTTTCTGAGACTCTTTGAAAAGAGTTTAACATTTACTCTCCAGTAATGTTTATGCCAGATCAGCAGGAGTGGAAAGAGATACAAGCAGAGACAAAAACATTTGTCTAAAAATTTGGTTAAGTAGTCATGGACAACTGCTTGAGATAATAAGCCTGAGTACCATTTGTCATCACCAATCATTAGTAGTTTCAGTATTAGAATTGTTATTGTTTCCTGTGTCCAGGATTTATTACGTAGTGAGGCCTCTTAACTTTTATTGAAACACTAATGTGTAAAGTGGTGTTTAAATCTGTACTTTTCACTTTTTCTGGCATTCTCTTAAAGATAATGACTGTCTGTGGATATACACTTGAGTTCAACAATAACTACCAAAGCTCTCAGCTGTAACTGGTTTTCTTTTAATAATAACATCTACCACTTTACTTTTTTTTTCATATTCAGCCGTCCTTTCAATCCTAATTACTCTGTAAAAAACAACCTTACCAAATAGATCAATCATTGTCCCTACCTTTCAGGCAAGAAAAGAAAGAAATCTTCAGGCTAAGCTTTCAATATTGACTGCCTCGTTGGGGATTGTTTCATAAAACCTGGGTGACATTATGGGGTGCAAACCATTTGTTTAGCCCCAAATGGAATCCCTCCATACATACAATGTCCTCTGTGTTCTGTGACTCTGAAGTATGAATGCAAGTCAGTTCAAGAAGATTATTTAAGGCACTTTCCCTAAGGATCAGCGAAAGACAAGAAAACTTAAATGTTCATAATTCCCACTTTTGGGCTGAATTTTTGGCTTTAATATATCTGCCCTGTAATGCTATTTTATGTAATGATGGTTCTATTGAGTATACAATAAATTACATAACGCATGTGTATAATAATTTCAAGTATTGTATAGGATTACATTTCCAAATTACCTATGACATGGCAGGTGGTTACTCTGTCCATTACATTGCTCTACTTAAAGCAAATATTCTTATAAAGTCAGTGACTTTATACTCAAATATTTTGACAATGGTGAATAGCATAAGTGCTAATTTGTATAGAAAAGAATAAGATTGGCTAAGATTTAAAGCAGAAGTTGCAGTCGCAGTATTTTAGGGCAGGTATTAGAATGATTTACATGAATTTTCTTGGTAGAAATGTGTAGATGATTCAGTAAATTCTAATATAAAAAATGAGTGCCTATTGCAAGTGTACAGATCTATACTTTTTTCAGATACAATTTGGGTTTTTTCAGTTTTCATTAACCAAATTGTAAGTTTCAACATTATTTGTTTATTGCTAAATATCATTAATGTTTATTATTAAATACTTATTAAAATGAATAATAATGATTATCAATAAATTATTTTTTCACTGTGGTAACAATAATCTCAGAATCAGTGTTCATCTCAGAGACTGTAACAGAATACAAAGTCATATTAGGCTAGAAATGCAAGAGTAAGGAAATTGGCTAGCATCATACATTTTTACCTCAAGAGAAGTGCAGAGACAGCTGATCTGTCTCTGATCAGCTCTCTGATCACACTCATTAGACTCAGTGCCAAAAAGTCAGGACTGTCTTGCCTTGTGGACCGAGAATCTTGTACTGGCTGTATGCTGTATGTGCTCTTCCTGATTCTGGACGGAATCCGTGGAAGGGAACAGCTCTTACAGTACAACTTCAGGACAGTGGTCCATTTCACGGTGCTGACATACCCCCCAAAAAATGGGGTCTCCATGAGGCTATGGTTGTAACTGTTCCTTGCTTCCTGTCACAAGCTTCCAGAGAACTTGTCTGAATTTCTCTCAGTAAAATGATGATCAAGACAACTATCACTAAGGCAGCCAACAAACAAACAAAAGATATAAAGACTACTGGTAAACTACCTTCAAAAACATTGAAAGGAAATATGAATGACTACTTGTTGGAAAACAAAGTATTCCATTGGCTTGGAATGGCAGATAAGTATGGGTTACCACACTTTTTAAACAGTCAGGGTGCTTGCTTCTTTGATGGCTTTGAATTGAGAAATCAGCAGAAAAATCCTGACCATGACTCTGCTGATACAAGTGTATCTACCTGTCCTCTATTTTCTCTATTCTTATATCTAAAATGTCCTTGTGATGCTTAAATGAGAATTGAACCATGCTCAAAGATGTGCAATGGAGAAAAAGCAATATTTTCAGGAGTAACTACTTATTCACATGTGAAATTTGACAATCTTCTGCTAACACTCTCAAATAACCCAGTTATCTACACAACTCGACTTGTAGGCATTCTCAAAACCTAGCAGGTCTTTCTGCCTTTTAAACATTCCCTCCCTTCTGCATTCCTCAGCACACTTTAGCCATTTTTTGGGAGTATTTATCTTATTTTGTGAGAAAACTCGCACTATAAATAAAAAATTCCCCTAAACTAAATATGGTCTAACATGTAAAGTTTTGGTTGATTGGTTAAATAGTAGTTTGCTTTTTATTTTTTTCTGTAGTTATGTCAAAAACTATTTATGTCTCTATTTTAGAATGATATTTGGAAACATCATTTATGTTAAGGGATGTCTTGCCTCTTTGGCCAGCCTTTGCCCTCAATCTCAGGATTCAGTTTAGGTAGCAGAAATGCTCCCCAGATCCTACAAATGTTGTCTTAATACTGGCTAGCAACTTGTTTTTGAATTTTTTTATGGGTTCAGAAACAAGATATAATTTGTTGACTCACAGCTAACAGGCTCTTTTAGTGGGACAGCAATATCTAGAACAAAAATTTGACCCAAATTTTCCTCAAGGCACTCACAAATCTGGTATAAACAGGTAAATCATGAGCATTGTAACAATAAATACTGTAATTGCTTGCGGTTGTATTTGAGGTACAATCTCCATCTGAAGTTCTGAGAAGTTAGGATTTTCATCCCAGGAAAGAGCTTCTCTTTCCTTTGGGGATTCTGAGAGCCTGTGCTTTCCCCTCTCTGATTAATGTGGTGCATTAATCATGCCTTTATCTTCCTTGGTAGCCTAGGAAGGGAATAGTTTTGAGAACCCTACATGGCTTGTTTTTTTGTTTTTTTCTTCTGAGTAAGATGCTTGGAAACCTTCACATGTGTAAACACATGTATATTGTGTGGATAGAAACCTCATATCCTTAGGATATCAAGCAATAAAGCGCCTGTCCCTAGGAATTTAACACAGAAGAGATCTTTACTAGCTTGGACAATTAAGGACATTAAGGAACTCTCTACTGAAATGAAAATCTTGCAAATTTAATCATAAAGGAAAATCATCACTGCTTTTTCATACAATACGCAGGAAGTTAACACTATTTCTGAGGCTTTTACTCTGAATTCAGATGAACCACAGGAAATTTGTGTATACATTCTTGTTTTATTTCTTCCTTTCAGTTGGCAAAAGACACATATACTAAGTCAAATGATACCAGTAATCACAGTAATTGAGCAGTTCAGTGGTCTGATAGGCCAGCCTGTAGGTGGCTTGAGATGCTGCTAATGTTTTACAACATGTGACTAATTTCATGAAATTGTTTCAACACTACTGCTTTTTGCTTTTGCAGACAAATATAAATTCATTATGTAGGATGATGTTGACGAGAGTTAGAAGTTCCACAGAAGTGACAAAAAGCAAAGTTTTTTTCCTAACTTCTGATCTGCGTGCTTTAAAGGTCCAAAGAGTTGGGAGTACATATTCAGTTGTTGAATTAAAATTATGCATTTATTGGTATAAAATGTTGCAAATTTTAATTGGACTAATTTAAAGACAGAGAAACAAGTGCTTGAAGCTTCTTGCCAAAGAGGTCCTATTATTTATAGGAACCTGCAATACTGCATACATTATGAAAAACTCAGCTCTGGAACTTCAGAAAAGGTAATTGCAGATTGGCACTGATTTCTTTCCTAATTAGCAGAAGAAGGTCAGAAACATGCCTTTTTAAAAACAGTAACAGAATGCAATATTTAGTCACTTATTACTTCATGTTCTTCACAGTCATAAAAAATGTTCTTCCTGCAAATTAGCTTATTCATTTTCATTTTTAGGGTTGCTATGTTGGAGTTGGTCTTTGAATTCTGTGGTACTTATTCAAATATGAAATTTTATAAGTTGCTTTATTTAAAATATCTCCTGGTTACTTGAAAAAAAATCAACATTCTTTTCTAAATAAGAGGTTAGCCAAAAATGACAGGAATTTTGCCCAGTGAATAAGATGTACTGGTACTCAAAAAAGTAGATAGATTCTATTTTTTCAATTTTTTGCTTCCTACATAGCAGTATAATGCTAATTTGAAGCTAATAATTTCAAGGTCTTTGTGGAGTTGGATCATACAAATATTACACCTCTGAAGACTTGTACACTGGTAGTCAAAGCATGTTGGAAGGCTTCAGACTTCAGACTTCAGGAATGTTGCCAAGGATTTGTCACATCAAATGTCATGCGAGCTGCAACACTGCAAGGCACTGCAAACTGCAACAGGCACTACAAGGAAGACTTCTCAGCAGTTTATAAATAAAGGTATTGATTTCTTTATTCTAATTGCTTTTTTTCTGCTGGTTGCTAGCCTGCTGCAAATCCATATACAGGAGGTATATATGACAGAGCACGGCATCATCACCTTCAATTTTCCCATTGTTTGGAATGCTCTTCTGACTGACATTCATGCACTCTATGACTTCCCAAAAAGGGGAGGAGAGAATTAAGTATTTTCTTTATCCTGCATGGCTGCTTATTATTTTTACCTCATGTAAGAAGGGACGGAACTATGCTGCAGCCTACTTTCCCACCTCATTTGAAATTCTTTGGTTTCTATGGAAACAATGAGTTCTATTGTTGTAGTTGTAACTTGGGGGATGGTAGTGCTCCAGCATGTCATAAGAAGCAGTAACACAAGTTCTCTGTGCCTAGTTACAAAAGTTGGTTTGATCCATGATGCCTCTATATGGAAAAGTCCTCTGAACCAGTATTAGAAGTCATCTGATAGTCAACACCAAGATACACATTTTCTTAAAATGTCTTTTTTCTCTACTCAGGATTACCTAACATGAAATCTTAAAATATGTGTTTGCAGTATTTACACGTGCCAGCATTTAATGACCCTATAATTCATGTCTGTGATTCATCAAATCCATTGATCTATATTTGTCGGTTGCATTATTCTTGCAGTTGTTGCTTTGCAGAAATGTAACTGACATTTCTCAACGATTTTTTGCTTTTTGGCCTGGACTTTCAGGCATCTACAAAAGCTGGAGGCTAATATTAAAAGTAGAGGGATAGCTAAATTGATAGCTGTGACTGAATGCATGCAAAATAACATATCAGTTTAATCATAATGCTGTAAATTAGGATCATTTAAACAGAGAATTTCTTAATGATTTCTCTGTATTCTCTCTGTAAAAAAACAGTCAGAAAGCTAGTTCTAATGGGAAATACCTCTCTTTTCCAATTCTCAAAGGTTTTATTCCGAAATTCTGGATATAATTTCTGAACTATTTTTTAAAACCTCTTTTAGAAATCTTAAAAAGTCAAAAAACAAAGAAGCCATTGGGCCTTAAACAGTTGATTGTGTTGTATTTCCATTTTTGTATCAACCTTACCTACTACATTTAAAATCTGAAAATATACAATTAATTTTTATTTACTGGACAAATAGTGCAAAGATACCATCGTTGTACAACTGAAAGTTAGATTGGCATTTTTCCCTCTGCCTGCCACATGTGCATAATGATTTTGGTATAAAAACTACAAGACACTTTGATAAACTAGAACATTCTAATGTCTTTCTGGATAAAATTTTGTTTTAACTTCTTTATATTTCATTTTTTTTAATAATGCATGCATGACTATTAAAATTTGACATTAAAGAAATTGACATTTCAGTGAACAAATCGATTAAAACTAAAATATAATTATAAAGAGTGTGCTATAATCAAGTGATTCATGACCCTGTGCTCTAACTTTTATTTAGAGAAAGTAGGAAAAGGATACGGAATTAATGTCAATACAGGTGCAACCAATACAATCGTGGGAGAAGTTGTCAGTAGCTGCAATCTAGATCAATTTGTTACCCTGCTAAACCCATAAATTTTATTAATGCATAAGAAACTATATTTGTAACAAAAAGTGAAATACTTGCTTCTTCATGAAAAAGAACTGTATTCTGGAAAATAATATCTGAAAATATGACAGTACAATAATGGGACCAAAAGGACTAATATAATCTTGATGTATATAAAGATGACAGTAGGAGGAGACAGACTATATTCTTTCTGACCTTGATGATGGCACAAATACTTCTGGATTTCTGTGTTTCTGCCTTATATTGATATGGGAAACATAATGAAATATTAGATAAAATTTAGGAAAGCACCATGAAATGTAGCTAAGTAGAAAGCCAGAAAACCTTTCTGTAAAAAGGAATAATATTTATTTTATCAACAAAAAAAAATCCAAAGAATAATTTGGGCAAAATAACAAATAATAATCCTAGTTTAGCTATACCTATAAGGGGAAACAACAGTATAACAAGCTCCAGAGTGCTGGAAACAGAGGCTAGGTGTGTTGATTACCAAGAAGCAAGGCAAATATTTTCTGAAGTAAAAACAATTAACCACTAAAACAACTTGTCATGGCCTGAGACAGATTATTCCCATCACTGAAAATATATGAAGGCTGAGAGGAATATTTCCTTTTAAAAAATTAAGCTGTAGTTCAATTTAAAAGAAAAATTAATTCAGGAAACATCTTTATGAGGAAAAAATTAGAAAGTTGTAATAGCCTCAATAGTTTCTTTTCAGCTTTTAAATGAATCTTGATTTTCTTCAAAGTCATTATGTTTTCTCCTCTTTCATTTGCAATATTATCAGTCAATATGCGTATGAACATACGTAAATGCATAAGTCATGAGTGCAGATTTTGGAGCTGGCACTGTCCAGCAGTCTCTTACATATGGTCGTTTTCTCTTTGAAGAGCAGTATTTGTAATCCACAGTTTCTGAAGGAAGTTCCTGAAGAGTATGAAGGTGGCTCAGGAAGAAAAGACGCTCCAGAATATTCAAAAGCTAAACAAAAACTTTCTTCTGAAAAGCCCTTACAAGGAAAGTGTAATATCATGTGCACATGGTCAGAGGAATGAAGAAAGTTGTGGTAACTGGATACAAGCTTCCTTAATTAAGCTCTGATTTTATATCTGCATGTATACTCTCAGTGCTTTTATCTTAATAAGGCTTAAACCATTTGTGATGAGCCACCAGGGCCTCTACAGAATTCCTGACTGGGTCCAGTCCCTCAAGGAACAGCTGGAGCTGTCAGCAGCCCACATGGAAGTGTGTCTAAATGCACTTAAGAACTAAAAGTTCTTATTGTGTCATATGGGCATTTTACTCCATAAAATTATGCACAGTAACAGCATCCAGTCTTACTCACGGTAACCTGGTGGGCCTGTGTGCAAGTGCCTTGTCTATTTGGGGAAAACAGCCTCTTCCTGACCGCAGCTAGTTAATCTGAACTAGATGTATATGCTACTGTTTTGTGATCTAGATATTTCCTCCTCTTTTCTCTAAATAAAAAGGCAACTTCTATGCAGAAATCCCTAAATATGTATAAAAGTATCCAAATTTTTAGTGCTCTGTAGTCTGCTTTCAGAATACTTTATAGAGGTTACCCACCATGTTCACCATTTCATGGAATGTTCTGCAAATAATCCATGGGGTTACTGTTACTGCTGTGTTTCTGTATTATCTCAAAAGATAATCTTGCTCTTTCAATCCTAACCCTTCTGCTGCTGTCCTTTTCATCTTAAGGTTTTTAAATAGCAAAATCACAACTTCATGGTGTGTAACTACTCAAAAATAGGTTCCACTAGGTGAAATTTAAAGGAGTTTTCATTTTCCAAGCTGGTGCTTTTATCTCTTCAATAGCTGTCGTTTACCAACAGTCCAAACCCACTCGTATAGCACTGCGGCCAGAAATAATCTTTAAGCTTTTGACAGATGAGTTGAATTCAAGATATACTCTTCTGATTTCCTTCTGCAGGCAATTTATATGTCATGGTTATCAGAAAGGTTGTGAATTAGAGGAACCTTGGCTATGATGGAGGGCTTACTTGAAATTTTAGCAGAGTCATTAAAAGTGGCATTTGTGGAGTGGATTTGTATTACAAGATTTCTTTAAAAGAGGACAGCTAAAGAAATATTGGTATTTCAACAGTAGTGTTGAAACAGTTTGAACACCAATAGAAAAGTCTGAACACCAAGACAGTCCTGGGACCCTTTCCTAGGATTTCACAGATTTTAGAATAGAAATAGATAGATTATTAGATAGATAACTGTACGAGTTATTATTTACCCTCTCATAAGAAATATTAATGCAAGACACTTTTTACCACCTTTATAAACATCAGTGTTAATGATATTGTGAGGGGAAAATAAAGTGTTTTACTTATTTTTTGATATAACCAAAATGTAAATTCTATGTGAACAATCACAATGGAGGAAAGTAAAAAAAGAAGAGTAGAATACTCTGCTCTTGAATCTTTTGTTTGTGTCTTGCATTATTGGTGTGAAGAACATCTATCCCGTGTTACATATCTAATGTTAGACATCAAACTTGCAACATAATCTGAGTGCAACACATTCAGCTGGACAACTTAGTTCCTATTAAAACTACTTTTCAGATCAGACATAACATTCTATGGTGTGAAAGGCAAGGATAAATTTTCTAAATAAATATTTAAGTGCAGTTACATTCTTTCTCTAATTTACTTTTCTAATTTACATGTCTGTGGTGTTACAAACTTTACTGTTAGAACTCCACTTGATGCAGGCAAGAGTGTACTGAAACAAGCTGAAAATATGCATCAGTAATCCAAATAACATAAAAATAGTGACAGTTCCTCTTTTCCTTACACTTCAGATTATTCAAAGCAAAGAAGGACCTTACAGAGAATTTTCTTTAGTAACTGAAGCTTTCCATGCTGATGGGTTCTTTCTTTGGGAAGAACAAGGACAGAAGAGACTTCTGAAATGACCACTTGTTTATAGCATAAGCCAGTCACACTCTTCTCCTGTCAGGTCAGGATTGCTCATAGCACTTTTGTCTCTCAGACTTCTTCTATTGAACCCTGTCCTATAAAAGCAGTTCCACAGGAAAATACCAAATAAATGCAATTTTTTTGCTTTTTAAGCTTCTTTTTCTCTTTCAGTACAATTAATATACCTCTTGCTCTCCTCTTACTAGTTTCAGATATTGTTGTGTAATGTTGCTTCTTCCATGTGTGTTTTAAGCCAAGTTAGATATATGTTCTGTTGTGTTTTATCCATAAAATATGTATGAACTCTGCTTAGCTCTACAAAATTTATCAGCCTCATGGAAGCTAAAAGCAAAAAGTCAGGTACAAGCGTATGTGAGTTTAGTAGAAAATGTTTGTCAGTTTCTTAAATTAAATTCATCCTCCAATTGTTCTTCATTTAAAATTCTGGTAGTTTGAAATATCATATTCCATGTTACATATTAACCAAAGATCAAGATGACTCACTTGTCGTCTCCTCAGTAACAGGATGTCTTCAAAATAGCCTTTGCTTTGTACTTATCTGTTATAATTAAGTTTATATTTTGCTATAATCCAAAAATTCTGTACTGTTTCAAGAACTGGAAAAACAGTCTCTCAGATTGTACAACAGCCTTAAGTCATCAGCTGGAAAACCTGCTTTAATGGACTCTACAGGAAAAGAGGTTTTGTAGGACAGTTGTGTGCAAAGACTAGGTCTTGAAACACCAGCTAAGACAGATGACATTTGTTAGTGTCAGTCTGGAACAGAGAAGAACCAACTATGTTTGTTACTTTCTGCTGAAATAAAATTCTGTAATGCAGCTACTCAGAGAAAAATGTGTTCTATATAAGTGACAAATTCACCACTTCCAAATCTTCATGAGTGACAAGATTTCAATGGAAAAAAGCCTTAAGACGTTTTCAATCTTCTATTCCATAGAATTTAAGGTCAAGCTATGGTGCATACGTATCTGTTGATTTCCAAACTAAGTACAATAATTTCTCAGGATCACCATTTTACCTTGATTTCCATATAGCTTGGGTTGGATATAACAGACAATAAAAACTGGTAAAACTTACTTCTACCTATAGATATTTTGCTGTATATCAGAACACACTTTATTTATGTATAAAATGTTCATACTTCACCTTAAAAAAAAACTAAAAAAAAAAAAGAAGGAGGAATATTTTAATTTGCTGCAATCTTGCATTACATTCTTAAGAGAAAGAGCATTGGTTTTTAGAGCAAAAATATTCAAAATTACATATTTCTTTATGACATCAGGTGAGAAAAAATACAGCTTTTGCAGATACTTTCCACGGCTCAAAATAATTAAAACTCCACCTCAAAATATTCAGGTAAATATTCACAAGAATCCTACACCTGTACTAGCCATGTCATAGCCTTTTCATTTATAGCCCATTGCTTTATAGCCCACAGTGCTATCGTGTTGCATTCACACAGAGTCTAGGCCTCTGGTTCTGCAAAGATTGATGGATGTGTACACCCTTTGTACACTCCGAGGTGTTTCATTGATGCCAGTGGAGCTGGTTGCAGCACAGAAAATTAAGACAGGCATTCGTCTTTTTGGGAACAGCCTCTAAGTCTATTATATCAGAGCACAAAATTAAGTTAGATTGCACTCTTAGTCAAGTTGGTGAAGCCCTATTGCCTAAATCTCTGTGGTACAGCTGAAAAAAATAGTGGAATTCAACATAAAGGATAAAATACTTTAAGGGAAGAGTGCACTGAGGCTTACAATGTTATTATGTAGCATAAGGCAGGTCAGGCAATTAAATAATTTAATTTTTGGTGAAAGTCATTATTCTTTTGAATGATCATGTGCCAGAACTATATTTTAATGACTTACACTGTTGTCTTGAAAATGGTCTGGCTTGTTTCAGCCAAGAACATTCAGTTTATTTTTTTAGTTCTAACATTATCTGATACTGAAAAAATGACCTTTAAGTGGTCCCCAGTGAACTCATACACTTTGTTCTAGGAATACAGAGAATCTTGAGTATTGTCAGCTGAAACAGTTTTTTATATACTTCATTTTTAGCAACAGCTAAAGTTCATGTTCCTCTGACTGAGAGTATTGAGATTATAGGAAGATCAAAAGCTGAGGCAGAGAAGACTTCAGGAGCAAATCAAAATTTGAAATGTAGCTTCATGTATAAAATAAGCTGCCATTCAAGCTGCACTTATTTATACTGTGGTTTCTAGAAGTGATTATTATGAAAAGATTTTGCAAATTACTTTGTAGTGCATCTTATTTCTGTGAAGTATAAAGATGAGAGACGGGATCAGCTATTCTTTAAAAAAATTGTTTAAATGGCAGTCTCCTGTAGAGTTTGGAGGACAGTTTTCCCCAAATTGTACTGTTCAAAGTAAAGCTAGGAACACACTTGCTTAGTTTCTCTGCAAGCTCTGGTCTAGCATCTTCTCCAAAACTGTTAGTGGTGGCAAAGATGGCCCAAGCTGTTGTGGGCCTCGCTGGATCCCTGACCTTTGCAGGTGTTTTGGGTACATGCTTTCTCTTTTCAGGGAGAAAACACAGGAGTTTGTTTTTTAAATGTTTCAAATAAACCTGTGAAATATTTAGTACAGGATTTGGGTGACCTTATACACTTTATGACTCACCCAAAGTCTTTGCAACACTCCTCAGAATGGGGATAGCATTTTTGTTATTGTATGAAAAGGGAGTTGGTTTAGCCAATTCATCCATTCCATTTTAGAGATGTATGTCTTCTTCAGACAAACCTGGGAGAACTTTTCTTTTAATTGATTCCAAAGGGAGTGTAGATAACCAAATCTAAAAGAAATATCTACACAGTCTGTGAGTAGGTAGACTATCTATTGGTAGACAGTATTTGTGCTGTTTTTCAATTTGGGACTAGGCAAAGTAAGGAGTGCACAACTAGAGTACACCTGGGAAAAAACAGTGACCGTAATTTACTTGTCACCATGGTGGGAATCTAAAGGAGATAAAGGATGCAGCCTTTCAGGATTTTCTCATCACGCACAAAACCATCCTTTCTCTCTCTGCAGTTCCTTTCTATCTGGTTACAAAATAAAACTTGTGTCAGTAATGCCTATTCTGTTTTGATTTCATAAAACCATTTAAAATTTTTTTTTTCTTAAACAAAGATTTGCCCTCTCGCATGGAAGCTCATAGATGGATCAGACACCACACTTTTGACTATTGTTTGACCCTTGCCATGGGCTGTCCCTGTTTTGTTCAATACTTGGATTTGCAGTGAAATTCACAATAAGATTTTAACTTCCACCAACCAAAGCAGATATTAGCCATGACGAGGTAACTTGGGGCTGAGCAACCACAGCCTAAGAGGTAGCTTCTAGGTAGCAAAAATCTGATTAATCCTACTAGGCTCTTTTAAAAATAATAAATTTGTTTTATGTTAACTTAATCTAACCTTTCATCTCAATATAACTCAATCCCAACTTTCTCTTTGTGTGCTCCATGAAATACTATATTTTTTTCTATTAGTAGTGGAGAAATTATTAAATAATACGTGCAATATCTTTACACTTATGAATTGAAAAGAACTGATTTCTGCATTTATCTTTTATTATCTTACCCTAATGGTCTAGCTTCAAGATTTCTGTAAATTACATTTTTTTTTTGTCTTACAGATGGCAGAGTAAGATGAAGAGCCATGGTTGATAGACAATTGTTCTTTATTGCTATGCACATTCATCACCTTTAGGCCAACTAAGTTTTCATGTAACAAAAATGTAAAGTGTTACAGACAACACTGTAAGGAAATAAATACTAAATATTTAAGTCTTTAATACCTTGCTGTTAGTAGAGATGTCACTGATCTTTACTATTGAAGCTTGCATTTCTGTTGGTATTTTGCTCATCTTTACCCATTATCAGATATTTAAATAATAACTTATTATGCTCTGAAGAACATTAACTTCAAGAGGCTAATAATACTAATAAGGTGATAGAAGGTGTCAAAATTTAATGAATGAAAAGGTACAATGAATATTAGAAGTGTATTAAACAGATGCAAACACATTTTTATAGCAGTTTAAGGCATTTCAGACACAACAAATTTTGGTTCCTTAATCCAAACTCTAAAGTGTGTGTGTGATATGACTCATGGAATTGAGTAATGAATACCAGCATGTGTATAGGATATTTGTATTGTCAACATTGGAATGTTTTCAGTACATAGGTTATGAAGTATGTGTGCTGGATTAAAACTGCTCATGTTTTTTCTCTATAAAGAAAGCACTTCTAGTCAACACTAGACAAAATTTTATGCATCTTTTATTATTTTGAGCTGAAATCAATCAGTAAAATTGCAGATTTTATTCAGTAGCAACTAAAAGTACCCCCTCTCATTTTTTGTTTGAGACTTTCCACTTCCTTCTCCCCTTTCTCTCAGAGTGTCTATTGACAATAATTGGTATGGGATATTTGGATCTACTTCCATGCACATTCTATGGAAATGCCTATCTCAGCTTTAATTCTCAAAAAAAACCCAAACAACAAAACACGGATGTCAGATGCACAGGTGACAGGTTGTTCTTTGATAGGAGGTCAACTGCTGGAGGGAGAATCTATGAGAACATTTAACCTACAGCAGTGGCACATGTATGCAGAACCCTCCCTGAATGTTGTGGAAGCTTCTCTTTTCAAAGGTTAGCCACAGAAGGATAACCTGAAGGTGGAACAGCTAACAGGAACAGCAGTGGTGTGTGGCTGGAGCACTCGTCAGATCTAAATGGACCGAAAACCACATCCCTCTCCACACTTGACTGCATCAGTAGCTAAGGCAACATTCAAGTGCTGATGCAGCACTTAAATTAGTCTGCCTTGTTTAAGGCCACTTAGGTCTGGATATTCAGCCTCAAAGTTGATTGGTTTTAGTAGATTTTTATATTTGATGGGTAAAGTAACCGTAAAATATGGATATATGTCAGATATTCATAAAATGGATCAAAGGTTTGGCCTACCAAGATTGATTTTTACCTGTAAGGTGGGAGAGATCCCAGAGTTAAAAAGCAACATTTTCATAAGGATTCTTATTTGTTATTGAAAGAATTGGCTACATTTTGCCCTAAAGCAATCCCAAAAAATAGGTTTTTATAGGAGAGTTTCCTGTTGCTGATTTAATCTTGAAATATATCACCTACATTACCAAATAAATAAGTAAAGAGCTTTGATACTGAGATTTAATGTGGAGAGTGACTGTTTCCTAATATTGATGATTCTTAATTTCACAGTCCTGTAGAAGTGTATGAAAGCTTGTAGATGGAATACTGTGGGAATTATGACAGCAAAGTTCATTTTATTTGCTTGATTTTGCATCTGTAAAGTTGGTTGTTATATAAAAAATAAGCTTTTAAACTTATTATACTTCTTATTACTTAAGAGTTTGTTAAGAGATACTGCTGGAAATAGCATTTTAACTTACTCTTAGCCATATTCTTGAATATGAATATTACAACAGTTTGCTGAAAAATTATTTGCCTTGACCAGACCAGAGATCATGAAAAGTCCTGAATCAATTTCCAGTCAGTATTCCACCTAGTGTCTCCTAAGTGCTTGTTGGATTTTCGATTTCAATCTCATAAGGGTATATTAAGTGTTTGTATTATTTTATTGCCTATTTTGTCAACTATTCTTTTTATACACATACAGAAACAAATACAGTGAACTGTTAATTATTACATATCATACCGTTACTGCTTTACTAAGTTTAAATTACCTGCATAAGTGAAATGCATAATCAAATTAAAAGCTATCCAGTTTATTTTCCATGTTATCTAATTAGTATATACTTCTAAAATAAGAAATTTTACTTTGTGGCTAAGTGAAATTGTGTTTGCCTATTCTGTAATCACAGTTTATGTATGTGAAGAGCAAAACGATAGTATATTAATTTAACGTAGTCAGAGTACAACAAAATCATTGTGGTTTCAAAGTGGTTTCATGCTTACTGAGTCAAAGGGAAAATCTGCTATGTTTACTAAGCTTGAGGCTTATTTTGGATATGACTGAAAATAATTGCTCTGTTACATAGAGTGACCCTTGCTTTTATTTCTCAACATCTTTGGGGGTTTTTGTTTTTCTGTTTTTCCCTTCATTTAATGCCATTTCCAACAGTGACAGAAAATCATCTGTATTGATTGTTTAAAGAATAATTCTTCCTGTTAGGTTGTTACAAATGCAAAAGGTTGTCTGGTTTTTTTTGCTTTTGCATGTATAGAGGCATAGGAACTATAACCATTTGTCATTCTTAAAATGAAGGAAAGAAAAAATGAAAAACCTTATATTTATATTATTCAGTCCTTAAACCTTCTCTTCTGGTTTTCAAGTCAATTTCCTATACCTAGCTTTCAATGAAGGAGTTCACTATTAATTGCCATTCATTTGAAATCCCACAGGTTAAAACACTATGAAAATTGATTTGTGCCTCTGAATTACGGTAGGTTTAGTTCTATTCTAGTAACAATGACATATCATATCACTACCTGATGGCAGAAGCAAAAAGATCATCTCTTAGAAATTATGTCACTGTTTTGTAGCTGTCATTCCAGACCCTTTAGTTAGGCCACTTTTCTACTCTTTAAAAAAACCTGCATCTTTTCCCTCCAGTGCCAATGTGCTTAGAAACACAGTATAAATATTAGCAAATGACAGTTTGAATAACTGCACTAAAATATATTTTATTCATTAAAATTTTTTCTCAAATGTTCTAGAAATTATTTTTTTTTCTGTAGGATCTTCATTCAATGTTTCTATCTTTGAACTTGGTCAACATCTAATGTGATTTCTAAATAAGTCTTTTGGCTTCTATAACAGCTCTGTCCCTCTGTTTTGTCCTTATTAAGCTTTACAAGGTCTTCAAGATCATCATCTAACATGAGCACAATATTGCAGAAGTAAACATGTACCAAGACAGATGTTTTGCATATGACTTTTAATTAAGAAAATATTTGAGTGATTTTATGACCTACTCAATGTCAAAAAAGAAAATTTTGCCTGAGGGTTAATTAACATCCTACAGCCTTTTGACATTGCAGCTATTCATTGCTGGATTCTTGCTAACACTAAGAACTATTTAATATTTAGGTTTATATTCAATTTTTTAAAAATTAAATTAAAAAAGCTCAGGTATTGTTCTCTACTAAGCGAATGCATACACAATCATAGAAGGCACAAAATTACACTAAGGTTAGAGTTACATAATGACTTTCACTCTGTGTTTTATTAACTCATAACAGTCAGAAATTTCTTTTATTTTTCTAAAATAAATTTGTGGACTTGGTGTATGTGTTTTCTTTTATAGTTAATGTTAAGAAATTTTTCTCAGTTATACATTCATGCATTATTCCTCATAAAACATTTTATAAAAACAATTTTTTAAAACCATGTGCTTTTATACTTATGCCAGAAAAAATTTTGTAATTTAAATGAAATTATTTTAAAATGCATAAATAATAGCTATATGTATATAAGAGAATATTCAGAGACAGCATTAATGTTAGTAAAAATTTTTGAATTTATGTATTTGTTATAAATAGTTTAAAAGCTGCTTTATGATGTCTCAGACAGATGCACATTGTTCATTCAGCACTGAATAATATACATTTGGAAACAAACATAAAGTGTATTAGTTATTTTAAAGTTTTATAATGTACTGTAGCTTAAACATTTGGTAACTTATTTTCCATTTAAAATCTCCTTTCTTTCCAATTCTTTAAACAGCTGTTGCATCAAGATGGTTTGCACATGTGATCAGATTAGATTTCCATACAACAACAGAAAATTGTTAAGTGGAAATGACAAAAAATATATTTTATATTTTAATATGGCTACATTATATCTATATACATATTAAGATATAGATTACTCAAAGGGTTTTGAATCCCACGCTAGGAAACAACCTCAGTAAAAAGACTTGGAAACAAGAGGATTTTAACAGAAAAAAGTTAGGAATGTTGTCTTACATAGGTATCCAGGCTCTGTGAGGGGTATGTTGAAATGACTCAAGAGAGGCTCCAGGTTTTCTTATAAAAATATCACTTTTATAACTGTACACAAAAAACCTTAGTCAAAAAGGTTTGTGGTCAAATGGTATGTGAACACTCTCACAACAGAAAGCATTTGCATTTCATCTGACCCTTAAATCAGAATACTTGTTACCTGTAGGGCAGGAGATGGGGCAGCATTTCATGCCATCATTTGGCCTCAGTATTGAGGCTGCTATCAGAGTGAATAGTGCCTGACACTCCCTAGCAATGTTTATTGTGGTATTGATGCTCTCTAATGAAAAAGGGCTATAAGGTCAATTTATTTTATGCGGACCAGAAAACAGCTACTAAGGATAACTACTTTTGATCATGTACTCGAGATTTTATAGCTACATACTAGCAGTCAATGATTCTGTATTCATGGCTCATAAAAAATAACATCATCCTTAACATAGCTGGAGAGGTCAGGTGAACCATACTTAAGAATATTTCTCACACATATCTTCAAGAATGCTAATCACTCAACTCTGATTAAAATCAAAGAAGCTGCCCACTTTGGAAAAATTATATATCCTGAGAAGCTTTAAATATGCATGCAAAATACCTGCACAGAGACGAACCATTTATAACTGGAGGTGACACTAAACCGCTGTCCACACAGTTTTGACTTCTTGACATGTCTGTCATACAAATCGTACAAATACATAATGTATTTATAAATCTTTCAGGTTATATGACTCAGCACCAAAAAATTAGAAAAGGCAAAAGCAAAAGATTTAAATTATGCTTCAATTTAGGCATTTATTATATCACAATTATCATTTGTAAATTTTGCCTTCATACATAAGAACATCACCTTATATTTTATTTTAGGGAAGTGATGAGAAGACCACAATCCTGGTGTGGGACACTGTTGTGTAAATACTCTTCATCCTCAATGTTTAAATACTGCTTCTCATGACTGCTTTTCAACCGAATGACACATTTCAGGATGGCCCTGTGTCAGGGCCCTGAGAGCACCAATAGGTCTGACTAGCCCTAACCAGCCCCACTGGGTTTCTCAAGGACAAGGAACCCCATTTCAGCTCAGCCCAGGACCTCCAATCCCTGCTCGAGCTATGTTGAAAGGGTCTCCAGCTCTCACTCTGCCTCCTGGATGTACCTGGAATGTACGACGTGGCCACGTCTCCAGCCCTCTCTCCTGCTCCTCCTCACTGGGTTCCCCGGCCCTGGTTCATGGCTTACTGTTGATGGATTCTTACCAGCACCTGGCTCTGCCTGCCCTGCTCAGACCTTGTGGGATGGTGCTCCACTGCTAAGGTTGTATTCTATGCTGGGGTTACCCTCAGTTACCCTTCCCTTGGTGAGCAGCCAAGAAAAATATTTCCTGGGTTCACTTTTTCCACCTTGTAAGATATTGCTCTTGAAATTACTAAGGGATCTAGGTTTATGTATATCATGAGGGGTTTGGCAAAACATTTTCTGAATACTTGAACAGTCATTTTATGCTTATATTTCAGTGGCAGTTCTTTTATTTCCAGGAGGTTGGAAATCACTACTGCTTCATATGCAGTAAAAATCAAATAAGAGTAGAGGAATAGAAAATATACACGGTTTTCTAAATAAAAGGGATAAAGCAGCCAGTAATCTTTGAAATGTACAGTGTCTTCATGTGTGAACTTCTGTAGCATTTTAGCAGCCCTTTTTACAAAGACCTTCTAAAGAGTCTAGCCCTCTAAATTTCTGCCATTCACTCTACTGTAAAGCACTCACACATTAAATCATAAGCCTGCCTAATACTATTTTTCTACCTGAGATGAACTAGAAAGCAGCAGACTTGCTGACATCAGTTTTCATGTTGCTCAACAGTTCTGACAAGCGGATGTGAAAATTCAAGTGCATCATGATTTACAAAGCCAGCCTCTGACTTGGCCTTAGCAATGCAAAGGGGATGCCTGCTTCACAGATGCATCCTTTTCCTGCATATCCAATGTCTCTGCACTCAGCTGTTTAAATGCAGTGCAAAAAGAAGTTTCATCCTCTACACCCTGCGGTACAAGGTTCCCTTCCATCACTTATACACTAAACTCAAGAGCCAGCAAAACATAATTTGAAAGTGGAATTAAAGGCTTGTATCTCCTCTTCTTAGAGATAAATATTACCCAGTATGGGTTTTATTTCCTTTCAAAAGTCAAGCTGAAACTCAGCTGCTGCAACTCTATTCATCTCTTTGCCATCTCAGCAAGTTTGTCCTGTGTAAATAGTGTGATCTTAATAAATAAATACTGAAGCACAGCTGGTGTTGGCAAGATATCACTGTTAGGTTGCTGCAGCACGCTTATCACCAGTGTGTGTTGCTAATTATTCTCAGAACTGGGAAATATAGGGGAAAGGAATGCAGAGGAGAGTCAGAATTTGGAACAAAAATGAAAGGATATTTGCCTCAGTCCACAGCAAGGACATCTAAGCACCATGAAGGCAAGTGTTTCACCAAATTTGGTTCCAAATTATTTCCTTATCAACACAAGATTTGATAGCCACAATGGTATAAAGCTGTAGCTACATATTTGTTGCTTAAAATTCATACCATTTGTTTGAGAGGGATAACAAGGGAAATTGGAGTACTAAAAAAAACTAAAAAACAGTCCATAACTAAAACCAAAAAACAGAAGACTAAAAAAGTCCTGAATAAATGAGTGAGCTGGAAAATAAACAATTTTTCATTTCTTCTCTGCCTTACTGGCAGTATGTAATAATCTATCTTTGCACATAGAAGTCCAAACTTTGGGTTAGCTGCCACGAAGAGGAAGCAGATAGCTTTCAATATATAGTCACATAACAGAGAAACTATGTGAGCTGACATCTTTCTACTGAAAAAATATTTATTATTTCTTCATTAAAAAAAAAAAAAGGCAGCTGAAGAGAGTGACCACTACACTTTGTGTAGATTTTTCTTGTATATTGTTTTCAGATTGTTGCCTATCAATACTGGTGCTGTTTTGGCTTGCAGGTGTTGCCTAACTGAGCTGAGTGCCAAGTAGCTAAGGCAGAGTACAGCCCAAGTTTCCTCATCTACTTTTGAATAAAAATTTATTCCAAATTAGTGGGTAAAATTACTCTGGTGTTAAAACTATTAGCAGATATTATCTTAACTGTGTGACTGACAGTTTTAGAAAGGGTGAATTAAAATTGGATATCTGATGACAGTCTCCAAACACAACATGCATATCAAAGTAACTTCAGCTTCAGCTACTGCAGAAAGAAAATCACAACATGTTTTCTGGCTACTGTAAAAGGAAAATCACAACACATTTTCTGGTTATATAATTCTCGTATAATCCCAAAAGCATTTGAAAAAAAAATAAGAATATGCTGGAATTTCAGTTATTTGAATTAACATTCCTAGCCATTTATAGTCTATTAACTTACAGATGTTCAGAACACAAATTCTAGAGACAATTGCGGAAAACATGGGGCAATATGGAGAATATTAAATAGAAAAATGAAAAGGTTCCAATAAAAGTAATGCAAAAGTTAAAGTCTAGGAGTTCAGTGATGCAAGGATTAGAAGGAATAAGTGTTAACTGAGTAGACGGGAAGTGTTTGGACCATTGTATTTATATGCAGGCTGGTAGGATGGGAATAGAAGAAGGTAATGCAATAAAGATAGAAGCACCTCTTAACCGCAATAGCAGCAGAAGGGAAATGCAGAAGGAGGAACACTGAAGGAATAATTCAAAATATGAGAGTATATATGTTAGACAACTTCCCTTATTTGACTTTGAGTGCATGTAATAGCAGCTAACAGAAACTAAGACACCAAGTCGTGGAAACTTTGCTTGTGTATATGTGAAAACCTATAGGGAGCTTGGTCCATTATAAAAGAAAATTCATTAAATTTTTTGTGGTCTGTTTTTTATTTTTCCTTTTTAAAGAAGTTATTTTAATATTTCTATCATGCAGAATACTATTGTAAGACATGATACAGAAGTGTGACTTCAGGTGCTACATAATTCCCTTGCTTACAGGCATGGAGCTCCTGGTTTGAATACTCTTGTGACTGTTATAAATAAAAAGTTTTGACTAACTGTCTCTCCTCCACCGAGACATGGAAGATTCACTCAGGCTCTTAATGTGTTTGGAATAGTTAATGAGTGAATGCCACTCAAAAATCAGTCCCAAATCAGTGTTATTTCCTGTTTTACCAGTAATGTTTTGGGCAATTTCTTTTTCTTTTTTAAGTGGTGTCTGAAGTGAAGTGATAGGACTGCAATTTCAGTTCTCATTTGGTAATTGAACATTTTTATTTAGTGGTAGGCTGTCGCTTTGAATGAGAACACAAACTGGCTAGGGAGCTACCTAGCCAACGTAATGTGCATAGCAAGAAACAATAAAATTGCTTCAAAATAGGTCCAATGAGGAAGGGCTTCATTATGATGCCAGAAGGGCTTAGTCAGAGGGGACAGTTTTCATGAGACAATGAGAAAGCTCAGGCATCTAAATTTTTTTTCTCAGTTTTCAATGTGGATGAGAGTTTAAAAAATCTTCTATTTACAGCACGTTTAGTAGGGTTTCCTGAAAGCATGTGTGTAAACAACGTTCCCGAGTTTGCTATATTAGGAGTGGGATTTCAAAGGATATTTTAAATGTTACGTGTTTTCTCTAAATGTACTTTTGTGTCCGTGTGATGCTATGTTGTCTATTTGGTTTAGATTTGTCATGCTTTGCCCTTACAAACCATGAGCACAGCTGGTTCTAAGCCAGGGTCTCAGCTGTGCCTTGGAAAACCAAGTTTCCAAGGAAGACCATGAAACCATAGCTTTCTAGAACTGCTCGTTTATCCCTTGAAATATATCAAGAGAGATGTCAGCAAACAGATTACAGGGGAAGTTGGAGAGAAAAGGAAGAGCTGATCTTTAACATAAAAGCAGCTAGAGTCACTTAATTATTGCAACAGAAAGCAAGACGAGAAACACTTTGAAATATGAGTCTGGTTCAAACCAGCGTGACAGAGAGAAGGCATTTAACTTCTCATTGTATATTACTTTTTCCAGTACTGAACTTGGAAATAGCACTTAAGTAACAGATCTTGGACTGACAGTTGTCTGAAATAACTTTCTTGGCAATGTTGTTGCAGCCAAGAAAAAGAATTTTTAAAAATTAAAGAAACTGTAGAGCTTAGCATCATCATGAAGGCTACCAGGTGTAAGACAGAAAGACACAGTTTGCCACACAAGACTTTGATGAGCTTACATCTTCAGCATGGTGGGCTTTTCTTGTCTTTGCATCTCGAGAAGGACAAAATGGAGAAGGCAAAGGATAATTAAAATTATGGAGGAAATGGAACAACCGGCTTATGAGAAGAGAATAAAATATCAGTGATGCTCCAGCTAGGAGTGAGGTACGAACAAAGTTTACAAAATCATTAAGATGGCAGACTTACACCTTAGTACAAGAGCCTGCAGTAATAAAACTAGATGGCACTTCACGAAAATTGTTGGAGTTTAATTTAAAACAGATAAAGGAACATATTTCTTCTTGCTGTTAGAAAGCTTCTGCAATCCTTTGCCATAAGAGGTTGTGATTGCAGATGATACAGACACTTGCAAAAAAGAAGTAGATAAATTTTTGGACAGCAGGTCCATGAAAATATACTGAAGAGATGAGGCAGGGAGGTACCCTCCAGAATCTTTATTGCAAGAATTACGGAGGATGGGGGAGTAGATAAAGTGTGGCAGGACGTGGTCAGGATCATGTGCTTTATTTAAACAGTTTCTCTTAAAGCTGCAGTCTTTTTTGGATTTGACTTGGACAACATCACAACAAAATCTTCAATGGAGAAGGGGAGGAAGAGTGAGATTCAAAGGACTGAAAATGTAGAAACTGAGGCAAGTGTGAATGCAGGGACACAAAAGGCAATGTCACTGTTTCCTGATGGCATCCAAGGTGCCAGCAGACATTGCTCAACAGAGCTCTGCCCAGGGATGCAAGGAAACAAGGCACTGGAAAGAGACACCATGGGTACTGACATTCTCCCTGTCAGACCTGCACTGCCTGGTGATGGAAATAGCCAACACAACCAGGGCTGGCGGGCTGAGGAGAAGATTGCACTGCTTTCAAGGCCCTTGGATGGGGAGGGAGATAAGACAGAAAGGATGGTGTAATCTTTCAAGGCGAATTTAAGAACTGAGTTTTGGAAAGGAAGTGCTCTACTTCCCTGGGAGGTGAACAGGGGACAAAACAGGAGACTAAAAAAGGGAGTGCAGAGAAAGATCAGAGAAACTGGAGTGAAAATAAGCACAAGAAAGAGGAGGCACAGAATTGTACATTTATTTTAATTAAATTTGGTTGAAATCACTGAGTTGAAAAAGGAGAAAAGAAGCGTGAAGCAGGGAAAAGTAGAGTGGTGAGGTTGAATGTGTTGAACACTGCCTTCTCCGGCCTCTGTTCAGGAAGCTGTTTTGTGAAAGGGCTGTAGTATATTCAGGGCAGCAGGATTCAGCTTTCTGGAGGAAAAGCTGATGGCACTGCACCACAAAAAGCTTTGGCACCAGCTGCATGAGTACAGTCTGGATGCACCAGTGGTGGTGTTCACAGTGTGGAAATGGTACATGGATATTTTGCAGAGGGACAAGCAGGAATATAACCAGGCATCACAGATGGGTGTTGTCCATTGCGGTGATTACCACCACGGTCACCCTCAAACAATGCTGACCAGGGTAGTGTGATGTAACAAGTATGTTATACCAGTCTACCTCTACCTCACTTTAAAGTAATCTAGAATCTACGGGCAAGAAAGTGTTCTCATTAGCTCAAAGGTGCTTTTGTGTAAGAAGGCAATAAGTCAAATCTTTTTGAAGACTTTCATTGATTTTTATTTTTTATTTTCTATTTTTTTTAAGCAAGGAGTTGCAGGTGATGACATAGTAATTATCATATTTGATAGAAATTCCAATCTGAACTTGACAGAAGGGTGTTCTTTTTAGGATTCAATACTAATTGAAGCTCTGAAGCTATTGCACTGTACCCAGCCTAAGCAGAATACTCCCAAAGCAATCAGTATTTGCATTTCTTGAAGAATATATAAGCTTCTTTAACATAACATGTTTACACATTTCTATGACACCTATCCCATGTCACAACTTGTTTTTTACTCTTAGATTTTTTTGAGGTCATGACACAATGATGACACAGGACCTCCTATTTTCTTTTTTTGACAGCAGTGAGGAGTTATTGTGAAAGTCTTGGCTTCTCGTCTTTTTTTTGTTTCATTCTCCAGAAACTGGAATATCAACTTTAGAAAAACAGCACATGTTATACAGATGTGATGTAGGGTTGGCTTTTAGATACTTCTGGATGCAGAGAAAGATGAGGCTGTTTTGTATTTTAAGAAATGGTTTGTGGGATAAATATGTGGTTTAAAATTATACTATGTACATATAATATTGTCCTAGTTTGATATTATAACCGAAAAAAATATATAAATGTGTCTGAATTACAAAGATTTCCTGGTTTTGAGGGACTGTTTTGATGACCTAGATAATTACATGGGAGCCTGAAATGCATCCTGATTTCAATATAATTATCCATCTGCCCCTTCAATGCTTTTCCTTCAAACACAGTAGCTATGAGCCTCAGCTGCTTCAGACTGTCTGCCACTGAGTTTAATTAAAATCTTCACTAGCACAATGTGCATGAAGAAATTCAAAACTCTGGATCATCCTGGCTAGTGCAAATTTCCCTGAATGCTCCCCTGGGGACGTAAGTCTTCATACCCAAAGATTCTTTTAAATATGTCAATCTTCAGGGGAGAGGATAATAAAAAAATATTAGTGACCTGGAAGTGATTTCAGTGGTTACAGACAGAGAAGAATCTGGTAAGTTTTCACTGTAGTGCATAACCATTCCTCTATTCAGAATTTGTGTTGCCTTCTTTTAAGGTAGTAATTATGTCAGTACCTTGACTAAAATCTGACACTTGAGAGGTAAAATAAGCTCTTCTTCTTTCCCAAAATTCTGAGAAAGCTGACGGATAAAATGATGGATATGATATGTAGCAGTCCTTAGACTTCCTTCACTGTAGACTGTTTTAGATACAGAAGTGCTGCAGTCTGTGTGTTTCCCTTCACCAAGGCTTGCTGATGGTAATTCTTTCCTTGGTGTGGTTAAGAGCCATTGGCATGGGCGATTGCAGGCACTGACAGCAGTGCATTCCTGAATGTCCCCACTCTCTCATCAAGAAGCCTCAAATTATCAAAGTGGACAATTTCCTCCTGTTGGGCATTGTAAAATTCTGCACGTGTACAGCTGCCAATATTATAGACAGGGATGCTGGTGATAAAGACAGATGTATATAGGGCCTACAATTTAGCCAGTGGCAAACCATCAAAAACCAACTGGGTTTTCTGAAGAGAGAGAGAGAGAGAGAGAGAGAGAGAGAGAGAAATCATTAAATGAAATTAGATTTAAAGAGAAATCATTGAAATAAAATCACTTAGGTAGAGTAGTTGAACAGATTAATGGAAATGAATAGCGTGGAACACAATTTCTTAAACTACCCTGTAGGTTACAAAACCTTTACTTAGAATGTAAGGTGATTTAACTTAATCTGACATTACACTTTCAGAGAGGAATAAATATAGAATTGGGTTAAAGTGTATGAGAACAGAGCTAGTCAGTGTAGTTTTACAACAATTTAATTAATTTAGAGCAAGATGTATGAGCATGCATGATGGGCAGTGGTCTAAATGTAGATATGGTTCACAGTGTTACTCTACATGGTAAGGGAATAAACTTGGCTAATATGTATGAAAAACAGTTTAATTCAAGTCTCAGCAGCAGTGGTAAATTCAATAGAAGTTTGCTTTTCTTTATAAATGATTACAGGCAGAAAGAGAGATAGGTATGGTAATAAATGAATTGAAGCGGTAATGGATACTGACAGTTTGGAATAAAAGCTAGAAAGGTGTCTGTGTGCAGTAACTAAGCCATGATTTCACATTCTGCAGATCTTATGCCACTGCTTGTGTGACTTCTAAGATCTATAAAATTTATCCTTACCATACCATTTTTTCCCCCCTTCACTAAAGATAATCTTGCTATTCTCTTTATACTGATTGACTGACATTAGTTATTCAGACAAAAATGAAGTTACTGGGTGATAGAAGAGAAAACTAGAAATTCTCCAGGAAGAATTTGGAACAGTTTCCAGCACTGATCATTCTAGTTAGAGATGTACACATGCCTAGAGGGCCACAGGGTTGGGGTGGAGACTGTCACACTGAGATATAGTGTTGAGAGAAGGAACA
This sequence comes from Atrichornis clamosus, assembly GCA_013400975.1. NCBI lineage: Eukaryota > Metazoa > Chordata > Aves > Passeriformes > Menuridae > Atrichornis > Atrichornis clamosus. The sequence goes on along the minus strand of WBMZ01009796.1, from coordinate 9,949 downwards.
AACTTTTGTTTGGGTTCCTTTGCTTTTTCTACTCTTCTGAAAAAAAAGCTGAAAACCAGTGGTGAAATATTTATATTTTACAATTTCTACACATACATACACACATGTATCTATACATTATATGTATATACTATATTATATATAAAATACGGTACTTATTGAATAATACAAAACAACGAAATTGAATTTTAGGTTGCATAAAACCTCCTTTGATTCAAAACCTAATTAAAATTAAAGTGAGTTTCAAAATACCACCTAATAAAGTGTCTGACAAAAAGCAGTAAATGTTCAATGATTTCAATTGTTCTTTAAGTGGTTTAATAAAGTTGAAGAGAATTCATGACCTTTTTTGTTATGATTGTATACGGAGGACAGAGTAGAGTAAGGCTGGGAAGAAGTGAACAGATTCCATACAAAAAATCTGCCTGACTTCTAATATTGACTGATTATTAGAATGTTCATTCATAAGATTCATTCATTTCATAACAGAAAAAGATAAAGTTATGTTTTGCTGTCTTCTGTGACGGTGTTGAACATGCATTTTGTAATGTCTCTAAAATATATCCATTGATTTTTATGATTGTGAATTGTCCATCAGAAGTTCATGACTTGCTTAAGCACATCAGTAATTTCTGAACAGAGAGTTATTAAAGAAGAAACAAATTAAAAATGTAATATTTTAATTTTTTCAGTTTTTAGTGTGGCAGTTGAATTGCATTATTTAATTTTCATGCATTCTATAAGGCAAAGTGATATGGTTCTTCTACCGTGATTTGATGGACCTTTCCAAATAGATTGCGGGAACTCAAAAAAACTATCTGATAATTCAGTACTGGAATATTTCAAGTCATAAGCTAAAAACGTTTTTCTTAGTAAAACTGCTAATTAAATCCAAGAAACTGAGTAGTCATAAAAATTATGGCTGAAAATAATTCATCCCATGGTTTTGAGAACAACTTACAGGCAACATTTATGCATTCATTATTTCTCTAGTTCAGAGTTAACATTTTATTTAATTAAAGTTTATTGCAAGCTAAATATTGTTTTTTACACAGCTTATACATAACATGAAATATTGTCTCTCACAAAGAAAAGTGGCTTTTGTTATGAATTATGTCTTTGGTTTTCTGTAGGCATCAAATCATTATCTAAAAAATAGTCCTCTCCATTTGTACATGTCAGAAACCTGTGCATGCAAAATCAATCAAAATTCCTATCACACTGCCCTGAATCGTGTCTATATTAGATTACTTCAGAGCTGGATGAGTCACACAGCGAGACAATCACTGCAAGGTGGGAGACGGCACCCCATGACTTTGGCTGCATGCCCTGTTTAAAGCTGCTCTCACTTCTCTTTTCTCCAGCAGCTGGTATTGGCTACTTCAGGTGCTGCTGTCTTCTGGACAGAGTGGCAAACCTACTGAATGGATTTCAATATGGTAAAATGAGCTCTTTGCTTGTCTTTTCGCATTCTGTGTGACCTCATAAAGAAACAACTGCCCATAGGCATCGGTTTCTTGATTTCTCCTTTGAGTGACTTATAAGAGCATCTTAGAGCTTTGTATTTCACAATCTGATAAGTTTATATTTTAATACTTGAAAATTGGGAGCTGTACAATTGGTTTTGGGAGATCTAGTTGTGAGAGGACTCCTAAACTCAGCCATGCTACAAATAAAAACTGGACTGCAAGGAATTGCAGTCATTGAATTAGGTGGAGATCGAATTTCAGCTACATTATATGACATTAATGCAAATTTTTAGACATGTTAGGATAAGTGGAATCAAACCTTCCCCTAGACAATATTTACCCTATTCGATAGTTTTTATGTGGTACTTTTTAAGAACAGGGAAAAGCACAATAGTGATATTCACAAGAACAGAAGTTAAATGTTCAGAGTGTCTACCATCAGAGCATTTAAAATTGAAAAGTCCAATATTTTGAGCATGTTACCTTTTTAAGTTTTAAACCAACTAACTAATGTATTTTAATTGTGCTTTTTAAAGATTACTGGCCGTGTTCCCAGTTACTGGTCTTTCACAGTCATCAAATACATGTCATAAAATATTACTGTCAGTGCTGTAGACTTTACATGTTCTTATTGTATGAATGTGAGGATGTCTGGTGTATTTAACTTAAAGCCTTGTTTGCATAACATGAATTTACATGCCTTCTATTTACGTCTATTTTGTCTCAGTCTTCAGAACTGCTTTATTTTGTAATTTTTCTTCAGGAAGGCATTTTTAGGGCTTGAGATGCTGCCTTTAGTTAAGCCAGAGCTTGCTTTAGATAAATAGGATTTACTTTTCCTTTCAAACTTAATTACTTCTTAGAATCATGATCAATTTCCCGCCTTGCTTGCTTGAGGGGAGTGACACTGTAGGAGACCCTTGTGCGTTTACTTTGTAATAAGCCTTTATTCACACACTTCAGGCTACACAATCAGCTCCTCCACTCCAGAGTGTGTGTGCCTGTGTGTGTGGCTGCAGCCGCGGGCCTGCAGATTGGAATGCTGATGACGGGGACCAAAAATGCTGAGGAATGAATCTCTGTGGAGAAAAGCAATAATCTGGCTGTGAGTGTCCACAGCTCTTGCTATATAAAATTAAGCTACCTTTGATGGCCTTTTTTTTTCTTCTAATGGAGATTTCCTTTAGTACCCTACCTGAAGAATTTCATTTTAGTATATTCTTTTTCTACTTGTTTTAAAAATGTTGTGTAACAGGAGTAATTCTTTCTCTAACAGAAAGACATACACATTGGAGACCCTGATAGTTCCATTAGGGTATTTGCTTGTTGAAACAATCAGTTTTATGTTTCAACTTCTGGCTTGTAATTTTTGTGTGTTTTAAAATAAAGTCAATTTTAATGCATAAATTTAGTTCCTAGGGAATAAAAATTTATGGAAAGCTACAAATATTATCTATAGTTTTACTACAACAGTAATATTTCACATGAGCAAGAATTCAGTTATGTTCATATTAATAGAAACCTCCTTTTTTTTTTCCCAGGACATATGTGAAGACTTATTTGGGGCAGAGTGAGGAAGCATTAAAGATATTGTAATCCTACTGGAAAACAATTTAGTTTGCACATTACAGCTTCTTAAAAGTCGGCTTCTTGTCAATTTTACTTGGTATTCAGAGTGATTTTCATAGTTGGACTTCTTTAAATGGACCATAAAGTAACCATTTAGCAGAAGGAATAGTCTTTGCCTTTTCTCCTAAGTGTCAGTTAAAAGGAATGGATAAAACAGAGACGCCCATAATCAAAGGTCTCTCCTTGAACATAGGAATATTTCTGGTCCTTAACCAAACATGTTATCTTGTAGACATATCTATTTAGATGTTAGAATCATAGAACGGTTTCAGTTGGAAAGGACCTTAAATATAATATATTTCCAATCCCTCTGCATCTTCCCACTACACCAGGTTGCTCAGAGCCCCATCCAGCCTGGCCTTGAACATTTCATACATGTGACATTTACAGCTTCTTTGGGCAACCTATTCCATTGCCCCACTGCCCTCATAGAGAAACACTTGAAGTAAAAGTAAAAATTTCCAAGTAGATGAAGTAAATGATCCTTCAGTGCTTCTTTCCACTCTATGTCAAATTTACCTTCTGTAATTTTGGCTGCTTGTCTTCACAGTGGATGAGTAGTATAATAATTTTTATTTGCTTTATTGCAATCTCAGAAACAGAAAAATAATTTTGACTAAATTTTACTATTGTGCAAAATAAATATTTTTAAAAACATTGGGTTAAATTAAATATTTAATTGGGATTTCCATCTCAAGAACTGTAATGTCTTAAGTGATGTAACACAGGTTGCCAAAAGACTTGGTTTTGAATCTTTCTTGTAATCTGTCTTGAATCTATCCTTGAAAAAAAGCATTCAAGAAGGGTCTTCAGACAATATAGAGATGGAAAGAGAGAATTTATTATTTACAAGTGATTTGATTCCTATTGAGACCTTTACACTTATCAAAGGTTTTAAAGCTGAATTTTTTATCTAACAACAGGTCTTCTATCACTTCCCTTCAACTAGCTAAGTACACCATGGCAGGAAGCTTTTCATGTTGACCTGATCTAAATTTAAATTATTGTGTGCCTCAAACAGTATGCTGTCTCTAAAGATCTGACAATTCAGTCCAGGAATAGGGTGGCACATCTGTGAAACTGGATATGTTTTGTTCTCCAGAGAAGGGTGAGAACTGCATAAAAACTTTACTAATTGTCCCTTGAAAAGCATGCCAGCTTCAAAAGAGCAAGAATATCTGCAGGAGGAATTTACAGAAATAGAAATTAAAGATAAAATTGACTTGCTGACACAACTTGTCATGTTCATTTATTTCCAGTGCCTGTCAATCTTCACACAGTTTTTAAGTATTAGAGAGGTCCATATCAGTATCTTTTTCTAACTCAAATACAGCATCTCCATATTTTTTAGACCTACTAATGTTTAGGATTGGTCTTACAGTTTTAACCTATTAGTCTCTATTTTCATTACAGTTGTGTATGTGAAATCTGGTCTCTACTGAGAACACTGTCATTCTAAAGTAAAGAACCCTGTTCTTTGTATAAAAAATAAATGGATCCTAGTCCAAGAGTACATATAAACAATTACTCATTTATAAATTATGGGGTTTTTTCCACACAAGTGTAAAGCATAGTAAAGATGCTCATGTTTTGATTAAGAGTAAGTAGTTCTTTTTTGATTTAAAACAAACTTAAGTCTTTTATTTAAAACAAATTAGTATAAAACAGACCAAGGGATTTTTTTACAGAGGTCCTTAAAATATGTGTTCTGGGTATAGCTACACTAATGCTTATATTTCATAAATTTATGTAACTTCACAGGGACAACTATTCCTTTCTGTGTTATGGTTCAAAAAAGTTTTCATGGAACTAATAGTCAGAGTGATCTTAAAATACAATAATGAAATAATGGTGCAGATGTCATATTCACAGTGACAACGGGAGAATGAACCAAAATGTACAGAATAGAATGATATAAAAACAAATTCTTGTGATGTGAACATGTCACAGAAATTTGTCTTGCATTGTTTTGTGTTTATTCCTCCCTGTGACTGTGGCCTCTATTCCCTTTTAATGCAATTTTAAAAAAATTTCTATTAATGTAGGTCAGGTGGGCTATAAAACTATAATAAAAATCAGTGCCAATAATTATTATCTCCCACTGTTATTGGGCATTCATCAACAACATTTAACTTCAATTCCCATCTAGGGACAAACCAAAAAAAAAAGGAAAAAAAGAAAAAGGAAGGGGAAAAAAAAGATTAAAAAAGAAAAACAAAAGGAATAAAAAGAAGGAAAAATGTACTTCCAACATTTCCAAGAGAAAGAGCTCTCAAAGCTCTTACTTTCCATTTTCAGTCATTTAAATTACTGTCTTGGAACAATGGATCTTGCTATATTTTGAAAAGAAGTTAATTGAACTTGTATAAATGAAATTCCCTGACTGCAATAGTGCCTCAAGCTAGCTATGACAGGTAGACTCAGATCATGAGAACTGAGAGCAAATTTCTAAATCAGTATTTCTAAATTTGATATCTTCTATTATTGTAAATATATGGAGATATTGGAAAAAAAACCTTAAAACCAAAGTGAACTTCTTAGTATTTACATCAAGCAATAATTTCTTTATTTATGTTTGTAGAACAGTCATTTTTATTTGCCTCAGGTGATTTTATTTTCCCGTCTGTGACTTAATGGGGCAAATATAAAGACGGGAGGAAAGAGATAACTTTATTGCTTCAACCTCATCCCTGCAGTGTGGGAATTCACCAAATTCCCATTTCCTTGTATATGGATATTGTGTGTTTAACATTAACATTACTGCTCACACTGTAATTACATAAAGATCCTTATATAATCTTTTCGTAGGTGTGGCATCACCTTTTCCTGTGGTATGTAACAGAAGGCAAAAGTGAGATGCTGAAGGAGAGTTTTTCTCTGGGCTCTGTCAGCTAGTCCAGAATTCTGTCCAACAGATTGTTCAGTGAGGACAGGAAAAGATATGGAGATCATTATTTTTGCAAAAATATTGAAAGGGTTGGCAAACTGAAAAATCATGCATTAGGATTATTATTAGCATGTATATTGGCATTTGAGTTTTGATAACGTTGGCAAATGTATTTTTATTAAATCCTATAACATAAAGGAAGAAACTACTTCTTGAATGTTTCCAGTGCTTTAGTTTTTGTAATATAGCAGGACTCTAAATAACCAATTTTCCTTCTGTGCTTATTTGTACACATCTAATATCTCAAGTATACTTGTACCAAAGTCCATAGATTTCCTCTCGTCAGCATTTCTCTCACTCAGCATATTTGACAAATGACCTTCTAAATTCTTCATTTACAATTTTTTAAGTTGTGATATAAATCATATAATATTTTGCACAAATGAAATTGTCATTTAACCATATGTCAAATATATTTTTCTCAGTAAGACCTGCACTTTTATTTCTGAATAATGAAGAAGGCAAATACGCACTTTTGCAGATTTTCTATAGAGGCAGAAGTTTATGTAGAAAATGAGACAAATCTGAACCTCTTTTTAACAGCAAAGAAGAAAATACTTTTGAAATTCCAATTCACAAGTCTCTATTGACAATTTTCAGTGTTCAAATTTTTTTCTGTGAAATCACTTATGAGACACCTTATTTTTCAGTAATTCTATTTCTCAGAATTAAAATGATAAATCTAAATTCTCATGTCTTTTTTCATGCTGAATACCTCACGCTTATGTTTCTGGACTGGATATGGGGGGACAAAATAACAAAATACATTGAACATCATAGTTGGAATTTATCCAGGTGAACTCAAATGTTCAAAAGTTCTTAAATGTTTAAATCTCAGCTAATCATCAGAGTTAATGGAAAGGAACAGGAACCTTTTCAACTGAATAATTTCTTCAATTTTTTATACGTATTTTAGGATGAGATTAATCATTCTCCTGAAATTCACACATCTCTGCACACAGAATATAAAGGCTATGTCAGATGGCTAACACTAAGACATCTAACTTTTGGACAACTGAAAATTAGGCATGATGAACTGCATCTACAATTGGTTAGAGTGGGAATTGTTTGGAACTTAGGAGCCAAAATGTGTTCAATTTTCAGTCTCCCTATGGGCCCCTGTGGGAGAGAATGGTAAAATCTCTCCTTCCAGTAAATTGATCAGACCACTAAAGAATGTTAAATTTAGTCTTTACAGAAATGGCAAAAAAGAAACATGAAAGATTGAACCATCGACTTCTCTGAACTGTTAAAATGGATTTTGAATTGAGTCTATTTGGCAATTACTGCGGTTTGCAGCAACAGAAATCTGCATGAGAGAAATTTTCCATCCCTAGTCATATGCTACATAAACCAGGAAATTATATCCGATGGTGTTCCAGAGAAGTATCATCTCCAACAGAGTATTGTACTTTTCTACTCAAGCTTGAACCCAATGATTGGTCAGATTTGGTGTATGTATACATATATACATATACAAACTGTACATATATATGTATGAACTGCACTGTCTCTGGAATTTTGGACAATATTCCAAGATTAATGTGTTATTTTATACTGCTGATGGCATAACTTGGCCATTATATTGAAGATAAAATTTGCCATTTATGTACAGAGTGTTAGTCTTGCTGAAAGAATAACACACCATTGAAAATAAACAAATGTATCTGCATGATGTTCAGGAGCCAAGTTAGGAATTTCACCCAGTGCTGCAGACTGTTGCTCCATGTGGAGAGGCAGATCAGTACCCACAGGTATCTCTTACAGTGCGAAATGGGCTTTGACATTCTCTGTAGCAACATCGAGATGTTTCAAAAGAAAAGTTTTCATTAACTTGAACGTCATTTCAGTCCAAGTCCAAAGTAAAATTTTGAGTGTTTATGATATGGCAAATTAAAAGCTGTATTTATTTCTTGCCCTATTTTATCATCTGAATAATTCTATAGCCAGTCTTTTGTTTGAAAAAGAAATTCTCTGGTTTTCATCTTCATTCTGAGACTTGCACATACTCCAGCTGCCAAAAGAGAACAGCCTTACTTGACCTTTGGAAAAAGCAATATGAAATCGGATGCAAATTTAAACTCTTGAGTGCGAGAAAGCAATGACTTATGGAAAATATCTGAGGAGAGAGGAAAACCCTGGTCTATGACAATGGACAGGAAGGACAAGGCACAGTCTCTTCTGGAGGTCAAAGCTGCAGTGTGGGCAGGGCACAGGCACACATTACGTGGGAAATGCCCTACCTTAACAAAATTAAATGCTATCTGTCTTCCGTTTCTGTGCCTGTCTGTGTAAACAACTAGTTATGGTACAGGGCAAAACAGCAACATAACCCACACCAGCCTTGACAGACAGGTTTTCTTTTTCTTTGGTCTGTATTATATGACCTAACTCTGCATGCTGTGTGGCATGCAGTTGTCTATTTAAGAAGGACAGACAACAGACATATTGGTTGTCAGTAAGAAAATATTTTGTGGAGAGGATACAGCTGTTTCTAGTTTAATATCTGCCATCTGAAAGCCTCTGTATCACACAGAAAAAGCAAAAGACAGAAACATTATCTCTGGGAAGCATACCAACACTGTTTCTAGCAAATCATTTCTAAATCTAGACATGTGCTATAAACTGATAAACATCCTTTACTTATTGTCCTGAACAGACTACTTATTCTATTTCAATCTTTTCCAGCAGTCTGACTACTTGATCTCATCTTTTATAACTAAACTTAGCACTGATTGACCCAAGAAATCAAAGAGATGCCTACTCATGTGAAATATATATTTTGTATAATCTAATTCTACCTCTGTGATATTTTTTACCCTTATGTCCTTCTCTTGAAGAGACTTATGGTGTTTCAGATCTGGGATCTTCCCATAAGTAACTGATATATTATAAAGGACATCTGTTGTTCTCTTGATCCTAACCACTGCTAGTGGCTGCTAGCCAATCAGACATCAAAACCAGCAATTTTTCATTACCTCGTTATTATCTCAAAATGTTGGAAGTCCTGCTCAAAGGCATGAATTTAAAAGATGTGAACAAAATCATAAACGGAGCATTTCTCATTGCAGAATATTTTATGGCTGCCATATTTGGAGATAATTCTGTTGTTTAGGATTAGGTAGGGCTGGATCAATAAAGGTCTTATACTCCTAAAATCTGCAGAGACCTGCCCTCAGCTGAGGACTGCAAAACAGTCTGTAAGATTTTTCATCTCTATAGGAAGAGTCAGGTGCCTCAGGGTGAAATGAAAGGAGCTGCAATTCTGATTTCAGACCTAGCCTAGAGATCACCAGTACAGGGACTCTGGTTGAAAATCCAGACAGAGCTGCACCCTTGGCACTTCATTTAGGGATTAGGGGTAATATTGCTACTAGGTAATTCAGACTTTACAATAATATCTCATGATGCAGAAGACCTATTTTATAAGGCTTGATCAGCCATGAAGAGCACCAAACAATTTCCCCCATGTTGCAGCAATGCACTACGTTTTTGAGGTGAAGACACAATTTGAACTGGAAAAGAAAGTGTTCTCCCTATTGAAAATGGATGTCTCTTTCCCTGAATGAAAATGCTGATGCTGGACCATTACCTGTTGGGTGTAGGACTGCTAGAGGTAAGGTGATGCCAGTAGTACAGACACAAAAGTACGAGTGCCTTCCTCACCTTGCATCCACTACAGCTGTGACTTGGGCTCGCCCTTATCCTGGTGTGGTCTACCTGTAACTAGTTCTGTGCACATGTTTGTTACTTGTTTGATGGCTGTAGAAGATTAATCGTAGAATCATAGAATGGTTTGGGCTGGAAGGGACCTTAGATATAATTTAGTTCCAACCCGCCTGCCATGGGCAGGGATGCCACCTACTAGACGAGGTAGTTCAAAGACCCATCCCACCTGGCCTTG
>WBMZ01009795.1:0-216714 GCA_013400975.1 Atrichornis clamosus | reverse complement strand
TATATATATATATATAAATGAATTCAAGTTTTTAAAATTCAAAGATCTTTTCAGAACCATAAATCAAATTTTATAATATTGGAATGTAAATATTAAAACAAAGGTTGTATACCACAATTCTCTAATTTTTTTAATGTAAAAAACAATTGATTTGCAAAACAAAATTAAAACAAATGCATTTCTTAATTAATAGTACTAACTTTTGTTGACTGGTTAGAAGTCACCACATTTAGAATCTGAAAACTACATACTGAAAAGCTGTCATTTGCCTTTTCTTCAGTTCCATCATTACTCACAGTAAAATTAATAATACAATTGTACCATCTAAAGTTTAGTAGGAAAGATACAAATCTTTACAGATTGTAAAATAACCAGGTATAAATCTCAAGCCATGAAAGTAATCTAAAGAACATAACATCTCATTTGTAAGCTTTTCTCTAATTGAATTTACTCTTCTGGATTTTTGTGGTTTAGATTTCTTTTTCTCCAAAGTTCAAGGAAGAAAGGACTGGTTTTGATTTTACTGTATGAGCCATGTTCTAACTCAATGAGCTGTGCATATTTCTAGACAGACAATAGCACTTCTGATCTGCCTGACACTGACTGTCAAGCTTCTGCCACTTTCAGTGTGAAAATCAGAAGGACTATCACAAACTGATGCACAGACAGATAAAATAAACACCTAATTTTGAGTTTCAAACTCGCCATGTAGCCGCCATTATGCATTTTTACATATAATGTAAACAATTTTCTCCTTTACATATGTACACAAATGTATTTATGTAAAGGGAAACCCCCCCCCCCATAACTATTTTAATGCACTCTGTGAAAACCGAACGAAACTATTTACAATAGGACGAAAAATATGTAAGTCTCATTTTGACTCCACATCGCCCTTTAACTCAGGACACTGTTTAAAATTAGTGTAAGACCTGTAACAGGGAATCAAGCTGGGAAGGCCAAAAAAGAAAAAAAGGAAAGTTTGAAAGTGTTGCTGCTTAGTAGACACAAAAGTTTATTGTTGTTTTAAGGCCAAATTATACCCATCATTTGTCCAATCTTCGTATCTTGCAGACTCTGCTAATATTACTCTTTTCTCCCCATCCAGAATCAATCTTTCTTTTTGATTTGCAATCAGAGTGCCAGATGCAAGCGAATTCTCACAGTGGAATCACATAAAGAGACGCAATTCAAAATTTGGTCTTTGAATAACAGATAACTTTAATGACATCTGCCCTTCTTTAAATATATAGGTGTGTACATATATATGTATTTATACACATATAGTTTGAAGTCAGCAGAAAGGTATTCAAGTCATATACAATGTCTAAAAATACTAGCAAAATGAGACTATAAAGCACAGTGCTGCACATTAAAAGAGTCAAAAAGATCATCAATTTGAAGGAAATGAAACATCCATGGAACTCTGGGCAGAGTGAACTGATGTCAAAAAGGAGTTTAAATTCTGTTTGCCTCTCTGACTTCTGTGACCTCCTCAGCTTTTGTTTTTACTTTGAGCCTTCTGCTCTTTAAGCAAGTTTCTTATCATTAAAAAATCTGCTTAATTTTATAGACCGGATGTGTGCTGGAACAGAGTTACCGATTTGTACTCATGGTAGAAAACTATGCAGCTTATTCCAATAACTGAATGCAAAGATGTTAGAAGTTGTTGTGTCATAGTTGTTTTATTCACAAGAAATTCTTATTCTTATCTAACATGGTGTAACAACATTAATGGACATGGTAACTACAGACTGCTAGGAGAAATAAGTTGTACAGAGCTCAAACTTAAATGAAACGAATAAAATGATGAAAAAGCAAGGAATGGCCATACTAACATTGGTCTGACATTCCAGACTTTTAAAGTAAAGTATTTCCCTATCATGTTAGAACTGTGACCTGTACAAAAAACCTGACATAATAAGACTACCAGTCCATCTGGAACAAAACTTTATGAAGAAAGCAGTATAAAGGAATTCATGTAGCAACCCATTTTTGATGCACAGGTTCTGAGGGCGAAGAACTTACCAAAACCTCTGTGAAGCAAAATCTGCTGTGAAAGCTGTGCAGGCAGACCTGTCCTTTCCCTACATGGAATTCGTTGGGTTATGAGGATGTCCTTCATTTAGAAAATGGTCAGTGTGAATATGGCTAACAGACCTCTCCAGTAGTAAGATTCATATACGGACTATTGTGCCTTTTCTGTCCTGTTTCTTCTGAGTAGCTGTTAATAACACTCTGATCTTGAAACTGTTGGCTAACTATGCAGAGGAAGCACAAGAGCTTGTAAAACACTTATTTCACTTCTATGTAACTAACTACAGTGACCTCACAAGAAAATGTTTTATATGGAACAAGTACTTCACATTACAGATGCTATCACTTGTCCTTATCCCCAGATGTAACAATAAAAAACTATTCTTTCTCCAGGGGTAAATTGTCTGAAGAATCTTTCTAACAAAACCAGATCCAAACAAAAGGTTGGATACAATTAAATTTGAATGACTGAGTCTGTAGTATGGTCCTTGAGTTGTGTTGGGCATACTACATTGCGTTCACATGCTCTTTTACATCAGCAAGCAAGACCTGCTGGAAGACTTACTAAGTTCTTATTAGAACTACCATGAATTCTTTTTATTGAGGGTCAACTATATATCATACACTATCAATAAGCCAACTTCAAGCTGGACAACAAATGAAAAGTAAAAAATCAGTGTTTCTTAAAATTGTGGTTTTTAACTATACTAAAAGCAAAATACACAGAACTACAGGCTTCCTGAGAGCTTTTCGGGAGATAGAGTTGTTTGTGGCATTGCAGATAAGGACATCACCAAAACAAATTCCCCTCAAAATAAATAACTATAAAACTATAATCTTACCCTATGAAAGTGAACCTTGAATTCAAAAACAAAAATATACTACACTCATAAAAATTATGTAAGGACAAATTGGTTCTATTATATTGTATGCTCAATGTGACAAAGGATATCTCAACTGCAAATATGCAGGTTTTATTAAAATAATGAATTAAAATTAAATAAATTTTAAAGTATTTTCAAACCTTGTTTATATTATTAATAGTACCATGAAAATAATACCATTAAACATGGTATTTAATAAAACACATTTAAATGTCTGAGGTATAAAGGTTATTTCTCATTTATACCTTATTAGATGCTTCCTTTTCTTCCATAACACTGTTCATCTGGCTTATACTTCATGCTCAAGTCATGCAGATTGGAGCTGACTCTCAATTACACAAAGTCTTTCTCCAAAGATGACAGACCAAATACAGTAGAGATAAAATACATCAAGGTTTAAAATAGGTCCGTTCAGCCCCACTGCCACTTCATCATGAAAAGATATAATTCACTGATGCCTCTGCCTAGCCTAACATATGTTCTATTCACAGCCTGCGTCACTCTTCATTTGTAATTCTTTCCCTTTTCTTCCCCTCATCTTGTAATACTTTGCTTGGTTGAAGACAAATACTGAAAGGAAAAAAGAGTATTATCATATGATGACCTGTTCCAGGGTGTTAAGTCCCTGTCAAGGTTTGATTTTAACATGGGGTATTGATGACAGTACATGAATTCAGGCATCATGTCCAGAATTAGACTATATTAATTATCACTTGAGTGCAGTAGGCATGAAAGTGCTGTTTCATTGACTAAAAGGATTTGACTGAATAAAAATCCATTTCTCATCTGGTTGCTTATGGATAAAGACATTTTTTCTCTTTGCAGTGGATTTTTCTTTATTAAATATGATATTTGTAAGATTGAATAGACTGTCTCATTCAACAACAGATATAAATATTTTTAAACAAAAATATTAAATCTATTGTTTTGTTGACAACTGCTTAGCAATATATCAATGTTTACAATTTAGTCACTACATAGAAAAATATAAAATGTATATACAAAATGTATATGTAGATAATACTATTTTAAAACACAAAATTATTAGAAGTTTATTATTATTTTATAAAAATTCATTTTTATAATGACATATAGGTGAAAAATATCCCATAATTTTATTTCCATTTAGTAAGAAAGTGCATTTTTATGCTGAGAATTGTTCCTTATTTTCATTTAATAAAAGCCTGAAGTTCAAATCATTTAAAAAAACCTGTCAGTGTAAGCTAGTTACTCAGAAAATTTCTACTTTATAGCCCTTACTATGTAAATGATGACTTAGGTATAGAGAACCTGGAAGGAGATCTGAACCCTCAACTGTAAATATCCACAGAGATAGGTAAACCAGCATATGGCAATATAATGACACTAAAATATTTAACAATGTAATTTTTTTTTAATGTATCATTCTCAATTAGTATCCAGAAATATGAGTTTCTCACTTCATGTTATGTGTTAGCTGCCTCATGCATTCACACTGCCATAGTGAAGTGCCAGGAAACATCACCGCATTATGGCCATTGCACAGTCTTGCTCATGGTATATAAATTTTGTCTTAATGTACCAGAAATTCTTTCACTCTCTTTCTAGCACCCAGCTGTGCTGGGAAATGATGTTGGGACAAAGAGAAGCTAAAAGAGTTGGACTTACTGGAGAGTCTTGTACTTAACTGCTAACACCAGCTGGGGGTATGTAAGATAATTAGAATGATGACTATTTTTCTTACTTATATTTAATTAGCTATTTAACTTGTACTTATCTACTGATCTTTCTGTATCTGTAGAGTTTTCCTTAGAAACTCTAAACAGAAGAGAACCATATAATGCTGTTAATTTTTAAACACATGCTATACGATTAGAGATCTGAGGAAACAGAAGAAACTATTTCTTTCCTTAGTAGGTATCAATTAAGTATGGGTAGACCCACCAATTAATAGCATAATAAACACATTGAAAGTAAAAAAGATACATTCCAGATATTTTAAATCTTGCTTGATCACAGTATTCAACTGTCCTAGTTGACCTATGTGACCCCAAACCATGTCTACCATATTTCCCTCTACATCACCTCGCACAAGTCTGTTTACTGTCTCTTTAAGACCTGCAGACAGAAAACGGAACTCGGGTGTTTTACCCCAGATTACGGCAGGGGAGGGGTGCTGGGTCCCTTTAAATCCGGGGACCAGACATGCAGAGCTCTCTCCAGTCTCTGGAGAATTCTGTCGTACTTTCACCACTGCTGCCCGCCGTTTGTGGGGCCAGCAGCTGCCCATCGCCGTGGGTCGGAGCCATTCCCCAGGTTCCAGCCACTGGCAGCAGTCCACCGCTTTATTGCAGGGGATCGCAGAGGGAAAGCCTGCCAAGCCACTACACAGGAGCCTGCACCAGCACCCCAGCAGCACTGATTTGTTTTGGACAAAAATAGTTTTCCCCAGGTTTTGTTTTTACCCTGCTCCCCTTTGTTTTGTTTGTTTGGGGGCAGAGGGTTTGTTTTCTGGAACTGGAGGTCCATTTGCTGTGTTGTTTCCTTTGTTCTCCCTCCCAGCCCCATGGACCAGAGAAGGGGGCGTCTCTGCCATCTTGTCCTTTTCCTCTGGAACACATGGGCTGCCTGCACAGCAGCCATCTGGTTTTCTTTCTTCCTGGGTGATGGGCTGTGACCAGCGTCTTTGTATTTCTTGAATTTTGCTGTTTTCTTTTAGTAAACTGTTACTTTTTCACTTCTATCTTTTTGCATTTGTCTCTCCTATTGCTAGAGGAGAGAGGTTGAAAACTAAGGGGAGGTAACTTATTTCAGAGTCTCCATCCCGTAAAATTGTCTTAAACTAAGACATCAACTAGAATCAGAGATCAGCTTTAGCTAGTTCTAAAGAATCACAAGAATCAAAAATTACAGCTATTGAGAGAAGTACACTGAATTATACCTTCCTAGATGTTTCAATAAGCAATAAGTTGATGACTTCCTCTAAAGGGATAAGCTAGCAGATGATGCTGATTATTAAGGTGGTATCAGAAAGGCATTACTGAATCACAAAGATCTCCCCATCAGGTAGGAGACAGTATCTTCTGCATCTATCTGCCATAGCAGATGATGCAGCAATTTTTGCTTCTAAGTCAGGTAAATTTTACGGACAATATTAAAACTTCAAATAAAGGATCATGTGGGATGAACAGTTAATGTTCTTCTGTGTTTGGCAGGAAGGAGGAATCAGCCAGTTTTACACTCTTCTTCTTTCTGCTACTGGATTCCCCTTCCCTTTCCAGGCCACAAATACCATCATGCAGTAACTCTTTGCTTACTCTTCTCTAGCAGGTTGTGATTAGTTCCTCTGTTCCCACAATCCTTTCCTAGAAGCCTGTCTTTTCTCACTGTTACTGCCTTTGTCCAGGGATCTCATTCTGCCTTCCCCAAGAGGACTTCCAGACTGTGACTGTGTCTGAGCTATGCTGAACATGGTGTCAGTGTGATAACAGTTGTAGCGAGAATTACAGTATTCAAGAATTTTAAAAATTACCACAGGTAAAAACTTAATTCTTGGTCTCTTTCACAAGAAAGCAGAAAAACCCCAAACATGTAAATGTATAGGGCAATGCTTTAGTATTTTCTGAAAACCTGAACAACACAAAAGTCGAGATTGCTTTCCCATCTAGAAGAGCATGGCATGACATGTAGATTAGAATGATGGCGCTTGCTCTGCCTTCTCCATTGCTTGCTCCCTACTAAAAAATTTTTGTCTACTTCCTTTTTCTCCTCTACTTACTTGGTTTGCACAAATTCTTTGTCTCACAGTTCTTGCACATTAGAAACCCACTGCTTGATCCTTGCTTTAGAATAGTATCTGCAGAAAAGTATGATGTGAATGAATGGCACTATTCATTCACGTCAAAAGAAAGCCAGAGAGCTTACTGTACAAAACTGAGGTTGATTGACAACAAAACGCCGCATAGGTTATTCAAAATCAGGGAGGCTACAATGTGGGAATGAGTGAATGGGAGCTGTGAGCTGAATGGGTGACTCACCACACCTACACCCTGCAGTGAGGTGCTTGCAAATATCTTAAGAACAGCCTCAGTAAAACATCATTATGCCAGTGGTTAAGCTCCATCAAACCCTAGGAAAATACTGAGATTATTTTAATACTTCTAAGTGTTATTATGGGCATTGTTTTAAAATACTTTTCCTTAAATACCAACTGTGATCTGCTACCTCAGGAAAACTGTCAGGAGAACTCCATGCTTATTTGGATGACTCAGTAATCAAATGAAATCACATTATCTTTGATCTTTTCTTTACAGTGATGTAATCAAGAAACTTATGATTTGGGAGCAACATCTTTTGGCTTGCAGCTGTCTTCTATGAATATTTACAACATATCCATCTTTGTACGTATAATATAATCATTGCTTCCTGATGAGAAGTAACACATTTTCGTATCTTTCATGAAGTAAAAGGCACATGGTATTCAACCAGCACTTCTACAGAGACTGGGTTTGGGTTAAGAAACAAAAGTAAACATCCATCAAGACAGGCTGAAAGAAAACATATTCTGACTGCTTCAAAATGTCTGAATCCGGCACCATTACATTTCTAGAAACGTTGGAGAAAAAAAAAAAGATCAAACAAGGAATAAACAAGACTGCTCACAACTCATTCTCACAGGACTTGCCCTGGAAATGAATCTGCACCTGAGACATAAATACACCAGATCTTCAGGGTTCACAAAAGATGGTGCACTTGAGATGCGAAACATCTAGACTCTATTAAATATACTAGTATTTATCAGAAAATATTTTCAAGTTGATCCTATTACTCTAGGCAGTTCTAAAAAAAATGCACTATTCTACTGCTTCACTAGTAAAATTTTCAAGTTTCTTCGATTAAAGTGAAAAGAAGTGGTTCAAACCATGATTCTTCCATAGTTCTGAAGAGCAAAACAATCGTATAGGAAAAGCAAGAACAGAAATTGGGCTGGTTATTCAATAACTTACTGCATACCTTTACATGGTTAAGACTTAAAAACCTGAGAAATAACTGATCTCACACTGAGGAGCCAAGGTAAAATTGCTACATCAAGATCATGTTGAGACATCAGATGCTTTTAGCTAAACTATTCCAATGAAGGTTTTGAAAAACAAACAAACAAACAAAAAGACAAAGAAAAACCCTAAAGGATTTTCAGCTTCTATACAGTTCAAATACTTGCACACTTTATTACTTATATGAGACTGTGCATTCCATATATTCAAATTCTTACTATTAAAGCACTGATCAAATCAAATATGCCTTTAGCCATGAGAGGTCTGTATCACTCAGAATGCCAGTACTAACAAGCTTCTGGGTTTGCAAACAAACAGAAGAATTTCTCAATACGTTTATGCATCTGTATTATTTCCTTGTTTGGCATCTTAATTAAATTCTAATTCAAAGAAAGCAGACAGATGAATCTAGATTAAATGATGACTGTAGAAATCAAGATTTCGGACAGTTCAGTCCACCTGGATTAGCTCAGTTAGAGCATGGTGCTATCAATGCCAAGGTCAAGGGTTTGATCCCTGTCAGGCCACTCATTTAAGAGTTGGACTTGATGATCCTGTGGATCCCTTCCAACTTGGAATATTCTGTGATTCTGTATCTTTTAAAGAGATTATTCTCATATTGAAATAATGGCCAAAGATTATCCTTCTCCATGAGAAGAAAATCAGTTAGTGATTCAGGTTTGACCAGAAATCTCAGATTTTAAATACATCTGTGTGCTTGCTAGAGATAAAACAGCATTAAGCCCATAAATTAAGCTCCTAAAGGAGCAAGAACCTACTGAATAAAGTAACTCTTGTACACTGGCCTCAACCAGACTCTAATAACCAGTTTGTATGCATTTTGCGACATTTCATAAGCAGATACTTTAAAAAATTTACTGATGTTCTACATTGAAGAGAAATTGTGACAAATTTGTGCACAAACAGCAGAACATCAAAGAAAGGATGCAGTAATTTTCTCAAAGGCTGCATTGAAACTTCATTATAGAGAAAGATTACTTTATATCAGCCTCCATTGCATCTGGGAAGGTCTATATCAAGAAGTTATTAATAATTCTTTTTAATCAATCATTACAAGTTTCAGCTTACACCAAGCCAAACTTCCACCATTATGTGAAACTATCATTCTGTTCTTAGTAGAACAGTAAAAGAGTAGTGAGGAAATGGAACTTGAGAATTCTCAAAAAATTGTTTTCATATGTTCTAACATTTCCAAAATTCCTTACATTACCTCTTCAGGTAGTATTGTGCAACAGAAGGTTTCACTCCAGTATTTGTCACTCTCACATCTTTCTGCTTTACATCTGGGTAACAAATATCAGCTGTCAGTAGTGAATGGAATAGTGAACATATTACTTCAGGAAAAAACCCTTTCATTTCTTTTTCAAAAATGAAGGATTGCCAGCATGAAAGTTTGGCAAAAATGCACCGAGAATATACTAATTCAAGTTAACTGTGCCTCACCATTAACCTTTCCTTCTTCAAACAAACCCCTAAAAAGCTTATTGAAAATCCAAAAGAAATGGATCTAATGAATAATGTTATAGGCTCAGTGCAAATGGGACAGACTGGTGGCACTGCTGTGTAATTTTCTCTACCGGTGGAGAGGCCTTGACATTCATATTAATCTTGGTATGCCTCCATAGAATTAATGCCATTCCCATAATTCATAATACTATTGACTATATATAATAGTTATCCCTCTTAAGAGAGATGCATGATTTTCCAGTTAACTTACTAAAATGGAGTAATTTCTCAGTGTGCCTTCTCTACTACCAGACAAAATACTAAGTCCCCGAACTTCCTGCTCCTTCTCATTTCTGCATGCGCCCACCCATTGAAAGATCGGTACCACAGAAGGAAGGACCAGCAGTATATGGATGATATTGCAGTGCTACCTATCCATCACCACCTACAGCTATGTCAATATTGCCTATCAGCCAGTCAATGGACGAAATCAGATCAGTAATAAAGAGAGGGCGATCTGTGTGAAGGGGAATGAAGAGCATGGCAGATGTGCAGAGAAAAAGCATTTCAAAGGATTCACAACGAATGTACAGTTTCCTTTTCTTTAAGGGAGACATACATAATATTGGTCAATTCAACTCATAGATTAGAACTCTTGGATTTCTCCCTGACACTAAGTTTCATCCATTACCAATGCCTTCAGTTTCTTGTTGCTAGGAAACTTCTTCCAATCCTGGTGGACGATCATAAGATCATAGGAAAATTCAGGTTGGAAGGGACGTTAGGAGGTCTTTAGCTCAACCTCCTGCTTAAAGCAGGGTCAGCCATGAGGTCAGACCAGGGTTATCCAAAAATGGCTGAATGAATGATATCCTAGCCTCATTACATCCACTTCTTGGCTGGACTACATGCAATAATTGGACACATTTTCATTCTAAAAACTGGCTAGTATAGTGCATTTTTTCTTAACAAGATGTGCATTCTTACCATTAGGGCTCTTAGCTGCTGTATTCTTAAATATGAACATCTCCACTTGCCACAGTGGCTTCCCCTAGAGTTGTGATGTTCAAAGTCCGTTCAAATATTAAAAAGATGTCAGCAGCTTACCTAAAAGACTGACTAAAGCCAGACAGTAGTCCTCTAACCTAAACAAACTCTCAAAAAAAGGAAAAAAGCGCTTTATTTAGGATAGTCTGAGACTACAAAATGTCTTCCCAAAGGAACTACAGATCAACAGAAATCCCATCCCTCCAAGTGTAAGTTCTATTCTGCAATACGATATTGTTATAATTAATATGTATATTTACATACACTTCTATATGTAACAAACAGAATCTATATTTATTGGTGCAGAGATCTTGCTCCATAAATTTGCAGAGTTTATAATCTTTTTAAACAAAAAAATCCCCAAAACATTAATTTAGGTATTTCACTGAATACATCTGTAAAAGAATGAGCGAAGAAGCACACATTTTAGCTTCACGGACTGATGCAGTACTAAAATGCTATGGTTTTGACTTCAAAGCCATGATCTTCATCATGTAACTTGATTTTTATTAACTTCCAGATAAAAGCACCCATTTATTAGGAAATAAAGATTTCATAACTGAAACTTTGAAATACTTTAGCAGAAATGAGGCAAATTTCCAAAGATAAGCATCAGATATTTAGAAATAGCATAACTGGAACAGAAATGCACACTGAAACACTAGCTTTGCTCAACACTAGAGTCACCCAGAGAAAAAAAACCTGTTACCACGAAGAACTAAACTATGTAATTTTGTATCCTAAAATATACTGGCTTAACTTTTCTTTACATATTTCAGTTTGGCAGCCATATGCTCTGGATAAGGAGTAAAATAATGTGAAAAATGAATGAATTAGTTCCTCAAGTACTGACAATATATGTACTACAAAATTGAGAGCCAGGTTAATCTGTTACCTGTAAAACTGGTTTATTCACATGTCGAATAAAATTGCCAGTATAACATCTTCAGCATGTTTTATAAATTTGATGTAATTAGCTGGCATGAATGACAATGACATTTTTATTCATATTTAATTTCTTTGCATTTTTACATGTCCATAATGATAGACTTTTCTTCAAATGTAACTATGTAGGCCACCACACAGACTTCCACCATAATCAAGCATTTTTTTTTTCTCTTCCTCATGAGCATCTTTATACAGTAACATTTTAGTTTATTTCAACATCTGCAATTTATTACTGAAGTTTCCCTCATCCTAAAATTCAACTAGCTCCAGTCTATTGTAAGAGTTATTGCCTACTTACATCAACATTCTTCCTTCCAATTATGACAATCAATCACCAAGGAAAATGTAATTTAAATTGTGCCTTATAAAGACTGAAAATATCTCAAATATCTGCAAAGGATTTTTCATGTTATGGTAAAAGGAGAACACAGAATAAGTAAAAATGGATTTGATGCCATCCATGGCTTTTTAATGTCCTATGAATCCTAAAACGACAAGTATTGTAAAAAACCACAAAATACATTCCTTTAAGTTTCTTTAAGTTCTCATTTCTCCTCATTATCATAAAACCCCAAAACTGATTTTTCCTGCGATGCAATAAGTCCTATTTATAAAGATATGATAAGTATCTCAGAAGCTTTAGTAAGAACATATTGCAATAGAATATGAAGATTCTGTATGGTTTTTTTGGTAATCTACAACTAAACTCTAATTTATTTTCAAATACTATGGTTACACTACCGCTTCTTCCACTTGTCTAATTTTTATCAATTGCATATATCTCGTCTCTTCTGAGTGAGAATACAGATTGACAGTATGTCAGTTTATTTAATTGCTATTTTTCACAGATTTCAGTTTGATTTTAGGTATGACTCAGTGATCTCAATGCAGATGCAGTTTTAAAGAAATTGTAGATGACAAATTTTACTACTGGTTTATTTAAATTAATACATTTCTCTAGATCTTATTAAATCTTCCCTTCAGAAAGCATTCTGTTATGGTTTTGTGTGTATCTGTTGCTTCAAGTCAAGAAAAAAAATTCTCAATAGTCACAAACTGTTTGTGAAGACATGGTTTGAACTGTGAATATCTATACTGGGCCACTGCTTGGTTCTGGCAAGGAAATGGACTGGACTGCTTTAACTGACAGTTCAAAAGCATGACTTGCTCAGGTTGACATGACACTAGAATATTGGGGTACGGTGGGAACGAGTGTGTTCTTGTTTCTCTGCCAATAACAAACTCTCCTTCCATTTTCCACCTCTTTGTTGTCTGTTCAGTTAAAGCTACTGGAAAGGCATCTCTTACTAATTGATTATGATAATGTTACACAACACCTGCAGGCCTCTCTCAGAATTGAGACCTTATTGTTACATCCCAAAAAAATGAATTCATAGTAAAATTTTACCTGGTTAGTGCAGCCATGTTTACAGCAGCACATCAGCTACCCATCAGGGCCAATTTTACCCTCATCCAAAAAACCATATTTTACTGAAGACTAACTGGAGTATGGTCACTTAGCAGAATGAAAAAGAAAAAAAAAGACAAAAAAAGACAAAATTTTTCTTATATTACTGCATACTGACATCCAGGTTATGGATATTTGATCTATCAGAAGGATTTCTGGTGTGGAAAAGACTGAAAATATAAGGACACTGGCTTAATTTTAAACTTTTCCTTTGAGACTCCTATGGCTCCTTGAGATTTTCTCAAGACCTTTCAGTTCTGTTCTTATGCTAATCAACAGTGAAACTTGCACATTGCTCATCAACTGAATAAAACATTTAATTGTACCTATCTAAGGGCATAACAGTTGTTTTGATGGTATTTTAATACTTCAATACATGTTTGGATGGGTCCTCAAGGTAATCTAGCAAAGTAATGGCAATTTAGGTAGCTATGTTAGAATCAGCTTCTAAACAAACTCTAAACTAACTTTCCTGGAGAGTGATAAAAGGAATTACCTGTAGCAGCGGTTGTAACGCAGACTACAGAATCCTCGTGGGACTTTAGAAAAACACACTCGAAAAAGTCATTCTGAAGACCTATACATATACTGCGTATTGCTTAAACCATTAGAGTTAATACAATAACAACTGTGTACTTAGTTTATCTGTTTTATTGCTAGAAGTATTTTTAAAAGCTCAGCATGCTTATTAAAAGACTGCTTGCTTTTTTTTTTTCTTGAAAACCATAAAAAAATTTGGAGTAGCAAGGGTGACCTCCAGTGTGCAATTAAGTTTATGTCATTACATCTTACGTGTAACAAAATACTTTTTTGGCCTACTACTAATTTTGATCATCCTACAAAAGCAATCATTTACTTTACTTCTTGTGCACAACACAGAAATTCAAAACACTGCCTTCTGCTTTGAACTGTGATTTTCTGACAACATTCTGAGCTTCTCTGTATTATAGGGAAGAGTAGAAAAAATAGTTACGTAAATAGAAAAACCAGAAAATTTGCTTCTTGCTTCTGTCCAAATGCAGATTATCACAGTCTAAATTTTTCTTCTAAAATAAGACCAATTAAAATTAATTAATGTATTACAGAAGCTTTTGTATTTTAACAATACAAAAGCATTACAGGTCAATAGTGCTACTACTGTATACAAAATGCATCAGCTCACAGTTCAACTCACATGCATTTCATTGCAAACCTGGGCAAATTTGAAAATATTCAGAAATTCTAACAAGTCCAAACTTTATCACGAGAACTTATGGAAAAGGTATGTTCATGTCTCTTGGTAAGCTAACCATTTGGTACAGTGTCAAATATACTCCACAAATGCTTATATTGAGTATCACCTATTCAAGAAAAAAGTAAAGTTTATGTTCCAAAAGGTAAACTCATTATATCGATGAGTTGTGTCAGATAGGTATCTTTGAATGAAACTTTTAGTCAATGGGGTATCTTTAAATGAAAATCTAATAGACATCACCACAATGAGTTCAAAACAAAGAACATAATTGTTACACAACCTTTTTCTTTCCATCATCAGTACACAATTTAGCATTTAATGATTAATTTTGGAATAGTTTTTCTAATAAACTAGGGAGCATTTTTTAGCTAACTGCTAACACAAAAGATCTGATTATGGGTACCTAGTGGGGCCACTGTGTCAATGAAAGTGCCATTCAGGGTCTGTCAGTGTTCCTATTACACAGCACTACTTTCAGAGGGTTATAATGTGAAAGCTAAAATTTGGTTGAGGCTGATTCCTGGTGTATTGTGCAAGGTATCAGGCTAGATCTGTTTTAGTTTTTTTTTCCTTTTTATTAATTAAAATTATCAAGGTTAGACATTTTAACCCATATCTGCAGAGATGGAAAGAGCTAGTAGAAGCATATGCTTTTCTAAATAACAATAACATAGAAGCATCTTATTGCTTTAGAAACTTGAATGCTGCATACTGATTATCCAAATGCAGAAGAAAGACCACCATTGCAGCATTTAAATAAAATAATTTCATTTGCCTTCTTTATTCAACTAATCACACTATAGACAAAGAACACCATTTCATGATTAAAGGTAGAGGAAGTTGGCCTTTTTGTTTTATTGATCAGCAGATTATGCACTTGTACATAGTCTTCGAAACACTCTATTTTCTAGTTCTTTCTTAGGACTTTTTACACACTCTCTTATAAAGCATCTGTGTACCTCACCAGGAGTATGTAAACACCTTTATAGTATAGATCCTACACTTGACAATGTTTATAAAGTAGATAATCATAAAGTCAGAAACTGACTTCTTCTACAGTAGAAAGCAGCATCACAAACTCAAGATGTCTGTAATAGCACACAGTTTGTGTGCTCACACTAACATCAACATAACATAAGTTAATGTCTCACACTAACATCAAATATGCACATTATCCACGGTGCATGCTAAATGCAAGATGGCTAGAGCACACAGCAAACTGGTCACACAAGGAGCTACTGCACTCTGGGAACGCTAATTCAATATATTGTATCAAGATTAAGGAAGATTTAAACAACAGCATATGAACAAACCTTTTCTTTCTTTCCAAGATGGAAGGATCTACCAGCATCTTCATTATGAAATTCTGAACTCATAATTTTAATTTTTGTTAAAAGTAATGCTTTTCAGAGGCAGTTAGGGCTAAAATATGTTAGAGAAACTAAAGATGTCTCTAAAGGAGCATTGTTCATATCTATTTCTTATAATACCTATGTATAACAGGGACCATCGTATCCTTTAGGAAAGGAACATGATTTTTTTCTTTCACAAAACTGGCATTTAAACTTGATGGAGTCTTAAACAATAAAATAATAAAAAAATGCAAGTACTTGTATTTATATTTTGGTTTTGACATCTCAATATTATTTATTTGGTAATAGGGTCGAGAATGCAAGAAAACATGCTTTTCTAGTGTCTTTACAAGATAGATATTTTTTGATTTACAGGTTCTTTAAGTGTTCAATACTACAAAAAACAGACATAAAACAAAGGCACATGATTATAATAATGTATTATGATCTTTGATACTGGTTGCTTTATTTTTGTTTTACTAGTTTCTTTACTTTAATAGAGGTCGTGCACCTACATACGTTCACAACATGAAAGAAAAAAGAATTGCATTCAGTATGTCACATAATACTGAAATAATACGTAATACAGAAAATAATACTGAAATAATACATAATACAGCTAAAATCAAGGACCGGCTGAAGTCATTATGAGTTGTTTTAGAGTAATAGTTATAAGATTATAAAGTTTTAATTTAATTACACTATAAACTTCAGATTGCCTGCTGCACGATCTTAACATATGCAAATATAAATGAAGATCAAAAGGTTGTTCAAACACTTCATTGGAGAAATAGAAAAAAGAGTCCTATCATCAGCTTTAAACTATCTCATTACATTTAGCCATATTAAGTACTCATGTTACCAGCATATAAATACCCACAGGAATTTTTGTGCATCCATTTCTCAGACAAGAAACACTTTTTTCCTGAAGTAAGTTTATATCTACTCATTGACTTTAACACAACATTTTAGCAATCTGCAGGTTTTTTAAGTGAAGATCTTCCCTCACCCTCTATCTGTGTATCAGGAGACCATTTTAATTCACTCACAAAGAAATTCTCAAAGGCACTGGTATATGTGGTAACACAGAAGCCAATATTGCAGCCATCAGTTTTCATACAGCCTGGCTGGACCTTTACATTACTGCTGCCCCACATTTATTGTTCTTTCATTGCAGCTGTCAGCATTGCCTGACAGTGTATTACAAAATACACAGCTACAAAGTCACTACCTATCAGGTCACGATCATGCAGATAACTGTAACAGACTATTGATAATAGACCTTAAATCAGATCATCATGTATGAGATTCTTAAGAGCCAGTAGTCTTGTGGGACTTCCTGCTCACTTCTATCTGCTATAAAACTAACTTACAAAACACCTAAAAACCTCATAGGAATGTGTAATTAGAAACACTAAGAATAAGTAACAAAGCCATATTACTTTCTGCAAGCCAAGGTGAGAATTAACTGAGATTTTCCCTAACTGTCTTCTAAATTATGTATGGTAGAAATAGTACAAAATACCTGCCATTACACTAATGCTCTTTTCCCCTCCACTGGAAACACCAGTTTTGTTGTGCTTTGAAACTCTCTCACTTCAAAAGCACTTCAACTTGATATGGCCATTTAACAAGGAGAACAGGAGAATGTGTATAGTATAGCAGCACTCTTCACCAAACTGAAAGCACCATGTTAAAAACAAAAGGATCTAATTTGTCCTAGACATAAATAATAAAACAAAACAAGAGTTGCATGCAAATTTAGTAATATAAAATTTTAGGTGATAAACAGAATGGAGCCTGCCTTCTTGTTTAGTATTCCTTAGTTATCACCATAATTGCTGAATGTCTGTCATCACCAGGAAAAGAAAAAAGTGTCTCTCTCAGCTGTTCCCCTGCTTGTTTTGTTCACTGTATTCTTGTAAAGTGGGAGAAAATAAGTGTCATTTAATGAATAGTGCTATTCTTTGTCTGACAGCTTCATATCTGTTAGGTGTAGGAGGCCTAGTACTTTCCTTTCTGATAATGTTTTTGACAGTGTGCTAAATTCCTCCCCCAAAAGGCCGGTGTATATATTCTGCTAACAGAGGCTTCATCTATCCTGAATGAATGCCCTCTTTTAACCCCCTTCAGCTTCTGTTCTTACATTAATTGAGCTGATCAGACTGAGCATATGAATTTGTCTTTGATGTATTCATATGTTTAGTTGATGCTGCTCGCGCTCCCATTGGCAAGCGGGCAGAGCTCTCAGACAAATAGGGCTGTTTCCATAGTAACAAGCGATAGCTAGGGATCTCTTGAAAAATATTTTTATTTCAAAATTCAAACTGGAAAATTCTCACTGGATATGGGTCTAGGTTCTAAATGTGTCATATCTAATGATGGATGCAATTAGGAATCCCACCAATGTTTTAAATAATAAATTAGGCTCATTTTCTAGGTCTGGCATGATGACATACAAATACTAAAAAGGCATCTCTCTTTTTTTATCCATGACAAAAGACTTATTAATTACTTTTGTTTTCAGGATTTCAAAACTAATTGAATGGTGAAATAGTCACATAGAGCCCTATGTGCTGGAGATGAGAAGCCTACATGTAAACTCTTTTTAAAAAAAAAATACTTCAAGCTGCTTCGATATTTGGTTATTCCATGTAAAAGCAGATGAAGAAATCATTCTACAAATGCTATAGCAGTTGGTAAATCTCAAAGGGTGAAAAATGCCCATAGCCATTTTTAATTACTGAGCATGAAAAAGGAGAGATGTTGAAAATAAGTTTTGTAGACCCTTACAATCTAAGAATGCCAGAATTTTAACTCTAATAAAATCTCAGTTGAAATACAAGGGAACAATAAAAATACTAGGAAAGAGGAGGGAAGAGACAAAAAGAAGAGGGGAGAAAAGAGGGTTGATGATTAGACTATGATGGTTTGCTATTAAAATACGTATTTTGTATTAATCTGTCCTGAAAGTTTTCCCTGAAAATTAGCTTCCTGACATTGGCTTTTAACATACTGCCTGTCAATGTGCAGTAATAGAGTTTCAGGGTTCTGCTTCAACATACGATTATATTACACTGAAATCCATTGATACTATCATCTTTTATGCTACTTCCAATTAGACATGTTCCATCTTTAAGGGTCAATCCTTCATATCTCAGCATTCAGGAAAATTCAATTAAATGTTAAAATTTGACAATTCCCTGAGAAACAAGGTTATGTTTTAAGTACTTTACTTGAAATCTACAGTGAATCTGCAGTTGTCGTAAGGCGAAAATAGTTTTAAGGAGTCTAAGGGTCATAATCACACAGAACAAGTCACAGTGTGGTGAAAAAAACCTTAAAACCCTCTTGCACAATATTAATAGACTCACACTTTCAGTCTGGGAATATCTTGTATTAAATCAAGGGAAAACAAAGTCTGAGGCCATTATGAAAGCCCATTTAAGAGCAAAGCATACTGCTTTACCAGTTTGTTGTCTTCTAACAGTGAGATTACAAAATTGGTCTCTGGATTTACTTCAGATAATGCATTTTCAGCTCTTAAGACAGATTCCTAACGTAGCTGTTTTTTATTTTTTTGCCTTAAAAAGAGACAAAAATGACATGATAAATCACTTTGTTCAATTTAATAAAGTGGTGCCTGTTTTAGAAATTTCTAGCATTATACTTCTGATCATGGTCAATTTAATCTTTTAAACTTTTATACATAGAAATACCTAGTCTGTTGATAGTTTTAAACTATAGATTCTGCATTTTAAATAAAATATAGGTTGCTTTATCTCAGCAAAAAAATGTTTTGTACAACATCATGCACTGTGAGGAAACAGCTGACATGGCTTGTGATCTTTTCAAGCATCTCTTTATCAAAAAGAATCCAGTAAGACAACTAATTTTTGGTCACTGTAAAAATTAATCATAGTTAACAAAATGGAAGAGAAAATGTAATTTATTTTAACACTAGTAGCATTAATCAAATTGGAGGGTATAGTTATCTGATTGGATAATGATCAGAGCCATCACTAAGCTGGACACAGCCTTCAGATTGACCAAAATGATGTGCAGACCTGTGTGTCATGGGACTGGGGCACACATCCCACCAGGTAAAACAAAGAAGTCTACATTCCCCCAAGTCTCATTGTAAACATGTCTTGTGGTTTAGGAACGGTACTATTCAGTACCAATTCAATACCCCCAGTGAGACTCACCAAACCACACTGCTCTCTTTCTCACTCACCCATTTTCCCCTCCCCATCCCCGCTGCAACTGGATGGAGAGGGGAATTGGAGGCACAAAAGGCAAAGATCATGGGTTGAGATTAGAACAATTTACTGGAAACAGAAATAAGAAATCAAACCGTAAGAGCAACAATAACAATAACAGAGGGTACAAAAAAAGAAACGATCCACATGGAAAAAATACTCCTCCATAATAGACAATACAGCTCCCTGTGCCACACTTTCTTGACTGGAAGGCACCGCCTTTCCCCAGAAAAGTCTCTTTCCCCCACCCCTAGCAATGATGGGAGATGGTACAGAATAACCTCCGTCCTCCGGGTCCCAGCCATGACCCCTCCTGGCTACTTCAAAAATTAACCCTGTCCTGCCTGGAACCAGGACAACATAGCATCACAGTCCTTAACAATCTTAGTTCGAAATCTTGTAGATTTATCTTTTCATGGTACAAAATCCAACAATAACATTGTTAGCACATGAGACTGGATCTGAAAAGGCACATGAAACTGTAATTTATTTCATGAATATAGGACTGCATATATATTTTGTAAGTCTGAATCAGATAGTCTTCCTTTAGAAGAAAATGAATCTCTCAGTAGGGGAAGAAATACCTTACAGCAGTCAAAAGAACTGTTCAAAAATACATTATGCTAACTATTAGTAGCAATAATTCATTATACTTGAAAGGTATTTTAAATAGGAAGGACGATTAGGGACTGATTCTGTATCAATGAAATCAATGTGTATCCTACAAAAAATATGTGTGTATGTGAAATTAATTAAGGCTATTTGGAAACCAAAGTATTTGGTTTAATTTAGCAGGTATAAAAAAATATTTAAATCATAGTAAAAGTCAAAATAAGCCAAATACGTAAATAACACAGGATCAGACGCTTTGGAAAAAAAAGTTAGTCACTGGATAGATGGAGAAATTTAGATTTATGGATAGTAAAAGATTTTGAGACATGTGGTGATGATTCTCTTTTCAGGACTTAATTTATCTAATTTTATATTGGTGTTTTGTTTTAAATCAGTTCCTTCTTGAACTTTCCAAATGAAAGAATTCCATAACTATTAAAAATAGTAGAAGGTATTACCACAGCTATTCATTGTGAAATATAACTACATAATTAAGATAAAAGCACTACAATTTACTTTTTCCTAAAATGATTTTCTGAAGATTAGAATGTGTTTTAAAAGTTGCTATAACTTTTGTCTTAAACATGACTTTGTATTAACACTACACAGCCTATCCTATTTTCAGAAAAATCATCTAAACCAAAGATTAGTGGATTTTCTGAGAGGGACTCCGAACAAGAGCTGGGGTCACAGTCTTGTTAGTGGAATAAAAGATCCATTCACTATTAAAATAAATCCAAATCAATATTCAGTACTAAAATTAAAATAAATGGAAAGAATTGCCCTTCACGAAGAGTAATCAGTGGAGAACTTCATTCCATAACTTAGTTTCACCTAAACAACATTTCAGAATTCACTGAGTTAGAAAAGAAATTAAGCGACACTGAGTGCAGACTGCCAACAATACAGTCCTGTTTAAGGCCCTTTTAAGCATTAATAGGCTTTAAAAAGTGAAAATAGAAGTTTACTTTTTTGGAACAGAGTATAATGCAAGGCTGAAGGTACTCCAGTGAGCCACTGATTTCTAACGATGCATAGTGAAAATAAAGCAATTAATTAATTATTTGATGTCATATTAAAAAGATTTGAAATTGCAGTATTTATTACAAGACCACAGAAGTACAGGAGATATCATCCTTAGATGATGATCCTGTAAACTGCTAATCTGGGTAGAATAGCAGTGGGTTTTTTTCAGGACACATTTACAATCAATTCTAATATTTCAGGTAAGGAAAAAACACTCAGAAGAGCATTCCAAGTCTGCTTGACCCACATTTAAACTTGGATGTTGCAGCTTATTGTGAGCAAGCAGAAGGAATGGACATACAAATTTTTTATGGAATTAAAAATATATTCTATTATATGGTATTTTCAGTTCAGTATAATTATACCTTAATGCAATTTGCTTAAAACTTACTATAAATTTTTATGATAACCTTTCCAATTTTCTTAAGGTAAAAACTTGAAGTAAACCAGTCAATTAGCTCCAGATATTTCTCTTAAACCTTGAAAAAGTGTTGAGATCCCCAATTCAGAAAAACGTTTTTTCCACTGATTAAACACACTGAAGTTACATCTCTGAGCTTTAATCCAGAAAATATATCAACATAATTAAATAGACATTTTAGGCTAACTATCTGCTTAACATCTTTTTGGAATTGTCTTATTCAAGCCTTCAGGGGCTAATAAAGGTTTTCCTTACCATTTCTTACACTTTCATCCATTTTGTGATGTGAATTCATATAAATTACAATGTAACATTTTAAAAACTTAATCTAGAAATAGGCCAAGATTGAACAATATTTTTAAAATACACTGTGTAGCAAATATATGTTTTTATCATTACATCAACCATTTACTTCCTCAAAAGCATTTCAAGCCAATGGGAATTTTCATTCTAGTAGACTATGCAACAAGCTTTGTAGTGTACAGGCACACTCTGCACACCAGCTGTAGCAGGAAAATTACTG
The DNA here is from genome assembly GCA_013400975.1 of Atrichornis clamosus. Lineage (NCBI taxonomy): Eukaryota > Metazoa > Chordata > Aves > Passeriformes > Menuridae > Atrichornis > Atrichornis clamosus. The sequence continues at coordinate 194,400 of WBMZ01009795.1, read as the reverse complement.
AAACTGTAATTCTCTTAATATTTAAATAATATATTAAAATTTAATTTTCAGCACCTGGAAGAATCTGTTTGTGTGCCAGCAAATGAGGTAGCTGGGCCTGGAGCTGCTATACATATGGGATTCAAAAAACAACCTATCACAAATAATTACTAAGAGCAGCTGTACTCACGACACTAGTCATTTAAAAACCAGGTCAAAGTTGCCTCAATTCTTTTTCCATTTTCAAGGATTTCTGCAAAAAAGTTCTATAGTTTTTATATTTTCACCTCTTGTCTTTTATAGGTTAAAATTTTTTAAATTGTTGATTCCTACAAGGGAAATTTAAGAGTTTTAGTTTTCCTGATATTTCAGGCATTAAACAGTTGCAGGTTTTATGACAAATTATAAAAACATGCAATGCTCATTTTCCAATACATCTTTCAAAATTTTAATAGGAATAGAAGCAAATACTGTAATATGAAAATGCATTTGCTGATATACAACATACATGAATTACATGCATATACACATAGTACTACATTACAATTCAACATACACAGCGAAAAAAACCATATGCATATTTTTTAAAAACAAGATCTGTTATGTGACTCACAAAAAGAAAGATTTGTATTGCAGGCTTTCATTTAAGTTGGCAGTTTTCAGGTAGAAAGTATTTCTTTTAAAAACATTTTCCAAGGTACCTTCTTTCAGACACACTTTCTTTCTAACTGATTTCCAGAAGTTGCTTTCTAGCAACCACTACCAACTTTATGGTCATTTGTGAAGAAAAAAGCCTACGTACCATCTTTTTTAATCTCACACATTTTCAAAATTTATTTAGAATAACATGAGAGCACATTTTTTTACCACTTACATAGAATTAATAATGTTTGCACTGAATCTGAAAATCTAAAAAAGTTCAGAAAGATTCAGTTAGAAGACTTAACTTTTATAATATTCCAATCTGCATTCCTATACATTGAAGTAAAAAGACTTATAATGAAAACCATATATTTTATAATGACATACTGAGAACTAAAACACATTACCCTTCAGGGGGAGAAAACCAAGCACTTATACACTACTACCTTCAATCACTTGAATGTAAGTCATTCATACCACCACTATTGCTAACAAGGCATCCAATTTACGAAACAATGAATATTGAAATTACGTTTAAAAGGTACAAATGACTGTCCGAAGAATGACACTGAAAAATATTAAGTAACAGCTCTACCTCAAGATAAGCCTCACAATTAAAGAGTTTTAATGAAGAGAGCCTTCAAAGACTAAATCAGAAGGCATTGATTAGATTGCTTCTAACTTTGTGTTTTGACACCTTCATCTTTCATGGCATTATATTGTCTGTGTGCATCTTACAAAGGAAGCATTTTACTAAGGCCACACATGAACAGGAGACAGCAGTGCTTATAATAGAGACTGTCAAGGGTGTGAGCCAAAATGGGTCTCATTTGGATTTCAAGTGAAGAAAACTCCTAATGCATTTCATTACAATGTATGTGAACCTCTGAAAAGAACGATGGATTGGGATTCTCATACCTATTAATTTATTGAAATGGATTCAGTTTTTTCTTGTGTATCCGGAGGGACCATGTGTTTCAAGCAAGGTAACAATATTATAGTAGCAAATAACTAAAATGCCATGATGTGCTATATCCATCTGCAAGATAAAGAGGATGCGATTTTCTTGATAATTGGGATTTGAGTTCAGAAATAAATCCTACAAGTGCTTGGCAACAAATAAATATTCTTTGTAACTATCAGGTTTAAAGATATGATCAGGAAGCTATGCAATATAGAGATGGATTCCATCTTTGTTGCCACAGCAGGTTTTTACCATTTGAAATTGTCATGCCCTTCCTTCCTCCCTGCCAAACTGTCATTCAAGTATTGACTTTGTATTTAATTGAGGAATTGTGTATAGGATGTAATTTGGGTAACACCCATATAAGTCACATTTTATTAAAACAGACAGAACAGGATGCAGAAAAGTAAAAACATTCCAAAAAATTGTAACAAATTCCAGATCAATTTAGCTCTAGAAAGATGCCACAGCTACTGTATCACCAATTATCTTATTCATAGAACAAAAAGTTTATATACTTATTTATCTTTTTCTCACTTCAGCTTTAATAAAAAACCCCATATCTACAATTAAAAAACTAAATCATACACAGAACAGGATACAAATTCCTTTTGTATGCTAAATAATTTTACTAATATAACTATTAAAATTAAGACATATGTTCTCGTTAACCTTAGAAGTGATTGATTGTGCTACACCAATAACATTCAGCAAGTTCAAAGCTCATCTATTTTTTATGGAAATCTTACAACCTGCTAGTTAAACTAAAGGTTAAATATACATAAAGTCTTAAAACAAGAACAAAAGTATTCCATATGTATGTAGCTCCTAAGCAGAGTACACAAACACATAAATCTGTTTGCATTTTAAAACCCAGGTCCTTAAGAAACCCTCCACTGTGACACAAAGACTTCAAAGGTAGAGTTAAAGAGTTGGATATCTATTGAATATTAAGTGACTATGTTTATTAAGTTAGGGATTGCCTATTAAGTTCAGAACTCCACTGACATCACAATTACAATAGAAAGATGTCATCAAAATAATAATCAGAGATAAGGATGTGCTTGCTTCCACACATCAGTTCTCAATAAGCATTTTATTTGAAGTAAGAGGAAAGTCCAGGGCATTTTTAACTTGTTTACCAACAATTATGAAAAAATATATACGCATAACTATATTACTAATGTATTTCTTCATGTGTAACATCTAAAAGCAGAAATGTATGTTAAGTATATGTATATGTACTCAGCATAAATTAAATTAACATTTTGAATATCTTCAACATTTGAAGCAACATGATTTTTAAACTTATATATATTGTGTGTTTTAATGGTGTACACTCATGTGCCCAAGCAACAGAGAAATCAGCAAGAATCATACAAAACAACTTCAAATTCAACCTGAGCAATAAAGATTGCACACTTCCATGTACAACACAAAACCACATGGATAGACATTTATTTTATTTTTTAAGAATAATCATAATTAAATTAGAATGATGCATGTTCCATGTTTTATCTTGACAGCTTCTGTATAGTCAGGCAGAGCCCATTCAACACAAGCATACAGCAGCTTACTTGTTGAATAATGTATTTCAAGTACTTAAAATTACTAGGGATTTGACTAAGATCTGCACATGAATACATATTTTGAACTTAATTTTCTGCACTGGCATTCCTTCTGCTAAATAGACTTAAATTCTACCATGAACTCAGACAAAATTAGGCTTTTCCAGGACGTAACAAAGGTAATAACACTATCATTTAAATATAAACTCCATGACAATATGAATAAAACCAACAAGTAAAATTTGATCCATTTGAAAATTTGATATCCTTAAAAAGATATTATGTATTGCTCACTTTTTTTGACAAGGCTTCCATTCATACTAAAGATATGTTGAAAAACACAGTATTTTCTCTCAATAAGGAAAATTACTTTATCCACTATAATTCTCATTCTGTCTCAATAAAAAAATCAATCAAATACCTGTTTCCAGGTTCAACTTGTTTTAATCCAATTTATGCATGCTGTTCAACTCAGTTCAAATTCTTTCAATTCTCCTTGTTATTCTTGTTAATGTTTTTAATACTATTTGACGTTTTAAAAGAACAAGGAAATATAAAACTTTATACATATTATAATAATTTTACACTTAGAAGCTTGTGATCTGGTAATGTTCAGGACCTTAATTTTATATAAGGAAAAAACCTCCACTAAAATTAAATCTGTTTTGTAGCTTTCAAGGTAATAAAGATCTGATTGAGCCCATTGTACAAGGCAATTGCATCGGTTGTCTAAATGGTAGCAACGTCAGCATCAGATATGTGGTTACCTTTTCATCTTGGCCTATTCTCAAATGTAAAAATCAAATGTTTGAAGGACATTTCACTGACCTGTTATGGCCTCTGCAACCCTCCAACACAATACTACTGTTCCTCATATAACTGCCACATTTTGGATAAAAAAACATTTCATCAATGATGCCTTTGCGACATCTGGCGGTCCTTATTATACATAAACTTTAGGCTTGTTACTTCGTTGGGTGTTTTCAGTTGCTGTTGGGTACTTTGAGTATATTAATTTTATTAAATTTATTTATTTATTTGCAAACCTACGAGCATGTAAAAGTTTAGTCCAAGAGGCTTTGATACCCCCTCGCAGGGGGACAAAAGCAATCTAGTTTGCAAAACGCAAGGTCTACCATGAATCCATATGGAGCAAAAGGTCACAAATCTTGAGATGCAGTGACATCATGACAATAAGACACTTTTGAGACAGAAGCTGACTCATTTTGAATATAAAAAGGATACTGGTCAAATTCTCCCACGCATTTAGAACTACAGAGAAGAATAAGTATGTGAAGATCCTGATGTAGATGCATAACTAAGGAGAGTTAAAACATACCCCTTAGTTTTCACAGTTATAAGATGCCACTGAGAACTTGACAAGTCTGCTTCAGAAGATTTAAAAACATTATTTTTATGCCATTATCAGATGCTGAGAAAATGTTATTAAAGAAAAAACCACTCAGTTCGCAGGGTGCGCACTCCCTGTAAGAACCCAGCTCTTTTTAAATTATGCCAAAGCTTATTCCATGTTTCAGTCTTATTATTTATAATTTCAATAAACTATGAAAAAAAAGTATTATAAGCAACAGAAAAATTATCTTCCTTTCTTTATCCTTCTTCCTAAGCTATTTCACGGCAGTAGGAAGAACTCATTCTAATTTCTTTATTACATTAACTGCAGGAGTACTTGAGATCAACTTTGCGAAACCAAAACTTTGCTATTTCTTAGCCCAGTGGGAAGAACTAGTATGTTTAAACTATTTTTCACTTGTTCAAGCAATTTTAATTTCAAACCAATAGACGATATAGTAACCAAAGATTAAAAGTATATTAGTTGAGATATAGAGCATCACTTCTTTAAATTATACTTTTCTGCATCATGGAAAATATTCAGTTAAACACTCTACTGTTCTAAACCCAGTAACACAGTATATTGTTTGGACATAGGTTTGTCCTCATATGAACAGATATGTAGTATGTGTGACTGACATTCAAGAAAACTTTCTAATAAATCATAACTAAATCAAATTGAAAAAAGTAGTATCTCAAAACTGGTCTTGGCACAGCCTAGATTTAGAGAACAGTCTAATGGTATAGTTCACCATTGCCTTATATTACAACAAAAGATTTCTGCATCCACAGAATATCTAGTAGGCCCCCATAAAAGCTACCATTCAAATTTTAATTAACGTTTCGGTAGCCTGTATTTTCAGTGTACTTACATGGCCAAGATACAGACCAGGTACTGTGGTGCAAGCACTTCCTTGTTTGCAGACCACAGATACATAATCAAATACATGACAAATGTAGGCCAAAGAAACACTGCTAATTCTAAGTAGTCTTTTCCTCATGCCACAAATCTCCAAGCATACATTCTAGTCTAGCATGTTAAATTGAAGTTATTGTACTGAATTCACAGAAACAACTCATTAAGGATATGAATAAGCAGATGCAGGATTATGTCTTAGTATAGAATAAAAAGATTAATGAGTCATTAAACTCCATGTACGAAAATTCAGCTTGTGACAGCATAGATAGATTAAAATCAGAACACTAAACTTAAATTAAAAAAAAACACATTAGGAAATGTCATAAATTGATGGAAGAATTAAAATATCATTGTATAAGGATGATAGTTACTGCAAAGGAAGCTCAATTGTCACAGAAATAAATATCAATAAGTAAGCATCACACTGACAACACATACTTCTGAAAGTATTAGAGCAACTCCTTTATGTTGCTGTGAACTAAAGCATGGTCTTTTAAGATCTCAAAATCTGTTAATTTTCTACAAAAAGTTTTTACCAGTAGTGAAGACACTATGAAAGCCTCATCACACAAGCCTGGCTCTAGGCTCATACCTTTCCTGGTGAAAAGTAATAGCAAAAAGCAATACCCTTTGCCAGATGAATATCTCTGAATTTTTCTTTCTCAGAAAGTCATAGCCTGAAGCTGGTTAACTCAGACCACCTAGCATCCAAACATTCTGGTTTGGGCATGATGTTGGAGAATGATCTGTGAGCATAACTCCATAATATCTGAATCCCAGAGGTCACCTTGAACTATGACAATATGGCATTGAAGTTTAGATAGACAGAGATTCATTTTTATTGCTAAAATTCTGAAGCTACTGTATCAAAATGTCTTATACAACCATTTTCCACTGAGCTATGCCAGAGAAAACCCAATTGTCTCTGCATATACTTAGAGATTAAAAAGTACACTAGCTGTTTCTATTGCATGATCTGACAGTGACTCCACGTGAAACAATAAAAAATGCAATGCTGAAAAAATAGATAAATGGAAGATAAATTTACTTGTTAAAGAGTTACTACATATTTTTAAAGAATTTTTTTGTACTTGAAGGACAACAAGAAAACCTTTTATTTTCTATATACCATTTACAAAGGTTTCACTATATATCACATAAATGCTCTCAGTTTTTATCTAAATGTGTTGTTAAATTACCCATGTAATTATCCCAAGAAAAATCATTATAGTTCTTTTATTGACTATATTTATTGACTGATATAATTTCATTAACACTTTTGTGAGAAGAGTTTGGTGGTATTTAAATTCAGCTGTCACAGTCTTTATTAGTACAATTAAAAGGATCATTTCTGTATATTCTAGAGGGTGGGTCTTTTTGCAGAGGTGTTTAATTACTGAGTTAAAGCATCAACAGAAAGCTAATGAGCAAAAATACAGGCAACAATTTATGGTCGAACATGAAACAAAACTAGAATTGTCCTTGATCCCAGTAGTGAAATCTGTTTAAAATGCAAAATAACTGTTGTTAAAGTGAAATAATGACAGTTCTTTCTAAAACAACAACATGACAGCTGTATATGCCTTAACAAGCAGTAGCACTACATTTGAGTAAATAGCTAAAATCTGCTAAAAATATATCTTAAAGAGAGGTATATTCAAATATCTGCTTACAGAACGTCATAAAGGCAAAGCAGTTATCACTTTTGATAAATCACTATTATAAGACCTTATTACTACAGTAAGTGCAGCACCATTATTTGCTTTTGGGTGCACTACAGTGTTACCAAGCCAGCAGGCACTATACTTGCATACAGTTTGATTGACTTAAATTGATTAAGATCAAAATAACTTTGCAACTGGCCATCCTGGCATAAAACAAAGTGAAGATTATGGATTACAAATTAAAATTAATTTCTAGATATGAAGATCAAAACTAAGACAGATGTTCTTAAGAGGGAGACATAAGATCAGACTATGGCTATTAAGAAATTACTCATCCCAGAACATGGTGAGAGACTCTTCTCATCTTCTTCAGATTTTAAAGAGTAATTTTTTTTTATATTGAGCATCCATGTTTTAAAAAATATGAAAATCAGGGAGACCAAGGAACTAGCAAATACAAAAATTCTAACAAATTCATACTCATTGCTCTTTGACAGAGTAAAATTAACTTTTATCCACAGGGAATATATCAATTTAAAGATAATCTGGGGGAAAAAAATTGACGGGGAGATATAAGACCTCTGACTAGACTCTTTCATTTCAGGGGATCCACAGAGTTTAAGGAAGCATGATGTGGAAAAATTGTATGGAGATTTCATTCTTTGGTTTCTTATTATGAGTTTTTCCCATCAGTGCAGGTGAAAAATCCAGTGCAGGTTGATTAAATAATAAAATCTTCTATGCAACTTTACTTTAAACATTTTATGACTGTCTACATTGCAGCACTACAGCATAATTGAATCTTTGCTCCAGGTAACATTTGTACTGGGGAAAAGCACTGGAAAATCATGAAGAAAATAGCCAGTCATTTATATATAGAAAATCCCTGTATTATTTTTTTCTGTCAAAGTTTCAATATACATTTTCTGTGTACAAAAATTTATAATATTAAAACTATTTACATTAATCACTGCAGCCAAAACTGTGTTGCCATTTAAATGAATTTGTTGCTGCATTAAAATGAGCAAAGGGTGAAAATAGTATCAGATTTTACTTTTATTTCCTAAACTGAATATTATTCCTTGGAAAACAAACAAAAATTTTTGTTTAAAAAAAGAGAAATCAATAATGAAAATATGAAAGGGTTGTGTTTTGCAAGTAAAATGGAAGGACAAAAGTTTAAGAATGTTTATAGATGTGCCTTGTTTAACAGTTTTGCATGCTGGATGTGACTTTCACAGTCTGTTGGCTATTGCAGGAAAGCCATCACATCTGTGACTTGGCTGTTGATTAATGAATCTTTCACTTCACTGCTACCATCTGAAGAAGGGCTGTGGCATTTCTAAGCTTCACTGGTTTATTCACCTTCAGCTGTAGTCCTACCAAGGTATCTTCCATAAAGAAAATCACACCTGGTTAAGGCTAATGAAAACCCCAATATGTCATCTTCTAGACGAGTCAAAAAGCATGTAAAACTAGACAAAAGATGTATTCAAGCAACATGAATGCAGTTTTGTCATAACCTGTCAATCTAAAGACTAACATAAAAAAGCTTTCTTCAATGACATTTTACAGTGTCAACTATTAGAATGACAATTCTTAATTTCCTCTTTGCTATATGAGGTAGGATGCACAATGGTTTCCCATTCTTTACAAAGACTAAATTTCACTTTTAGACCCTAGAAAGAAATTAAGAGGGGAAAAAAATCCCAATCAGTTTTTATGGGTCAAATTATCAGGCAGCATCAGAAACCCGCAAACCAGAGTCTAGGCAGATTTTAAACTTACTGCTTGCTTCACAAAACCTATTAAGAGATCATGAGAAACTGACCAACTTTGCTGTACCTGCATCACGATTGTAAAACTTTCAAGGTCAGTTTGACATTAACAATTGGACTTGGGGAAGAAGCAGTAAGATCTTTGGGACTTGTCATCCTTTCTTAAGCAGGGCAAGTGTGACGGGACATGGGAAGTACATCCAGGAAGGCCATGTGAAAAGCTATTAACTTTGGGGAAGTCGTAGCTCTCAGAGCCAGCAGTTACAGCTACAAAGTTCTGGGAACTGCACTGTAGCCACCACCAGTCCTTAATACTTGTTTTGTGGTGGCAACAGTGATTGTTTCAAGATCAAGAGAAAGCATACTGTCTTCCCCATCTCCTTAGAGGAAAACTAATGGGACTACCACTTCCTAAAAATAATGCAAGGTAATTCAAATTAGATAAGCATTTAAGTCTCACTAAAGCTGAGTCACCTCCCCTTTGTTGCCACAAAGGGACTGTGCACATCAACAGCCACCACAGATCAGCTACTATGTGGTAGCTTTGTATCTCATATTTAGTTAAAAGAGCTAGGTTCTATTCCTCGATTTGCTATAGACTGATTGTGCAGGGTAGAAGAAACCTCAAAAGTTACTTTCATGACCAGATTTTCCATCTGTTTAACTTTGATAATAAAACTTTCCCCTCTATCTTACAGGGACTTGCATGTCTCAGCTCATTACAGCTTGCACAGAAATTGAGATCCCTGTATGGAAATAGAATGACTCTACATTACTAGCAGTTTGCTGAAAAATCCCTTATCTAAAAGCAGCAAAAGCAAGAAACAATGTCTTGATGGACAAGACAGACTATTAGCTTGTTGGCTTGTGTCCTGCAACCTCTTCCCTTGCAAGTGTAGCAAGAAAGTCTACCAATAAGTAGCTAAGACACTGTGTACAGAGTAGTCAGTACTTTGAAGTATTAATACGCATTTACACATTTAACTGTTACACATTTGTATACGCTTATAATCATTATATATCTATTAAGAATGAAAACTTGGATCAATAGGGGTCTGAAAGGGGAAAAAGAAAAGACAGATAAGAAAAACAAACATGAGTATCTACATTTGAGAATCCTTAGTGAGAACACGATGTGAGGCAGAGTTGAAAGGAGAGCAAATTATTTGCAGATGAAAGGAAATATCTGTTTTTAAGAAAAGCCAGCCAAGTCACAGGATACCAATCACCAGGTTAATTAGACAGTGATAAAAATGCCAAAATGCCACACTTCCAAATAATGATTTGCAGGTGTAGCACACAAAGATACCTAGTTATGAAGAAAAAATACATACTTTTAAAGAAACAAATGAACTGTGAATCCTAACAATAAATATATAAATGCATTATTAACACAATATATTGCATATACCTAGCAGTATTCTCATCAAAGCTGTCCTGGTTGCGGGCAGGACAGTTATTTTTTGCAGTAGCCAGGAGGCGTCATGGCTCGGACCTGGAGGTTATTTTGCACCACCTTATGCCATTTTCTGGGGAAGAGGGAAGGGCTCTCTTCTGGGTCAGTGTAGTGTGGTGGAGGGAGCGGTTGGATATTATCTATTGTCAGTGGGTTTCCATGTGAATTGTTCACCTCTTTCTTGTATCCTCTGTCATTAGTGTTGTTGCTGTTACTACTAGTTTTCTTATTTCATTGTTGTTTCCAGTAAATTAGTCTTGTCTCAGCCCGTGATCTTTACCTTTTGTGCCTCCAATTCTCCTCTACATACCACCGCAGGGGGAGTGGAGGGGAAGGGAGACCAAGCAAGTGGCAGTGGTTTGGAGACTCTCAGAGGGATCACTAAATTGTGGAGTACCATTCCTAAACTAAGACAAAAGTGTATCAAAGGACATAAAAACTTGGACAAATGTTACCTAATTTAAATGGGGAACCAAGATACTGTGAAACATTATTAGAAGAAAGAGGTTTGGATAATAGGCCTATGCTCCAGTCAACAAGCTGCACTTACTACACTTTTGAATGCAAAAGATGTACCAACAATACTTCCTTCTTCTTATTTTCACTTTTTCTAGGGGCCAAGTCTGAGCAATGGATAAAGCATCAAATTAGCATGAGACCTTATTTAAACAATTTTATAGTTGTTAATTAAAAGAGAGCTGGTAAGTACATACTTTCACATCCTGTGTTGGCAAAGGCCTCATCATAAAGGGCTTCCAAGTATTAAAAATGAGCTCATATTAACTAAGGTTAACTTGGATATAGCAATCCTTTGTTGGAGATTGTCATCAGAGAATATTATTTTATTGATACGATTCATCAACATATCTGCAGGAGAGAGAGACTGTTAACAGTCAGAAAAGCCTCAAGTGTACTGCATACGGGAGGTCTCATCTTTAGCCTCACTTACTTGTGAAATTCATGCTATAACTGAATACATCATAGTGGCTCAAGCGGCAGTTAAATAGTGTGAAATACTGTTCCCTTTAGCTTACCGATGTATATTCTGCCACCAATGCTTTAAAAGTTCCAGGCAGGGAACTAAGCCCACTTATGACAGATTTTTTAAGGTCACAGTACAGTTTGATTAGCTATGTCAGAAGAGGATAAGCAGACGAAGGATAATCCTTATGGTGACAGATGTGACATATACCTTGTTATTGACCAACTCATTTATGGAACAGGATCCTTGCTTACCCAGAAAGGTCAAAGTGAGATTTTCCTCAAAATCCCATTGGCTTTTTTTTGGTACATCCAGCACTAGGGTCTAAACCTGATGTGGTGATCAACCAAGAGATGTACAATAATGGATTAATACCTCTCACCTGCTTCTTTTGATATAGGAGCAGTAAGATACTGCCTTTTTCATAGCCTCCCAAGCATTTTAGAAAGTCTGTTCTCATATGCATTATAAGGGCATCAATTATAGTATTGCCAAGCAGGTAATGATTACTGTAGTATTAATGACATCCTAGCTCTTCACCAACCATCATTAATAGTTGATAGTAGCTGTAACAACAGTATGAATTTCCAATATTCAGCAATTTTGGATACGAAAGGTCTTCGAGCATCTGCAATGTAGAAGAGCAACTAACACACTTAAAAGTACACTAGACCTAAGACTGCCATCCTCTGCCATACAGATAAGCTCTCTGTCTTGGCATCGTGTCAGTAACTGCTCTTCCACCATTTGTCTCTTCCACAAAGAAAACTGTTAGAGAACTTCTTACCTTTTAATACCCTGGGGGTTTTTTTCACTCATTTCTCAAATTCAGGCTTTTGTAAAGTTTTGTAAAAAATCTTTCAAAGACAACAAAACACATGCAGTTTGCTGGCATTCCTTTCAGTTTCAAAACCTCATAGTAAATTTTTCCATGTGTTGATAAACTAGATTTTAAAAGAGCGTTTTCTGTATATCTAGATAATCAACACCACAATGAATATAAACATTTTCTATAAATAGTTCACCATATGGCTATCATTCTCAACAGATGGTGTCTGTGTATTCACTAGAATATACAAGAGCTATGCAAATTTTGCCCTGCAATCATTCAAAATTCTAAACAAGAATTTTTGACTTCAGCTTTATTAAGCTTAATCAAAGGCAAAACACACAATTTTATCACCTAGGTCTAATATGGGGAACAAATGCCACAACTATATTAACAAATGAATTTGCAAAAGGCAATACAGTAAAAAAAAGAGACACTAGTTACAAGAGTTTCTTAATCTTAGGACAGCACCCTGCTGCTAATGATGGTTTTTACCTACCTAAAAAGCAGTTTTACTTGTAAACAGACCAGTAGTTCATCAGAGAGAATGCAGTCTGGACTATGTTATGAAAAAATCTGTAGTCCAAGGGATGTGAGAGTTTCTGTGTATTTAGCAGCAAATGTTACTAGAAAGCCTACATATTTTATCCAGTTTTAGTAAAAAACAAACTTTACTAAATTTTTATTGCTTCCTTAAAGCCAATATATAAACAACTCCATGTTTTCTACTTGCTTTCAGAAGCTGCTGGGCAGTTTAGAATATCTATCAAAGGATACATGAGCAAAACTCGACTAGATACTTGGTTTCTCCTGTTCCAACTTAAAACTATTTGAGCTCGTATCACTGTATAAACATTTTCTGGAAGGTTCTTCTTGAGCTACACTGGCTTATCTGTTTGAAATAATATTCTAGTTTTCAGTCTAGACATTTTTCATGTCATTTCTTATTCACTTGAACAAATATTAGTTTTAATTTCTACAGTTTTTTGAACTTGTTACTGCTTCACATGATGCATTTATAGTAAAAATAACATACTCCCCTCTCAGTTATTAAGTTGTTAAGCTTTCTGTTGTGAGGGTCTTGCACCTGACTGTTGTTGGCTTTGCCAGTCATGAGTTCTCTGTCTGTCCTTACAGCTCCCAGAGTGCTCCTGTACCAGGATCCACATCATTCCAGAAAAATCACTACTTGTTCCTGCACAGACACCAGTGCTCCATGAAACTTCCCTAAGTCCAGAGGAGGGAATCCTGGTCATTCCTCCTAAGAACTGCAAATCTGCAATACTGGATAATGGCTTCACGTGTTACAAAAATGTCTCATATTTTTCCCATCATTAGAGTGATAGGAATATCTTTATTTATAGTAATGTATTCAATGCACCTGAAGGTCCTGTACAGATGCAGAAAGCAGGTCACATCTCAGAGCCCAGCAAAATAATAATAGCTTATAATCATGTACAAGTTGTCAAGATACTTGTCTGAAAATAAATGATCATAAGTTTAACTTATATATAAAGGAGAGTACATAAACAAGGAGGAAAACGTATGGTACTGTGCTCTGGATTTCTGCCTCAGTGTTGACAAGACACCAGCTTTTTGCCTTCTTGCACGGTTTCAACATGCTGATTTAGCCAGACAATAACAATTGTTACTTTATGAGCAGGATACTAATGAAAAGTTGAGATACAAGTAAATTAAATTATAATTGCTGTCCTGGTTTTAATATACGTGTTAAAGGTAAGGAATCTCCATTTGGTATTGAAATATCTACGGATGTAGAGGTGAGCCCAAGAGCTGAAAAAGCAGTATGTATCTGTGTAAATACACAGGATATTTTTTAAAACTTGGGTAAATCAATCTCATAAGTTAGTTGACGGTTATTGGGCTTATTAATAAAATATATTATTTCAAGTATAGTTCAGAAATATGTTTTAACTTCTATTCTTGCACCTCAAACTATATATCTATAAAAATTTTATATATATATATATATATAAAATATACAAATACATATATATGTGTAAACAAAAACCAGAAGTAAAGCCAGATAGGAAAGGAATCCATTATATATCCCTTTCCTTCCCATAAGGGAAACTTTTATACACGTTCTAAAGTTATGAACTGTGAGCAGGGATGAACATTAAGTTTCCTATGTTATTCTTTACTGCTCAACATTATTAGCTTTTCCTGATAACATCCTGTATTTTATAACCTTGATATAAAATACTGTCATGAGGAGATGCTGGCTTGAAATATTTCAGGCACATCTGTGGAGAAAGCATAGCTCCACACCTCCTATTACCTGTGGCCCACCCGGCAGCGGCCACCAATCCCTGGCACACAGGAGGCAATGCCCCACACTTGCCCTGGAGCCCCTAATCCAGCTCCTGAGTGGCCACCAGACCAGAAGTCCCAGCTGGGAGAAGGGCCCAGGAAAGCCAAAGTGTACTCAAGCCAGAGCACAAGCACGTCTTGACCTTACCTCCCCTTGGATCTTATATTAGCTGAAACACTGCTGAAAACCCGAGTGGTAGCTATATTTGTTCTTTCCCATATCTCTTCTCTCATCTCTCTCGTTATCTTTCTTCTTCTTCTGATTCCTTCTTCTTGAAGTTTGGGTAACTCAAAATCAAATGGGTTGGAGTTTGTTAAGTTGAATGGGCTTAGAGCTTGCTAAGTTAATGCTTTGTGAAATCCTTTGTGTTGACTGAATGTTGCTTTAAACTTTTGCTAAAGTTCCCTGATTTTCTCAAGTTTGCCAGTTAAGTTTTTGTTGTTTTGACCTCTTGAGAATATCTTCTTGGTATTTCTCCCTTGCATCTAACTCAGGGTACATAAAAAAAACCCCGTAAGCCTCCTTAAGGGACTCAGTGAGCGAGTTCTGGGGCCTCACAATCATTCACATCTTTAATTTGAAAAATTTCCTAGACACTTTTACTTTGAGGATCATAGGAATGCATGGATTAGATTCCCACAGTTGTAAGAAGCCAGCAATGAGGAGTAGACAACAATTCATTCCCTTTTTAACCAGTCCTAAAAGCCTTTTACTTTCCCCTAACCACCAACCAATTAATTTGCCTAACACTTTCTGGCTCTGGGACAATGCTCTCATAACACCCTCTCACCTAACTCAGTCATTAACTAGGTTAGGGGAGCATTTCCCTTGTAAATGAGTCCCCTAAGCGTTTTCACTTTTTTTTTCCTCAAAAGAAAGAGCAGACCCTGCTTATTTTACTTCATATGCAACTGCCAGTATTTTCTCTTTAAATATGAAGAAAAGGAAATATATATCACTCCAACATCACTGTGAACTGGTGAAAATGTTTTTGCCTGCACAGACATAACTATTCAGGGAAAGCGTTAGCATGCGTCAAAGAAAGATGTAATTAAAATATTATGGCACTCTATAAACTGATGGTTCTAACACAGTTCAGGTACTGCCCTTGGTTTTGTTTAACTCATCTCAGGAGGCAAACAGTAGAAACAGAATTGGCCCATCATAAATGGGAGGTCAAAATAACCCTACACACATTCAGCTTGAACATTAACTCTTGAGCACAAGTAAGGCTGAAATTTATGCAGTTCTAGGAAGGAGCACAAAGAATCACCTAAAAATAGGGCTCACTTGAGTCTCACTGCAAAGCGTGCTTGAGTAGCCACAAGAACTAGAATGGTCCTAGTCAGCTGAAAAAGTATGAGCAGACATACTTTAGCTATGTTGAAAATAAAGTCACATAAAGACATTGGAGAGTTGGAGATGCTGGTTGCCATGGCAGATACTGGATCAGCTATTCTACTTAATGACCACAGTGGGTCTAAACAACCTGTCGGTCTGTCAAACGGAGTGGTTGAAATAACAAATCCATGAGCTAATTATTAATGGCTTGCATAATGTCACTTCTAGATGAGAATTTCCATACCATGCAGAAGGGCAATGAATGAAGACATTTTCAAATTAGGAAGGATGACAACAATTAGGGAATTTATTGAATAAAAAAATAGATCATACGACAAGGGCGTGAAATACAGAGAAGGACAGAGGAAGTACACACATGGCTTCTTTCTAACCTCTACAAAGAGACCAAAAGAAAAATAAAATGCGTTTCAAGAGAACAGCGAAGATGAAATGTCCACACAAAATGTCTCCTCTGCAAATCACAGCAGTCCTCTGCTCCCTTTGGCCATATTGATGACAAGAACATGAAGGGAAGCTCAAGAACCAGTGTGAGACTAAAACTTTCTATGACAGTCTCTTATTTTAAAAGAAAAAATGACTTCATTTTTAATGAAGGATATGAGATAGCAATCAACAGGAGAACTATCGAATAAAACAAAATTACTACTGAATTGCCTCTGACATTTAACATAAAAATGACACTACTGGGTTGAGACCAGAAAGTCTGAACTTTCACATTCTGTCTGGTAATGGGTAACAGAGGACATTGAGAGGAGAATTGAATAGCAAATTTTTGCTGGTATGATTTTTGTGCAATTGCATTAAACTTTTGGAAAATAATAATTTGGGTGGGGAAAGAAATAATCTTAGCAGAATTAAGATGGAAGACTAGAAATAGACTCTACAAATATTTTATAAATGAAATTAAGGACGAATTAGATGTTTAAGACTGATAGTGATAAATTGAGAAAATGGGATAAAAACCGCAAAACATTTTTGACAAGCAAATTCACACACTTTTGAAATTGTCACTCTAGTTTCTAGATAGAGAAACAGTCCAGTTCAAAAGCTGACTGGTAGGACCATATTAGGTATTATCAGGAGGATTCAGAATTAAGAAGAGCATGTCTTAGCTTGCAACATGTAAGTTTTTCAGTTTTCACACATGGCAAATATTTTAGAAAAATTTTTCCACCTAACATTTTCTGCATTTAAGAAATTTCTGTTTCTGAATTTAACAAGTATCAATTCCGCAGTAAATACACGTGTCTAAAAATTAAGCAGTTAAATTTTACAAGGAAAAAATCAGTAAAATATTAAAGTAAGTTTCACTAATTTAAAGTTATTAAGGAAACACTTATTTCTAGCTACCCTTGTCATGCCCCCAACTGAATTTAAAATACTTTGCAACTTGAGTAAACATTCCGTAAATTCTGTGCTGAAATTTCCCCAAGCAGTATAGGTTTGCAAAAGTTAAATTCTTTTCAAAGCATTATTTAAGTGCAATATCAACATTTATTCATATACTTCTGTCTCAGACAGAAAGAACAAATTATACTCCTCAAAACAAGAATTGAAAGCCATCTGAGTATGGATCAAATACCATAGAAAAAAAGTAGCATCATTTTTAAATTGCATATTTAAAAAGAAATGCAAAATTTATTTTATAAATTTCACCACTAAAATCTTTGCATATTCACTATTATAAAGTCAAAAAGACAAAAGGAAAGTGTGATTATTTGCCAAAATCCCATTACCTGTGTGTCAGCAGCACCCTGAAGGCCATCTGATTCAGTCCCAAATAACCTGGTAGCAAGTTCGTCCAATCCCAGTTCCATTCAGTAATGGCTGACTGTTGATATATGTCAAGCATCTAGTTAGTTATTAATCAACATTAATATGATCTGTTTAGTGCTGAAGCACTAAGCAGTATTGTCATGCCTATTCCAACTGGCCCTTCAGAGAGAAAAGTTTTAAAAAGCAATAAATAATTAATTAATTAATTAACAAAATACGTTGTGAAACCAGCAGCTTGTTCTGACTTAGAATTTATAAAAGTATAAAATTTAGACTGATACATTAAAAAAATATCTAGTTACAACAGACATTGTGGAAATCAAAAATTAATAATGGATAATAAACTCCTAAGCTTCGTGTCAGTTGTCAACCAGTAACAAATGAATTTTAAGAAGAAATACATTCTTTGAGAAGAATATGGTTCCTTGCCAGTGCTCTAGCATCTTCTACAGGGACTGGTAATAACTTTCACAGGAAACCAGACACTCAGCTATACTGATCACTACTTCATAAATGGACAGTTCCACACCACTGAATAAATGTGCAATTTCATGGTAAAGGAAACTAAACTATTGAATAACATTATTAAGTTTGGAAATAGAATCAGAGAAGAGAATTACGGAATGGTTTGAGTTGGAAGCAACGTTAAAGATCGTCTCATTCCAACTTCCTGCCGTGGGTGGGGACACCTTTCACTAGACCAGGTTGCTCAGAGCTCTGCCCAGCCCAGCCTTAAGCATTCCAGGGACAGGGCATCCACAACTTCTCTGGGCAACCTCACCACCATCACAGTAAAGAATTTCTTCCTACTATCTAATCTAAAGCTCTCTTTGTCAGTTTGAAGCCATTACCCCTTGTCCTGTCATTACATGCTCATGTAAAAAGTCCCTCTCAATCTTTCTGGTTGGCTTCATTCAAGTACTGGAAGGCTGCAATTAGGTCACCATGAAGCCTTCTCTTTTCCTGGCTGAACAATTACAATTCTCTAAGTCTTTCTTCATAGAAGAGGTGCTCCATACCTCTAATGGTTTGCATGTCCCTCCTCCGGACTCACAACAGGTTGATGTCCTTCCTGTTCTGGGAACCCCAGAGCTAGATGCAGCACTCCAGATGGGGTATGACCAGAAAGGAGCACAGACAGGAGCAGAATCAGCTCCCTCCACTTGTTGGTCACACTTCTTTTGCTGCAGCCCACAATGCAGTTCATGGCTGAATATGAGGAAGAACTTCTTTACTGCGTCTGTGACCATGCCCTGGAACAAGTTGTCCAGGGAGGTTGTAGTTCCCTCAGTGGAGATATTCAAGAACCAACTGCACACAATCCTGTGCCATGTGCTCTGGGATGACCCTGCTTGAGCAGGGAGGTTGGACCAGATGACCTACTGTGGTCCCTTCCAACATGACCCATTCTGAGGTTCTGTGATTCTTTAAGGTCCCTTCCAACTCAAGCTATTCGATGATTCTCTTGATTCTAGCATTCTATAAAGCATGTTTCTCTGGAGTGAGAAGCCCTGAGAAGCCTTGTGGATTTGGTTATTTGTCTTCTTTTTCAAGATATTAACACTTTTATTGCAACATGACAGTGATTAAGCATTCACTAAACAAGTAAGAAAAACAGGTATATTTTGCAGCAATATAACTGGTGACATAGTCCAAAATAGTCAGAACTGGGATAGGAGATTATACTGTGTATAAGCAGAGCTGCATCAAAAAAGACCACAAGTCTGTAAAGCGAATTTCATGTCACTGTAATACCATTTGTTTTCAAATATTTGAATTGAGGGCTGTAATCAACACTGTTGATGATGTATTAAGAATATAGGAGAAATGATAGCATAGGATTTTTTAAGCATCAAAGTCTACCAGAGACTACATGCATTTTGTGTAATGAATTGCTCATGGGGTGCTTCAGCAGAGATTTAGGCAACCAGATCTCTTTTCTTTAACTGTTCTATTACCAGGAAACTAAATTCTGTAAGTCAATTGTAATCCTTTACATAATTACAAATATGACTTAAGGAAAAATGATGAATGGATGCTTTCTTTTTTTGTATGTGTTTTACCCCTGCTTAGTCTCACTGTTCTGTAAAAACTTTGTATTTCCAAAGCATTCTTTACTTAACTATTCAACATTTCTGTGAAAGACCCATCAGGAAGATTCTAAATTGCCCTTGGAGTTTTGACATGATTTTTCAAAGGACTAAGACTAACCCTACGTACTATTGCACAAATGCAGTAAGTGTCATTACTACTATGGGCTTTCCTATACTATACTAAACACAGAAATACTAAACACACTATACTAAACACAGAAAGTCTACGTAAATGCAAGTTGCTCTTACATGCAATAATTCTGATAAAAGGATGAAATGGCTTTTTGAACATCATGCTATTGTAGAGGGTACCTTCATTAGATTCTCAAGAAGTAATATTCCTTTCCACTTCATCAAATGTGAACACATGTAATTAATTCCATTTTCATAAATTCAATCTCTGTCATTATCATGACCAGAGTAAGACCAACAAGTAAAAATTATACTATAACCAAGGTTTCAAATTTTCACAAACCTGATTGAATACTTTTGCACAAGATTGTCTGTACACTTGGAAAGGGTTGAAGATGTGTTGCTCTTCTCTGCACTTCAGCGTCAAAGGCAGGCATTGACTGGAGGTAACATCATTTTCAGAAGAATTCTCACAAGACAGTTGCTCTTTCAAATATTCCTTTTGGAAGAAAAAGCAACCACAGAATAGTATAGACCACCTAGCTTTCTAAGTGAAATACATTTCAAGCATAAGTTTGCATTATTCTTGATAGAAGTTGCTTTTAATACAGTAGGGAATAACCAATCTTCTAAAAAATAGAAACCTGTTTAAGAGTATCACCATTTTACAAAAAACAAGAAATAACCTCCAAAAACCTGCATGCAATTGAAGCAAAACAGAATAATCTAACCTATTGTTTTGAAATGGTCATCAAATTATGTATGTACGTTCTCATTTAATATATATATATTAGGTATTCATGGAAGTGAATAACAAATCTTTTTTATTACTTTCTATTAAACATTTTGGACAACATTTAACAATTACTACAGGACTATAAATCAATTGTTTGATGCACACATTCCAACCAGTTATTTAAACACAGGAAATAAATATTCTCCCACTCTTCAAAGCTATTTTTAGCTGCTTAAGCATTCAAAGACTGCAAGTAATTTATGATTTACATTACAATTTTAGAAACTATACTGTAACAGATGCATGATTATTTTGGGCACAATCTTTTCTGTTTTCACTTCTTCAATTATTATGTAAATAAATCATCATTGCAGCCCAATAAAGTGTTTTGATTAAATAGACCCATTTTATGAAGAACTAGATAATGAAACATTTACACATCTATTTGCTGGAAGGTCTACTGTGATTAAACAGTTTATTGTTATTAAAATGAAGTCCATAACATTGAGCAAGTACTCAAGGTGAGTCATTAAGATGGGTAGATGCAAATGCTCCTCGTAATTGCAGTACTACTGAGATGAAGTAACATGTAAACTACCTGCAAAGGCACCCTGAGCCTCTCAGTGGGTCTTTCTAAAAGAATTCATCATCTGTTTACTCAACTATGGGTAAACCAAAGTAACATCATAGTTTACCCAACTATGACCTGACCTGAAAGGCACAAGTTCCCTTTCAATCCACACAGACTGTAGCTGTTTCTCCCTTGTGTTGGCACTAGCACGTGTTGTGAAATCAGCCAGAAAAAAAGAAAGGTTTCATCCAGATAAACAGGCCACATGATTTCTAGTAGTAGTAAAAAGCGGGGGACTAGGACTGGAAAAGCACAAGGGCAAGAGAAGGAGAAGGACTGTCTCTTTGGTGGTTGTAGTCAAATGTCAGGACTGACCAAGAGAATCACAAAACTGTCTTAATGCATACAAAAAAGGCAAAAAAAAAAAANAAAAAAAAAAAAAAAAAAGAAAAGCTTTTTGGTTTAAAACAACACCACAAACCAACTGTGAAAACATACCCTAAGTCTCTTATCTATTTTTTTCTCAGTTTTAAAAAATATCTGTGTCTTTTTTCTTCATTCATTCATACATTCATTCATCTTTATGCCATAACAAATATTTTAGAGCCATCGTGATGGAGGTTATTAAAAAGCCATTTCTATACATTTACCAAATTTTCATAAATGTACTGCCTTCCATGTACACATTTTCACCAAATCTGTTAACAGTGCTTAAAGCAACCCAGCCCTCTGGATGTCACAGAGCCAGCAGAAGCAGATTCTTTTGGTCTTTCAGCAGCAATACTGGAAATAGCTGTACATGTGTTGCCAGATGAAGAACTATTTGCTCAGCTGGTGGGAAAATACAATGCTTATTTTGCAAAACCGCTGTTCTACAGAACTGCACAATACTTATTCTGTAGGATCATGTTAAACATAAATGAAGAGGAGGGGAAAAATAATGAACCAGCCTAGGATTGCCATCTCAGCTTGGTATTTGGGAAGTAACATCAGTTCACCGAGCTATCAGCTGTCACTTTGGGGTCTACGACCACCAGAGGGACCCCTGGGACAGAAGAACGCATGCGCAAAGGGGAGGGAACATGTTACTGGTTTCAATGAAATGATTATCATATATATGTTTGTTCCAGGAAAATTAATGAATAAGTATATAAAATATGGCATATAAGCAGGAGCTTTTCTATACTCGACATGCACAATTTTGCATCCAGTGCTGTAATCAAGAATGCCTGCTTCTTAATGCTGCATTGGTGTTCAGAAACTTTTAACCAATTTTGGTCACATGCTTGCTAGGGTTTGAACATTCAAGCATTATACAGCTGACATCAGTACAGGCATTTTTCTGTCTTTGGGATAGTGAGGATTCAGGTTTTGATGAAGAGACTTTATTCAACAATGGCAAATATATTACTTTAAGATCTCCTTTAGTATAGAACATATTGTAGACTCTGCAAGTGTCATGTTTCAAAACTGTGAAAATATGAAATCACATCTGTAAACATGTGAACTATATCCTCATTACACTGACTGGGCATCAAACCACGTAGACAGAATATTACCAAGCCTGACAGCTCAGAAAAGTTATCTCTTTGGTTGTCATTAATAAAAAATGCTTTCTAAAGTCGTTATTATTTTTGATAAACACATGAAGGACTGTGAGCTGTTTTGAGTACTACAGTGATGCCAAAATGATTTTTTGCTTTTTTATACATATATATTCTTCATATATATTCATAGCTCTGTAGATTGTTATTATATAGTAATAGTTTCCTTACTTCAGTGCCTCAGTACTTTTCCTGTTGGATAAACAAATTCCTGAGGGCCATGCCTAATCTAAGCTTCTTCTGGGAACCAAAGACACCTTCCTGATATACTTTCCCATAAACAGCGAGCACCTTCCAGAGACATTTCCCGTAACAAATAGCAAGGAGAGACACTTTTCTCATAACAACTAGTACCTTCCCGAGACACTTTCTCATAACAAATGGCAAGGAGACGGGGGCTTCGGAGAGGGTTGAGCCAAGGGGGAATTACTTCATCACCTGTGTTCCTAATTGGAGGTTCTCAACAATTACTTCATCACCTGTGTTTCTAATTGGGGATTCTTGTCAGTTATGTTAATTTGTTAAACTTATAAAACTGTACTTGCTGTATATCATATGTGCATCTTTGTTGGGCATTTCTGGCATGTATTTCGGCATGTGGTGCACCTGGAGGACCTTCATTAAATCGGTAACTGTATTTAATCACCTAACCTTGTTTGGTTCTTGATTTCCAGGGGCTACAAAGGCAACAACAGTAGCTATTCTAAATCTTTATAACATCATATATCTATTTTCAATTACAGTTTCCAAGAATCCATATCTCTTTTTGCCTGCTTTTCTATGCAATATTATTGAGAACAACAATTTTCTGTCTCATTTTGTTCTCTATTCACACAGGATTACTAAGCAGTGTAGCATAAAGATCCAAAACTAATTTTAAGAACACATCCCTTGACAGTCCAAGGAGTCTCTAAATAAAAGGATGGACCTTTGAATAGTCAATCAAGTCTATTTCTTGGTAGTCAGACACACTAAGCATAATTTAAGTTTGAAAAATAATATTGAAGAGTGCATTATCATAATACCATGCTAAGCACTAAAATGTTTTGTAATGGTTTCAAAGGCAATTCAAAGTAATACAGTTAAGTTCTTTTGTGAGTCAAGCTGGTCAGGATCTCTTTTCTTCTTTTTGTTAAAACAATACAGTTTTTTCCACTGAGAAATGTTCTATATTTAACAAAGGTCTTACTAGCTGCTGAAATTCAAGGAGAGACACCTGGGATGTGGAAAGTCAGGCTAAAGTCCCTCTTCCACCTAATTCTCTCAGCCTCATACCTCCTATTGGAGCTGTTCCACTTCGTATAAATAACCAAATACTCACAGGAGTCAGATCTTGGATTGGGGTCTCTAAAACCCAGTATGTGCCTTCTACTCGTTCATCTAGAGTGTGATTCTATTTTTGACCCTAGAAGTTACAGAATGCATTTTTACAGCAATATCTACAAGGTGAAACAACTCCAACAGGGGAAAAAGGAGTTCCATGCTCATAGCTAATGGTCTAGAGGTTTGGGGAGTTAGTTCAGATGTGTGAGATGCAGATTCAATTCCCTGTCTAAACCAGGAAGTAAAAAGATTTAGGCTGACATATGCTGTCCCCTAGGTGACTGTGCTAACTACTGGACTACATGCTATTTTTGGAGGTTTTGCTCGTCATCTTTTCCTCACTCTTTTATACCTAAGAGTAATCCTGATTGTGCTCAAGGTGAAAAGGTTTTGTTTATTACAGCAGTAATTTTCACTTCAATTCGCAAACCAGTTAATTGTTTGAGATGAAACTTGAAAAGATTCTGTACTGTACTAATGTTAGGTTGCCATCCCTACATATCTATTTTGCTATCTCTACCTATATGCTTACATTGCTTCTAATGCTTCCAAATGCAGATGCATAAAGGTTGCTTTTAAGCCTAGACTTAGGAACTGAACAGTTGGATCTGATTTTCAGAAGCACAGTGCCAGTACTATGGTGCTCTCTATGGCCTGCATGTGGACATAGCTGTCTAGTCGGGTTTTTATGCTACCAATTTTTTAAGAAGAAAAATCCTGGCCTCTGCCTATATTTGCATTATTTTGTATTTTATTATAAACACTTGCAATGATCTTAACAGTACCTGCTTATGCATTCAAGGAATTTAGTCATTAAAGCTAATAAACAGAGCTTTCTTAATTAAGTTGTGTAGATCTGTGTTATCGTACAATTTAAGCAAACCTATTATTTCAGAGAATAAAATTAGAATGCTTTTGGTAACATGGTGTAGTTTAGGACAGCCTTAGAAATAATGCAATAACTCTTTCACATTGCCAAAATTCTATGTGCAACAAACAAATCTGAATTGTTAATTGTAATTTAAAAGCACTTTAGCTGAACAGAGCTGTCTAAATTAAGTAAGATTCCACGTGGATGCATTTACTTCCTCAGTACAGCCACAGGGGTTGGTTGTTTGTTTAAATCAGAAGAGTTAACTAACCACGTTTAATTTTACTATTTAAAATTTATCTTTGGTCTACAATATGTGAAACTGAAGGAAGTTTATGAGCCATAATACTGTCTAAGTACCTAAATAAAATCTACAGTGTTTCCTATAAAGTAATCTTTTCTGTAGAAATGCAGAAACGTCTAAACTGAATGGGTTCTATTAAAATACAATATAGGATTTTATATTGACTTTAAGAACTATTATCACCTCCTTGAGTAACACTTAGCTGCCAGCAGATGCTGCCCCAGGCCAGTACACACCTAATTGCTCTGTGAAAAGGCCGTTTCCCTACCTCATTGAGCTGGATGATGTGATAAATTTGCCTCAGGTACTCGCTACCACCTGGTTTGTGGCAGATATCCAGGACCATCATGTTTATATTCTGCTCAGTGAATCCAAGTGCAGTACCTCCTTCCTCTAACGTTGCACCTTTAACTGTGACTGAGGCACTAGAATATAGAAAAGATACATTCTCAATTAAATTTCTAGAATGCAAAATATTAATACAAACTCAGTTAGAACTACATGTTCAGAAAAACATGGAAGTATTTGACTTGAACAAATATTGCTGTACATACATATCACAATGCTAAATAACATTATTATACTAATTTTTATCACCTTAATCGAAGAGATGAACACAAAAAGCACTCTTTACTCTAAGGATATGGAAGTAGCAAATATTTTTGTTACCCCTAGAGAAGTATCTTTGCTACTATAAAGGGCACTTACATTTGATCTCTTGTGCATTTTTCTTTGTCTGTCACTGCACATATTAAACCCTAATTAACATGTCTGAAAGGTAGTAGCCATTACTGTAGGTATAGGTTAGAAGTTCTAAACTGAGGTATTTTTCTTCCCACTGGTACGTTGCTAACCATTTAACATTTGCGACTTGTTGCACTGTTTGCCCTGTACTGTTTCTTGTTTTTCTTGTATTTATGTGAAACTCCTACCAAAGAAAACACGAAGGTGACATTCCCAAATGCTTTCAAAATTGTGCATTCAAATCTCTGATCATTGTCAAGCGTCTCTCGCTGCTTACAAACATAAGTTACTAGCTTAGTATTGTTATTGATAAAGTTTAATACAGAAAAAGTACTAAAATTTTCCTCAAACACTAGAGTTGCAACACAGGTATTTGCACTTTGACATGTATGAATGAAGAACTCGAAAGATTAACAAGAATATATTGTTCTTCCTACAGTCACTAATAGATTAATTTAAAATAAACCAAAGAAGCATTCTCAAATTAAAAAAAATCAATATTGCATTATTTAGAAGTAAAATAAAAACCAAACAAAACCACAAAAAAACCCCAAAAACCTGAAAACAAAACCACAGTGCTTGCAGTTTACTGTTGAAAGTACGCCATGGTTACAAAGTCAGTTCTTCTGAAAGTTGCTGTTTGACCTGCAGGATGTCTGAAATGCTGCACAGCTGCTGGACATTAAAACTGATATTGCTTCCACATGCAGTTTCAGAATGTCCTACAGAGCAAATAGTTTCAAAATATAAACTATAATTTTGTTCTCTGCTGAATGGAAGTAAGTGATACTGTGTTATTATGGTGTATTTTACAGAAAAGCTTCAAAGAAATTGATCTTTAAAACTAAAGCACACTTAGGGCTGATATTTGATGCCACGTACAGATACAACCTGAATTTCTTGTCAAAATTCTTAGTGAATAACATTGAAAAAGCTAAGGACCTTTGACAAAGGCATGTATCAGTGCCAGCACCCAAATTGTATCCTTTACTGCCCGTTACTGCGCAGGTGAAGCAGATGATTGGATTCAGTCAGCACTATGATTAATGACTTCCTTTCTGGATTTGGGACTGCCTATCAATCATGTCATTAGGAAGAATGTGCCCTGAGAGAGGCAGACCTCAGCCAAGGAATAACTGCATTCATCTTAATCTGTATATGCACCCAGCCAGCAAGGTCAGGGTCACCATGATGAAAAACAATAATCTTCAATTCGACAAATTACTTTGCAAAGACAGACATTTCTTTTCTTCTCAGGATGTGTGTTCTTCAGAATCTAATGTGACTGTTTACAGCTCTGGTGCTACCATAAAGCGAAGGTTATTTTAATGAACAGTAATACTTTCAGGCAGTACACAAAATAGCCAAAGAGTGCAACTGCCACTTTCTGAACCTTTCAATGAAAACTATCTTTTTGAAATATTCTTTAAAATTAAGTTAATATATAATATTTAGAATTTTTATGTAAGTAGCAGTCCTGATAATAATAACATAACAGTAAAACAAGCAAGAATTTACTCATAAAAAAACCACTGCTCTTCAAAGATGTTTCCACAGCTGCGTAGGTGAATGTCTAATAAATTTTTGAAATTTATAGGGTTTTTTTTCTTTTACACACTGCATCTATTAGAAGTCTATAAACATTTATAAATAAAAAAAAAATATACATGTGCATACAGCAACACCAAAAAATCCTTTAATTATTAAATGGTTATATAACACCAACTTAGATTTTCCAATATTGTCATTTCTGTTTCAAACAAATCACATGAACATCGTAAGTGTCCTCTTGAAAGACTGCTTTTACTTTAATAATTATGTGACCACTACTTACTTTAATTGAATATTTGAATTTCAACTTTAATATATTAGTTTTGTAATTTGCATTTAAAATAATGTTTATCTCTACATTTCATATCTCAGCTATGTATAAACTGGATCTTTTTCTCCCAAATATTGATTTGTAATATCTGAATAAAAAATGGAAAAATAACATTCAGGTTAGACTTCTATTGCAGAAATAGCAGGGGACTCAATTTCATAACTGCAACAAATAACTACTCACTCGGAGACCCAGGTAATGTATTCTTCATTATCCTAAACTTAAAACTACCAGGCCTAGTCACAAGCTAGTTCTCTCTTTCATTGACACTGTACACGCAGAGAAAACATTTTCCATGTTTATTTTCCACAGTCTGGTACCTAATGTAGAGTATGGCATTGTTGTGGTATGTTACAAAAGAAAATAGAGTAGTATATTAACTTAAAATTCTCAGCTTCAGAAGATGTGTAAATACTAAAGTTTTAGTTTTTAGAGGCTATCCACAATATCGTCTTCCTGTATTTATATTTTTTAAGAAGCACCTATTCTCTCAGTGACATTAGCAATTGTATTATGATACCATTCTGTTAAGTACCAATTTACACACTATCATTATGGGGTTTTTATTTGACAACTCTTTCAGTCACTGACATCTGGCTTCAATCTTTTAATCACTGAATTAGATCCTGCAAATTAGAATTAAAAGGAAATGTAAAGATAACAAAGGTCAATGTCAAAGAGCATTTTTGTGACCCCCTTAGTGCTACTCACACTGACCACTTGTAGAAACAGGACATGTCCCTTAAAGCACTGCATGAAAGCCAGTTCACTGGTATCAGTGATTCCAACCTACAGTCACAATATGCTTTATTTATATGGACAAATCCTGACGTTGCTGTAATGGTAGCAACAACTGCAACCTTCAAGAATACTCATTGAAAAAAACAGCAATCTTACTTTCAGTAGTGACAATTTAATTCAGTAAGTCATGTAATTCCAATAAATCCAGTATTGGAAAGTTGACGAATGGTATTTTTACAGAATGATACATGACTCCAACTTTAAAACTGACTGGACTAGGAACACATTGGCATGTACACAACTCCATGAAATCTCACTGTAAAATTAAAACCGCTTGGAACTTAGCGTCAGATCTGAAGGAATAATTGGTATTTTCTCAGAAAGGTACAGCATGGTATTCTCCTTGTCCTGTTCTGATATATCCGACGTGCCTCAGGGTTTGACATGTTTTAGAATGAAGCATGCTTACTTTTTGTTCACAGATGAACACTGAGAGTTTTTCCTAGTTCCTCTTAATTTAATTACTGCAGCAAAATTAAATTATAAATATATTTAGTATCTGTTCACATTCTGAAAGATACAACAATGAACTTGTCCACATTTTTGGCACATCATGAAAATATGAAATCTTGTAGTTCTGATAATAAAACCATGGTTTACTGTTTCAACATGCGTTTAAGTTACAAACCCATGGTAAAAAGCCATCAATATTAAGGAATAATCCACTTCATATAAGATCACTGCTCATCTCTTTTCCTTAAAATTGAACAGTAGACGTAAACATGCCAATAATTCAGTAAAATAAAGAGCAAACAACAGCATTTGAAAAATACTACGTTCTTACCAGTCTATGCTCAATTTTCTTGCCTTCAGCAACTGGCTTTCAATCCAATTTGGTCTCTGCTGTTCAATGCTTTGTATAATCTTCTGGGTCACTTGCTTAGGACCACTTTTCTGTTTTCCCATAATACTTTCCAAGCACACACGAACTAAACTGAGTTTTTCTTTGCTCCATCTGTCAAGTGTTGCACCTGTTAAAAATTCTGCAGTATTTCCATCCTCAAATATCCGACATATAATTACAATCAAGTTCCAGACAAGCAGACCAGCTTTCTTCAATTCAGCAAAGTTTCTTGACATTTTTCTCTCAGCCAGAAAAAAGAAGTATTTAATTGGGGGAGGCAAACATGCAATCACTGTAGGTAACTTGCTGATTACAATAGATACTGCCTGAGCGGCAAGCCTTGTGAAGCCTTAAAAATAGAAAGAAAAGATGATATGATTAACATTAACATTATAGTTCCATCACAGTATGCTTCTAAATGTTGTATGGTAATTTCTAACTTTCTTTTGTACTAAAATGGGTAAAAAGCCTAAGTACTCAACACTGTAGTTTCACTTCTATCATGGTTTCTGCACATAAATCCCACAAAATCTATACAAGTACATGAATTAAAAGCAGAGAACCTAGAAAATTTAGAACTTAAGACTGTGACTCTCTTAACAATTAGTCCTGCTGTGCACATTCATTGCCGGAAAAATGAAAAAGACAATAGTCAGGTATTCTGAATGGTAAAAATTTGTCTTCAAAATTGTAATATTTTTTCACCTCTATGACTGGAACATTGCACTAAGTGTATCAGAATACTACATACATTTATAATCTTTAGTTTTCTATAAATTCTTATGTTCAAACCTACAAAACTTCAGTTTATCAACATTCATATAAGCATCTACACTAGTTAGCACTGCATTTTAAAGACTCCAGATAATAAAAGTAGCTGCAGAAGTAACTACAGAAAATATGCCACTCAAAACCCAAGACAAACCTAAAATGAAAAACTATAGTAAAAGGTTATCCACAACATGGTGTTAAGTCAAGACGTAAAAAAATGCCAAAACAAACCCCAGAGAATTCAAGAAAACCCTGTGTCATTGCACCTGTACTCCAAATATTCTTCTTTATTAAAAAAGAAGCCGTTCTAGATAGCACACATACAATTTAAATTGTCTTGAAGCCTGAGTCTTGCCTCTCAGCTTGCATATCAGTGCACACTTAGTAATAGCCTAAAATAGCCATGCAAGTTCTAGATTAAAGTGAGAGTGCAGTTAAAAGAAGATGTATGGAAAAAAAGAATGGATTGATGCCCTGGCTTGGCCACAATTTACATACTCAAAACTACATGCCAGAACATGCTACAGTATTGAAAATAATCAAGTAATATTTTGGTGGCAATAATTTATGATGAAATGTTTCCAAAAGTTAGCCTTCTGAACCATGACTTGAGATGATGGATGCTTTAGGCACTGCAGGCTATGAAAATATACACCAGAAATCAGCTTTACATCTAATAATCTTCAAAACATCTCCTATTATATATATATCACTTTTTTCTTTACTAACTGTTTCAACAACCAAGCAGTAGCATATTCCTTAACAGTTTCAGTGGTTTTTTTATTCAAACATAAATTTCTGTGTTGTAAAGTTGCGATGAATGACAGCCCTGACTGAAAAGATGATAATGAAAAGAAAAACTTGTTACAGCCATGGAGACCGAAGCACAGATACCATTCTTCACTTTGTTTTGAATCCCACCTTACTACTGCCAGATGCTAAAGACATCTTCAGTACTATTATTGTCAATAATACAATACTGATTATTTTCAAAATCTTGTTTGTATATGTATGGGTGTAAGCCTCAAGACAGAGTAATTGAATTTTAGTGCAAAGTACTTAAAAAAACCCAACCACCACAGGATGTTTGAAAATAGTTTTGTTCATTGTCGAACTACAACACTCACAAAATCTAACTGCCCAGTTTGGGCACTAAAGGAGTAACAAGTTCTTATGACAAACTTATAGGATATATTGTATATATTTTATATGTATATAAATATTATGTATAATTTTCACCTACATTTCCCGGATTCTTTTCTCTTCATTTCCCGAGGAGTGTAATTCCATTCCTTTGGAACTGTTTTCAATAAACTTTCAGGAACTATCTGCTTGTGCTGGTATGTTCCATAGTTTTCTGTTGCCTCCCATGAATGCATCAAAGAAATTATCTGTTTCACTATACCCTTGACTGAATTAATCAAAGTCAACTTCAAGCATCTGATAACTTCTGGCTCTGACTCACCACAACTGGAAACTTCAGAAGGAAAAATTATTAAATATTCAGTAAGTGTAGTCATTTGTGTAAATCTCTTTCAGAAAGGAGTGTTTCATAATCCTTATGGAAAGAAAAGTAGCATTATGATTCATAATAAATTAGACCTATTGGTCTGTTACAAATTAAAGAAAGAAGATAATGCAAAACAATACAGCATCTTGGTACCATCTTAATACAGTACTGACAAAATAAAATTCAATTTATTTCCTTCATCCTCATTTCTCCATCAATATATTTATAAAAATTCAATTTAAGCTGATTGATGTCTTCCTTTGTAAATGGAAAACATCTAACTACTTGTTAGGCATAAACAAGGCAAACAGATGTATCTTTTTTTTCTACTTCCTTGTCTTGATAGTATTAATGAAGGTGCATTTATTAGTTACCGAAACTGTTATACTACAGAACTGTAAAGGTAAAAGAAAGGTATTTTGGAAACAAAAATACATACAAATAATAGTCATCAACAGAAACACAGCATGTCATCAGAGACTGCATGTTGAAAACACACCATCCTAAATACAGTTATTGACATTACAAGTATCAATCTTCTCCACATTCTTAATACCACAGCAAACTGCAGTTTCTCCATTGTCATGGAGCTGCAATTGTCAGGCAGAGTATTGCAGAGCATATCAGAGATGTGTTTTGACATGTTAGATCCTTTCCTCATAGTTTTACTTCCCTGTACTTTTTGCTGATCTAATCATGGCCTTTCTGGAAGCTTCCATGCAACATTTCTTGGGTTTTTTTCCTCTTACACCTTAAACTTCTACTATTTGCAATCCCATTTTTCTCTGAGAAATACCTGAGCAGTTTTACCACCATTGTTTTCTATTTTGTGATATTAATAATTCTATTTCCCCTCCTGCATTCTCCCATTTTCTTCCTCTTCTTTTGAGCCTTCCTGCTTTTAATCTGTAATTTGCAATACCACCCTTCTAAACTTCACCTCTCTTTTTTGGTTGAATACTATTTTTCCTTAGGGGCAGATTTAGTTGCTGTAATTGTGAGGGCAACCCTCCCTCTCAATGGAAAATGAAGAGGCTGTCTGCCCGTTGACAGTAGTCTATATGCCCATCAAACTACTTCTCCCTCAATAGAAAGTCCTTCTTTCTGTTCTTCCACTCCTTCAATGCTTCCTTACTCTTAAATGATGGCAAAGGTCTAGAGCTGTTAAATGCACAGAGTCAAAGAACTTCTGCTGGTAGAGACCTACTGAAATGTTCTGCTGCCAGCCTGCTGGTAAGACAAACACTTAAGGTAATCAGACTCCTGGTCAACAACACTGCTCCGAAACCTCTGCATTCTTCAGAATTTTCACCACTCCAACCATGTTCTGATTGCACAAAACTCTTCAATAATACTCTAATGTAGAAGTAAGCTACCATCATTTCACCTAATTTATTAAGGTAAAAATAATATTCACTACATGTCTGAAAACCAACAAGATTTAACATCAGATTTGAAATGGCTATTAATAAATTAAATACCTGTCATATTGTATAAGCAATTCCACAACAGCTCTTTTTCCATGTAGGACTCGAAGGCAATGCCAAGAGATTTGGGTGATAAAGTGCAGTAAGACAATACCGTGAAGATTGTTTCAATCAGAGTAGGCTCTTTGTTATTTATCTGTTCTAAGAGAGAACTTTGTTCATCACAATTCAGTGCTTCATTTCCTTCAAGATAAACAAAAACATGGCTCCAATAACTTCAAAGTAATTCAAATTCTAAGTAATAGCATTAATCAAAACAAACTGCAAAGTGTATCCAAATAATATTTCAAACAGTAACACTTACAGAAATCTGATCTACCTCTGCATAGAGGCAGACAGTTGACTGTCTTCCTGAATTTTGTGTAGCTAATAAAAAAAAGACTCAGGCATGTTTTTGAACTATGGAATATGCCTATTTAATTCAAAATCAACTCAGTAATTGGACATTGGACATTGATTATTTAATGAATATTAATCAGAACTAAACTGCAGAATGACAGTAAAAAAGCTCTTACAGCTTAACTCCTCTTGCTTATGTATTAGTCATACAAAATAATAAAATCCTATTTAGATGTAAGAAAATTAAGAAAAGTAGCAGTTGCATACTCCCCGAAATGTGCTTGCTTTGTTTTTCAGTATAAGATGGAACTCAAAATAAAACAGTTCTGCAAAACAAAATCTCAGCCCTGCTAGGATACAGATTTTAAAGACAAGTAATGATTATCATAGAGTTCAGTGGTAATTTCTTACAAAACATGTCTTTACAAATGTTTCTGATAATCATTATAAAGAAATCTCCCAGGTGAAAGATAATTATGTGTTTAAAACTCTTGGAATCAATGCAACTCAATGACTTTAACTGGTGCTAATGTCAAACACCTGAGCTTCCCATGTATTTGTGGAATATGCTTCCAATGTTAACAGCCATAACTAATGATCAGAGCCATAACCTGTTAAATACTTTTAATTTAAATTTCTAGCTTGCAAAACTGATCACCTCTGTAAAAATCATTCATATAACGTTATGCTATAAAATGTCATCGCTTTCTGATAATTTGGCTGTCTTTACCTTTAGCAACCTGTGCAGGAGAAAGATGGGAGAGGCTAAATCTCTAGGCTGCATTTCTCTAGTGGTTCAAATAGCCTTCAAAATCTACCACAGTGGAAAATTGTTGCTTTCAACCCATCTTTGAATGACTCGAGAATTAAAAAATCTCATTTTACTCTCTTCTGAATTGCTACAACCTAATTCACACATTACTGTAAATCGTTCAGTCTAGGTAGTGTGCAAGCTTAATAGAAACAGAGTATGTAGAAAGCTGAAAAATATGATCAGTGATTTCATAACCAACAAGCTGTGGGGTTTTTTTTTTTTCCCAAGGTAGCAGACACATCAGCAATAAGAGGATTTTTTAATCAGGTTTTTTTTCCACTGAGTTGAGTGAGCTGACATATATTGCTTTCAATGCCAGATGCTTCTGAGTGAAGAATCACATGGATTCCACTAATTCACTCAAACCATGGATATGAAATAACCATCAAAGCAGAAAAAGCAGTAAAAAAAAAAGAAAACCCAGAGGTATGCAAATTGTGACATGAAAATTTGAATCGAACTTTGATTATATTACTCTAAGTATTTATTTTTTAAATTAATTTAACCAAATTCTAGGGAGGAGGTTTGCTGAGATTTGAAACACTACATAAACTGTCTTCGTAGTACATAATGGGAAATTAGTTTGTATAAAGGCACTTATGACTTGAAACTAAGCCTAAATTTGTTTTATGACCATGCCACAAGGAAAGTTTGACTCACAATATATTAACTTTTCTAATTGACTTAGTGCTACCAGAAGATTTAGATAAAGAAGCATAAAAGAATTCTGTAGAGGGGGTTATATATACATCTTGTAATAACTATTGTATAATACAAGACTTGTGCTTTTAAGCAGAGATCTTCATTAATCCATTGCTAAACCATTCTGAAGCTAAACATAACAAGATATGTAAGTATTCATCAGCTTTTCCTTATTTTACCCTGAAGTAAATGTTGCCCTTGTTGTAAGAATAACCTGAAAGCTCAGGTTTAAATCAATTTTCTGACTGATAAGTGTGCATGGATCATAATGTCACAGAATCCTTTGGGTTAGAAGGGACCTTAAAGGATAATGTCAGTCGAAAAGTTTAGCTAGCAGATCTGTATAGCTGCTTAAATTTAATGAATTAGGAGTCTACAGAAAGATAGGTAGATTTTTCTAGCCTTAGATTTTTTCTTTTACGTTTATTAGCTCACCTGTCATAACATTAAATATTCATCTCAGTTTGAACTTCAATGTAGCCTCCTTGTTAATTATCACATAAGAACAGAATTTATATGATAGGCTTTATATTTACTGCCCTGTGATGCTTCCCTCTATACATTTATCATTTTTTCACTGACTGCATTTGTATAGTGAAAGCTAATCTGTGAGGGAACTTTAAGCTCAAAGGAGACACTTCTTTATCATTTTAGCAGGACTTAACATCCATACATAAATGTGGCTATATACTTATCTATATACCTCCTAAAATAAAAAATATCAGCTGTTTGTTATTTCCATATAGCATAATGTTCTATATGCACAATATATTAAAATACTATTGTTTTTAATAAATATCTTTATAAGAAAATTATGTATCTATTAAATAACAGCTATGCCCTAGCCACTCACAATGAATCACTCTTCCTATGACAAAGTAATGCACTAAACCTCTTGGGATACAACCAAGTATTTTAAAAATGTATCTTCAGAAAGGCAGACTTACAAGTGCAATTTATCCATATTTCCTTTTTACAGATAGAAATACCACCCAGTAATTTGCCAACATTATCAGTCATCCAGCACTTATCTGCTGCTAGTCTAGCCATAAAATGAATCTTGCTGAATTTAGAAAATCCTCTGTTATTGACTCTAAACTTTGCTCTTCCTAGTGAATCCGTACACAACAGGCAAGCTATAAACAGTTATGCTCTTTTTTGACCAAAAGAGGTAGTCAAAACTCAAATTCATGCCTGCTGTTTCATTTAGGAAGAGAAATTGAAAATGGAGGAAGTGATTTCTAATACAGATCTTTAATTTGCAAAGAGCATAAAACTTCTGCTTTTTAAATGAAATTTAAAAGTTTCTTTAAACCACAGCAGCTGATAAGGATATAAAGAATGCAAATAGGACATGTTTTATTTGTTTTTAGAATGAAATCTTTCAGCAGGCATCCTGCACTACACTACATCCTCAGTGCTTCTTCTGTCACTAACTTTTTTCCTGGTCTTTCTGTATCTATTCTGGTAGATCATTTTACTTTTCTTTCACAGTTGCTCCTCTCCGATGACAGCTAGAATCTATTGTAACTTTGAACATGACTCCATTTTAGCATAATATGTATTATTTTAATTTTAAATTCCAAAGCAAAATTTTACATCATAGATTCACAGAAGACTCACAGAATATTCTGAGTTGGAAGGGACCCACAAGGATCATCAAGTCCAACTCTTAAGTAAATGGTCCATATGGGGATAGAATCCACGAAGTTGCTATTATTAGCATCATGTTCTAACCAACTGAGCTAATCTCAGGGTCATCTTACTTCTATCCTGGATAAAATGCTTATCTTAAACCTACCTGTTTGAATTTAATACATTCCTAATAATAATAAGCCCTGTATTAACTTCTACCTGTGAACCCAATAAATCCTACATTTGTGACAATTGAGAAGATCAACATCACAAAAAGTCTTCATCAACAGTTGTATCATCTGCCCATAAACTATTAACCTATCAGAAAACTACTTCTGTAGCTACATATGTCACCAACCCCATTTTAATCTCATTCAACTCCACTTAGAACCTTTTCTCCCTCAACAATTTATTTTAAACTATCTGAGAAGAAGCTTTCATTAATGAATTTCTGGGTTAGTGACTTTTGTGAAGCCTATCTTACCTATGGCAAATCAAAGAAAAACCATTACTCTCAGAATACCTCCAGCACT
Source organism: Atrichornis clamosus (assembly GCA_013400975.1). Taxonomy (NCBI): domain Eukaryota; kingdom Metazoa; phylum Chordata; class Aves; order Passeriformes; family Menuridae; genus Atrichornis; species Atrichornis clamosus. The sequence goes on along the minus strand of WBMZ01009795.1, from coordinate 157,097 downwards.
GATTTTATGGGATAGTATGCAGAAATTGTGACATTCTAACAGCCAAAATTTGATGAGGCAATATTGAATTTAGTCCTATGGCCACATTACCTCCCTGGTATTACTCCATGTATTGGGATTGATACTAAACAGGTTACTTTCATAAAATTTATTCAGACTAGAGCTCTATTGTAAAAAGCAATTTCTATCACAAATTACTAAGTCTTTGAAAAGCTATCCATACAACCATATATCACAGACACAGTCTATCACACACGTATCAGAGACTATCTTTACCCTTTGTCAAGAAAAAGTATGTGATTCGCAGCAGGGTTCTACTGCAGTCCAAAAAGTAATTCCTATTCAAATTTTCAGAAACTCCAAAAATATTCTTACTGTTTGCTCTAGCTTATCACTGAAAAATCACCAAATGGAACAGGGTATGATTGGGGTCCCTTTTTTACTTATCTTCCAGCTAGAAGTACCTCACTTAAGTAAACCCTTCATTGGTTATGCAGGTACAGAATCCAATCAGTTTACTGGTCAAGTGGACCTTTGGAGGAGATGCCACTTTTAAAGTAATCTTCTAATCATTTATTGGTAGGCTACCATGACACAGATTGCTATCACAAAGAGGCTAAGAATACTTTCAGGGGTACCCAAATACCTGGAGGAGAGATCTCTGCACAATGATACAAATCACGAGATTTACTTCTGCTCTCCTAATGAGGAGAGGGTTGCAGATCAACATCCAGGTTTTATGAAAACCTGCAAGACTGTTTTTCCCCAAAATGGTGTGTGGTTGAACCATGGAACTAACATAGCTGCTAGTTTTTTCACTTATCTGATAGACCATGACTCATAATTAATAAATCCAAGGAGTCATTAGAAGAATGTGTAAACATAATGACCCTCAAGTACTTGACATAAAAGTGTCAAATTGTTACAGATTTAAACAATACCAGAATTTTGATGGAGTTGGCAATTTATGTAAGGCATAAACGTTTTATTTTGTAATGACTCACTACTGTCACTAATAGTTCAGTTTGATTCCTAAATGAGGTCAATTGGTAAAGTTACAACCTTTTGGCGTTCTTTTAGGGTAACTTACAAAATCCAGTGCTATTTAGTCTTAGGTGTCTAAAATGTAATTAATTAAGTTTAAATTTAATTAGTACTTAAAATTTACCCTAAAATAGTATATTATATATCGTGGCAGTTAGAGAACTGTTTCACAGAGGGCAAAGAATTGAAGTGGGGAAAAAAAAATCTTCCAGTTCTACTAATAGATTTTCAAGTAATTCCTCTTTCCAGGAATTGGTTAATAAAAGCACAGTCTTAGAAAACTCTTCATATCTATTAGTGTCTAGAGAATTGGCTAATAGTGCACCACACAATTTTATTTTCTTGATGGAAATCCTCCCTTCTCCAAACTGCTTATGTGTGCAAGGTAAATGACCTCTTTTTGAAGTAAATCACATTTCTTTGGGTCCAATTTCAGATTTGCAGCCTGAAATTTATCACAGAATATTTGGAAATGTTACTATCAATTCTTATTTCAAAATTTTAGTGGCGACCAGAATATCATCTAGGTCTAATGTAGATGATATAAATGTAGATGTAAACTACACAATACCTTCTTCTATTAGTCACTCAAACACGTATTGTGCAAGCCAAAACATCAGATGAAACTCCCAATGGCCTGGTTCTGCTGTGAAAGCAGTTTTCTTACAGTTTATCTCCATGTGCCAGTATTCACTTTAAGATTGTGTGTAGAAGAGAAATTGAATCTCTGTAGCAACTGGAGTCTCATGTATGCATGGTAATGAATAAGATTATTTATAAGACTATAAAGGGATATATTGTATTTTCTAGAGTTTATCATTACCTTGATACTACTATATCTTCTTAGACAAAAGTATGTATAAGGCCCAAGGACTGACTGAAGGCCTGGAATGGAAAGTGCCTTCTTGACAATTTGTCAGTGACCACTTTGTTATATTCATAAATGGCCAGATGTCTATTGACTGATCGGGTCCCCTCTGGTATTAATCCTGTGTTGGGCCAATGCAATTCAATAAAGCTATTGCTTTTTGCTTCATTATGCAAAAAATACCTCCTGGCTCCTGGAAATAATGACTCTTAAACTACAAGTCACAGACTATTCTGCTGGAATGCTGTGCATTTAGAGCAAGTCTAGCAGAAATTCTCAGCATTCACTTTCATCTTTCACATTTTCATATCAGCATCTGCTGGGTTCAATTATTCATTTTATGGAAGCACCACTTCCTTTTTTCCTCTATTATTTGTTGCTTGTCAAAATAATCCATTTCTGTTTCAGATCCATGAATGATAAGGCAATTATGGTAAAAAAATCTGCCAAGTAAATTGCTAAACAGTTTGTTTTGTCAGAAAATTAACACTGTACGAGCTACCTTCACTATTTCCCTCTGCAAAGCCACAGCAGAGACCTTAGACCCTTTACTCACTCCAGAATATCTCTTAGAAGAAATTTGCTGCATGTTGGACCTATAGAAAACAACTCCAGGATTATATGGCACTGTAATTAACTGTAATTCAACACATCCAGGTGATTTAGACTAGTACCTTAAGCTCCAGAGGTCAAATATACAAATCTAGTTTTCAACCATTATTCCAAAGTTGCTTTTAAGCAGTGGGGACAAATAAGTGGTTCAGTTCTGGGCAACCTGATTTACTGCCTTTACTATTTTTTAATACAATAACTTCATATCTCCATAATTTAATTTTTATGTACATTTCAGACATCATAATGCACAAAAAAATGACAAAGTGCAAATTTTGTCACCTTCCTATCCAGATTGCATATAGTTACATACATGGAGTTTCAATAGCTTCAACAAATAAGATATCCTTCTTACAGTATTTAGCAATGTCAAATCATGCATACATACATTCTCCATAAATACTCTTTTTACTGAAAAAACTTTGCCAGTCCCAACAGTACTCCCCCTATTACGATGGGGAATATACATTACTTCTGAACCTCACCATGGTACAACCGTGAGAACAATGGGACTACAAAGAAATAAAATGTGTTTGAATGATGGCTACTTTGAGCATCCCAAAGTGTTACTATAAGATAAACAAAATTTATCAATACCTAAAAACATCTACATGTAAGGACCTCTTCATACACAATTTTTTTCCTTCTGGCCTGTTTTTAAAAGGGAAAAGGAAAGACTGAATGTGAAAAACACGAGAAGGCTTTTCCTATTTAAAATATTCTTATATAGTTAAATACCAGGGAGCTTTGTTATCACTAGTACAAATTGCTCAACAACTATGGTATACTTAGCTGGATAGGAGAAGGAATAACGAATACAAACATTTTGTCATTAGACAATTAATCCTATTGAAATTAATTTAGAAGATATGGATTATCACAGGTATCAACTTTATCAAACTGAAAGTTCATTCATACCAATATTGTAGTTATATGAAAAAAGCCTGTATAAATAACACATTTTGTAATTCAAAGTAACATGAATTTCCCTAAAGCTTAAGAGGTTGGTCAGTCAATAGACTAATACATTCTGTCACTTATTACCGGTAATAATTTAAACAGATAATAAAATTCAATAGTGGATAACACTAGGGTAAGAATATGACCCTGATCAAACATTTGTCAGTGTTTGCAAAAGATGACGGGTGTTTGAGTAGGCAAGTGTATGCACTGCAGCTCTCACTAAGATGCATGACAGCACTGGAAGAAGCTGTTGTACTTCTGACAAACATGAAACCATTTTTAAATGACAGAACTAACTTATGTTTTATAAATATATCTAATATTATGTGGACCTAATAGTTTTTGATAAGTAGGAAGAATTCTTTTGCTAAAGAAATATAGAAACCAAGACTGTCATATTACTGTAAAATTATGTCCAACAGGTGATTGTACCATTAGCTTTTCAACACTACGATCATTTGATTTGTGTGCTATTAAAGGAAAGATGTGATAAAATTTGTTGCTTCAAACATAATACTATCACAATGCAAAGAAGAATTTCTAGAAACATTCTTTTATTTATTCTACTTTCAAAACAGCATGAATGAATTAACAAGAGGAAGCATATATATGTAATTCTAGAATGCCTACAGTGACAAACACATAATAACTTAAAATATCTAAGAAGCTTTGCACTGATGAAATATAGTTTTGCAAGTGGTCTTTTAGACTACTAACCCACACTTTTAAAAATCTGTGTACAGTAGTTGTGGTATCAAAGCTCCATTAACTTCAAATTCATTTTGACTCCTTTGCATTTACAACAGCAGCCTATATTATCAAATTGTAGTCTGCTTTGAAATTATTAATACAGTGATTCGGCATGAATTCTCACTAAAAAAGTGATGATTTTTTCTATCTTTTTACCCACTCAAGAAGTGTCCTACTGATAAGTGAATGGGTACCTAAACCCCTCCAAAATGACTGACAGCCTTCTTTCAGCATTTAAGTAGTTAAAAATGAATTTCTGTTTGTCACTGGTATTCTTATATGGATAGACAGTATCAATACTTACTTGAGCTTCTCAGCAAAATTTTCACTAACAGACAATCATGATGTAGCAACGTTTCCAAAAGCAAGTTGAAATTACAGTATGGCTGGGATAAGAGCAGTTTCAGCTGACCGTGGGCTGCCATTTCTCCGGCTGATGGAGTCCTTTCAAAATGTACCATAAAGAGAGAATAATATAGTTAATTTATCTATGAAATTAATATCCTTAAGTTGCAGATGTAACACTAACTCCCGTAAGTGTCAATTCCTCCCAGATTACTCTAAAAATGCTTTCATGTTTCCTCACTTTAAGGCAGCTTAGAGAAGGAATTATATTTCATTTCAACTAGTTAAAAGCAAATTGACATGTGTTAGTCTGCCACAGTTATATCTGGTACAAAGCAACTTTGCTTCTCTTTCATGGAACCATATTTGTCTTGTTCTACCAGGTAAAAAGGAGACTTTTTTTTGCAGTTGAAAAAATGTAAGGGTATTATTGTTTAGTTCATTATTGCAGTAATTGTTGAGTAAGAGATTTGAAGTGTCTGTCCTTGATAAAGTGCATGAAGCTCTTAACTAAAAAATAGAGAAAATGCTCAAAGGGGTTGCAAAATTCCACTTCAGGTTGAGCAATTCTTACATGTCCTGAAAAATCCATGTGAAATATTTGACTGGTTGAGTTACTGCTTTGCCTGGAAGGAGAAGTGAGAGAGCGTAGTATGAATTCATTAGCTTTTAAAGAGATTGCAATTTATTTTCTGTTTGTGGTTCTGCAAAAATTAAGGTTTCCAAATAAAAATATTCCAGGGCTTTCTCTGAACATAGCCAGTGACCCAACACCAATCACTGAAGTCACATTACAGTTAAACAAAACCCAACCAATCAACCAACCAACCAAATAAATCTGTCCTGCAAGATGTTTATCACCTATTGTATTCAGCATTCTCTTCTTGAAACATTTTTAAAAACAAGTGTTCAAAATTGGATTGTGGATAATTATGTTTCTTGGAAGTTTAAGTTTTTATTAATTTGAAGGTGTAAAAAATAAATTTCAACAGATGTTTTGCCACTGTAGTTTTTTTTTTTTTGGCTACAAGTTTAAACAACAATAGTTGCTAACACTGAAACTTTATGCACCTCATATGTAAACATTTATGCACATAAACTTTGCATGCACCAGCGTAAAGATTTCATATGGACTGATGCATTAACTGTGCAGGTATAAATATTATCTGCCAGTATGCACAAAACACCTTCAGCATCAGTTAAAACCTTTTTCATGAGGAAGTTTCCAGTCTGACATTTTTCTGCCAGACTAGAGAAGGATTTATACGCCTCTGCTCAAACACTTTATGTGCCATTTACACACAACTATCGGGACAGAACTAAAATGGGCTCATGAGGTTGTTCTCAAAGAGGTGAACCTCTCCATTATGTTGCATACTTTTACAACCTCTGACTCAGCCAGGTGTGCCATCACCCAACTCTGCTTGAATGCAAGAATGAAAAAAACCATATGACTGCACAAATTTTTTGCTGTCAAGGCTGGTCTGTATATAATATTCTCAATACAAACCCACAAATCATGGAAAAAAGAAATGCCAGCTGATACACCCTAGTTCAGTCCCTCACATGTCTGTGTTTTCATTACCATAGAAAAGTAGCATGCCAAATATCTTGCAGGGCAACCTTGAAGTAACCTAAGGAAACCACAGCATCATTTTCCAGCAGGACCCTTACATCACCCTATTATGTCAAAACTGCACTGTAATAGTCATTTTATTAAAGGAAGATTTTAGATACCTGTCTTTGCAACTTTACAGTAAAGCAAACACCTCTAAGTTGATATGCCAGGAAACCTTATGTAGAGCTTTTGAATTTTCATCTGGTACTTTATATATAATCACTGACAATGTAGCACTGACTCTACAATTATATTTGCATATTAGCACATACTGGATTCTAGTAGTATTTATCAAAAATATATACACATATACACTTAAATCTTCATAGAACTTGCTGTCAAACTAACTTCTGTATATTTAAAATGCATACTGAATTCAAACTTTCAGCATTAGTACTTTGCATTCTTAAGAGAATTATCTTAATTTCTGTATGTTCAAGATTAGTTTTATATATATATATATAATCTAATTCATGTTAAGAACTGATTAGTAGTTAGTCATTAAAATTAAAATTAAAACAATTACTACATTCATAATAGAATTAGTGCTGACTGACAGCAAACTCAACACTTCACTAATTCAGTTAAAATATACGGGCCAGTTGAATTTTTTTCTCTCCCTTTAATGTCATAATATTCTATCTAATAAGGACACTCATGGGCTTCAAACTAAAAGATAAGGGACAATTTGAGTCAATTAGATTTATGAAGGATAATATTTTAAATTCCTATAGAAATAAATTACATTTTTAGAATATCTGAATTGAAAAAAAAATGTGTCCATCATTGACCAGATGGGAAGTTACCATGTTGTAATATACACCAGTTCTTGGCTCTTGAGGCATCTTGCAAATTGAAATGTACAATGGTGTGACTCACTTGGAGGAAAAATAAAATATAGCAGACATTCCCTACAGCCATGAAGCTAGCACCAATAAATGCACTGAGAAGTTTTGTAACGTGCATATGGAGAGGCATATGTTCTCTCATCCTCATAGCTCAGTAGTAGTGAAAATAAGACTAGCCTCATAAAAAGTGACAAAAGGTGAAGTACATATAAATATCACACATATAAATGTCCTGTTTAGTACAGCAGTAGAAAAAGCCCCAAACTTTGATTTGCAAATGGTATGATTATAAACCCCAAATGAGGCAAAGAATGAATCACAATGATCATCAAAGGAATCAAAATTACCACTAAAGGAATTGTAATATAAATTACCAGCAATTATTTAGTTTGGTAACCAACTATATTATTTTGGTTAGTATTCACGGCAGAAAGAAAGAAAACCTCAAATGCTAAGTTCAAGATTTGATAAGGCAAATAAACGTGCTAACTCATTGAAACAACCTTGACATTGATGTTGGAGTCAAATTGATAAAACAGACTGTAGCCATTTTCAGCAATGAAAAATAATGTAGCAAGTCAGGTTGTATAGTAAATAAATTAATTTCACAAACTAGCTAAACTTTCTTTTGAAGTACCAGCCTCAGAAAGAGTAAATACTTAACAACTACATGTATGACAGGTTAGAGTATTCAGTTAAAAATTAGATGGCCACAGTTGAGAGGTATACAATGGCCTGTCCTTTCAATTTTGTTATGGACAGTGACCATATATTTTAATTAGATGTAAGATATAAAACCACAAAACAATCTATGAGTAATTAGGATGCTGTAAAATACTTAAACATAATGTGTCTTGTTAATGCTCTAAATGCAGTATTTCAAGGAAAAAGAAGCTTCATTGACATATAGAGTGTAAAACCAATGAATAAACTAGAATATTTCAGAATTACTCATTACATATAGAGTCCGTCACTTTTTTTTTCTGAGCAGCTAAAAGATGTGTTGTTAAAAGGGAACATTAAATATTTTACCAATATAATTCACTAATGATAACAAGGACAGTACACAAGGTTCTCTATCTCTCTCTGGACTGCCCTACCACAGGTACACTGATTTTATCTTTTCAGAGATGCGTTTTCTTTTATACTTCTCATTTTCCTATTTGACAATCAAGATGATCTGCATTTTAGTACCTTTCTTCCAGGGAAAATAAGTACATACTGCATTGCTCTGGAGTAATTTTCTGCTATTCATTCAAATCTATCCAAAGTCCACCTCAGAAAAGATAATTATGTATCAGACTGAAATGGTACCAGCATTATCTTTACATACTCTAACACAGCATAGGGTACTCACTTGTGAAATCATCTTCCAAAACTCATACTTCACAGTATAATTTAAATTTCGAGTACTGGCCTTGGATGAGGATATCAAGAAGTTTATTGTCTTTTCTACAATGAAAACTTACTGAAGCATATATTTTCCCAGAAAAGGACTAGATTCCTTTCTAAAGCAGTCATTCCCTCTCCTATATCCCTCCTTCTCTTCTACTCTCCAATCGTGCATAACTTAAAAAGCCACTGACAAATTCCTTGAAGCTGGATAAACACTCATGATTTTCCAAGCTTTATGAGAACTTACATTACTATGTCAAGCAGGACAAATTCTGAATTTACTAGTTATTCAACTCTGTTTGGCATTTTGTTAGTGAACCACGTGACATTGATGCAGTCACAACATGTATTTCCTCTGATTCAGCAGATATCAGAGGCACCAGGGAAGGAGATAACAGTATTGATGACATGTAGTTAGGAGTGAAGCCTATGGAGAGAAATCAGTATGTTTTGTGTAGTATGGGGCAAATTACAGGGAAGATATTTTTATGTACAAGGTACAAGATACTCGTGTGTACAAGGTAAGAGGTAATAAATCCAAAGCACATGGGTCATCAGCAGGTAACCACTCATTTGATAATGTATTCCTCCAAAATACAAAAATTCTTTCTCAGAAAACACAGTAACATCTCACAAAAGCAGCTTTTCATGAAAATGGAGAGTGAAAAACTCTTAGGAAATAACTTTGAAGAGGAGGAGGAAGTGAAGGGGTTAGGAGAGGATCTACACTGGTGTGGGAGTGCTTCAGGTTCAAAATTAGAAATCAAATGACAGCACAGCTGGTAGCATATATCTTATATGTAACTTGTCATTATATGCAGTGACACAGAAAAAGAAATTAAGCTTTTGCCTCTAATCATTCAGTAATCTCAAAAAAAATCAGCTATTATCAAGCAGCATGTTTTCCAAGGAGTTACTTATGTACGAAATATTTTTTTATAACCCGCCATCACAAACAGAAAGGTATACATTCTTTATCTCTCCTTTAATTATAAGTCCTTCAGAACAGCAACTGGGGTGAACTACATTACTGTCAAGAACTACATACTCTTTAATTAAAGCCAGAAACCTTACAGATAACTCAAATATCAAGTGTAATTAATAGACTAGCAAAACACAGTCCACTGCTTTCAGTGTGACTTTTCTAACAGACTCTCAAAAACTAGAAAAATCTGTAATGAATTAAAAAATACTTCAATGGCTTTTAAAAATCAGAATATTAATTAGACATTTATTCAGATATACTCTTTTAAAAATGCTGTAATATTTTACTAATCCTGACTACCTGGTGATACTTTTACAACTATCAACTTTTGATACTCACTTCAGCAGGAAGTAACAGGATGATGGTACGCAAAATAACCAGTGTAACGGATGATAAAAGACTTCTGAAAAATCCTGAGGAAGATGTTCATCAGAATCATCCAGAAATGTCCTGGAAGAAATGAAATACTTCTGAACTACATGGAAGACTGAAAATCTCTTTGGATTGCTAGTGTTAAGTATAGATATATATGTATGTGTACATATATATATATATATATATATGAATATAAAACAGGAAGTACCTTATGATAAATAGTACTAATATATGTATGTCAACATGTAATTGAAAATCTATTTATCTTATGCACTGGTAAAAAAATAATTTTATATTTTATTTACTTTCACTCTTTGAAACGTGGCATCTAATAACTGTTATACAAGTTTTCTTTATAATTTTATTCCTACATTACACGTTTTCAAACTATTTTTGAAAATGCATTCAATAAGCAAATTTCTTTTCAGTAATTCATTTCTACAGCTCTTTTCTTCCTGCATAACAAATGCATCATATTTTCAATACTTTTATAATAATGATATGTAAAGTATCTTTTGAAATTACAATGATTGACATGCAAGTGCATATATGTGAGAGGCAAAATCCACTGATACTAGAAATTAACTATTTTTATTAATTAATTGTATGATAGGATTATAAACATATGTAAGAACAGTATTCTGTAATTTAATATCTACCTTTAATTATTGTTTAGTAATAAATAATTAGTATTTGTAACATTTTCTAGCAACCACTAGGATGCAATAATTTGTGATAGGAATGGATGCCCCTTGGCTTCTTGCCCTTTTACTCTCATTTACACTGCACATAATTCCAGCAGAGAGGATATAGCCAGTTACATCCATCCTCCATTAATTATAAACAATTACCACTTCACAAGTACCCTACTTTTCATCTTACTTGGCTGTGAATTTTTCATCTTTCATGTAAAGTAATTTAGAACATTAGCTACATGTCTATAAGGTCACTCTCTGCCCAGATGAAAGAAGACAGAATTATACTTCTTCAACCAGAAAGGCAGGTATATAGTTTCTGAGCTTCTCTAAAAGATATGCTGTTTTATTTGGAAATTAATCTTACCAATAAAGAAAAAATAGTAGAAAGTATTTACTACAGAAAGAATATAGAAAAAATAGCAGAAAGAATTCACTACATATATCTAAATGATCTTAAGTAAGTAAAATCTGAGCAGAAGGATTAGCACACTCAATTTGTGCTCTTTGTGAATTCATGAAAACCTGAAGATTAAAACTAAAGCTGATATTCTAATATAGATAAAGGGAGAACTTAAACTTGATAAGAATGATTCTGAAGATAGTAATTTCCATGAGACTAACAAAAGAGAAATCTTATTGTCTCTCATCCACTGATTTTTTTCTTTTCTGAATATAGCAAAGCATAGAATAAACATCCCACAAGAAAGCATGATAAATATATTTTGGGTAGCAATCTAATAAAAAAAAAGACTACATCTTGTTCATTGATTGTGTAGGAAGCGTTTGAGAGAATTCGGGGCTAAAGCAGCTTGTTACGTCTTCTTAGCTCTATCCTAAGGAGAAGCACAGGGCAGACTTCTGATTCTGAGGTTTATAACAAAATCCCTACAGAAACTTTTAAAGTGAGATGGAGATAATCTGAGGGTTTAAAAGATTGTTTAAATATTAGAATAACTTCAAATACTACAAAACAATCAAGAGTCTAATGATAATACAGTAATTCTCACTATAGCATTTCTTAATGTCCACTGCTGGCTAGGTAATTCTTGCCAGGAAAACCAGCTCTGTGCCAGACTGTTTAACTCCACTACTCTTCTGACAGAAGTATAATAATAGCTAGTAGAACATTTGTTTTTGCTTCAAGTTATGCTAAAGCAGCTGCCTGTCGTCTCAAAGCAGTGGATAGCATCTGTGAAAGCATTTAATACCAAAGCAAGATTTCAAGTTACAGTAGTTTTTTTCTTCAGTAGAGTATGACAAGGTGAGAATTGATCCTGTAAGCCTCAGTGCAAGAGTGAAGAAATGAGATGCCAACAAGATGCATCCTAATAGTCTTTCCTTGTAGTCTTCAAATGATTTCTCTCTGTATAAGGAATAAACATTACTAAAAAGCAACTTCAAGAGTTATAACTCATGTATTAAAAAGAAATATTTTCAGTTTCTAATATTGAATAATAGATATTTTTACCCAATAGAGATCAGTTTTGCCAATAGACTCTCTAAATTTTTCTCTCAACATTTAAACAGTTTACCTGACTTCTTGTTGAGAAAATAAGATATAAGAACTCATAGTATGAAATCACAAAAAGGTGCATGAACCTCACTCTTTATATTCTTCCTTAACAGGAAAGAATAAAGAATATAAGTAAATAAAGAATATAGGAAAAAGCACAATAGATCTGCTCCAAATAAGCAACCTGAGGCAGAAGACAGTCTCTACTTTGAGGCCTGGATAATTTAATTCTCTACAAACTAATAAATGAAGAATGGCATTGGATTCTCCTGTGTAATTCACAGGCAGCACTGAAATTGCTCAATCAACTGCATGAAATCCCAGCTACTAGAACTGAGTACCTGACAACAATCTTGTCAGTGAGTAAGACAATGATGACTGGAAATTCTGAAGTATGAAAATGTTCTTTTCTCAGAGGTTTGAGCAAGCAGCAAGAAAACAGCAACACCTGGCAGATTTGGAGAGCATATTCTGGAGACTTCTACTGTTCAACAGGTCCTCAACAATGTGGACAAAAGCGGACAGGTGTTTAGGACATTTTCAGGTGATACTAAACTGGGGGAAGGGGACACAGTAGTTATCACAACAAACAGCAGAGTCCCTAGTGATGGATGACTGGGCCAATAGAAATTCACAAAGTTGACTGAGGTAAAGTGCAACTGTTTACTCCAATAATAGAATTACAAAACCTAGGTTTTGTAATGGGAACTGATTTGTCTGAGTGCAAACCCCACCCAACCACAAACCTGGGATTTATGACCAGTAGAGTGTTGAAGACAAGGCAACGGTATACAGTCGCAAACCACACACTGGGCTGCATTAGGAGGAGTATGGCAAGCAAAATAAAGATAGTGATTTACTTCATCTACTTGGCAACAGTTAATCCTTACCTAGAATATTGTGTCCAGCTGTTTGGTTTACAGTTCAATGATGATGTGAGGAAATTGGAGAAGATTAGACTGAAAAAACTGTAAGAAATGTTTAAGGGCTCTAGGCTCCTTTACTCTGGTGAAGAGGTGGTTGAAGGGTCAATTCATCTAATGGCAGCCTACAACTACCCAAAAGAGATTTACAAAGACAACACTGACCAGCTTTTCTCAGTGGGGACTGATGCAATAGAATAACTCATAGCCAGCAGCTTTGAAGGTTCACGCTAGATATTAGGCAATACTTTGCACTAAGGCAGTGGAACTGTGGACCGAACTTCATAGTGAGGTTGTAAAACTTCAGTTCCTGGAGGTTGACACATGTCAGCTACATCAGTCAAACTGTTTGACTGCTCTTGGTGATTGTTCTGCTTTGAGGAGGAGGAGGAGGCCAGATTAGATGACCTCCAGCAGTCCTTTCAAACCAACATTTCCACTGTGCTAAAGGTACTTCAGGAAGGCCAAGGAAGAGCGAAGAAAAATGAAGCAGAGAAAAATGAATATTAAAAGCTGATGACCCACGATTCCTAGGTGAATTCTGGACCGGATCGAAGTAACCTTATCATACAGAAAGGAAACTTAAGTGATAGCTGAATGTATGTTTGATCACAAAACTAGGAATGAAAAAGCATATACCAGAATCACCTTATTTGAAGTTAAAGATATCATTAATTTTTCAGCATCACTACTATTTTGTTCCATTTCCACAAAATAATTAAGAAATTTGAATAATTTTAGTTCCCTTAAGCAATAGTTAATACAGCATCTCTCGTAAGTTGGAAATGAGCCAGTCCTATTATTAGACAACTCCTGGAAAACAATGTTCTGTCATAGTCACTTTCATGATTACCCAGAACTTTCCTGAGAAGTCTAAAGATTAATTTATGTCTAGTCACTTAAGGGAAAACTTCCAGTACCAAAAGAGAGCATGCTAGATTTAAAAGAAAATTTTTTATTTCACTTTGAGTTAATGTTACCAAAGGTTTGAAAGATATAGTTGTGATTATACAATATAATTGTACAGAGAATTGATGAAAGATTAGTATTACTTTAAAATCAGGCATAACTTCTAAATTTGTTATTGATAGATTCTTCATGTGGTGAACCATGACCTAGGTATTATACATAACATTCACTACATCAAAGTGTTGCATATAATCATTTAAGAAGCTAATTGGCTAAACCATTATTTTCTTTGCATTCAGGGCACTGCTTTAGGTTACCTCACGAATATACAATATAAAAGAATTGTTTTGATAATGGCGCCTCACAGATTTTGAAAACACAAGTTCTGAATACAAGTTCATTTAAAAAATCCTTTTTTACTAAAACATACATCATCTATATAGAAATGTTTATCAGTGTTAATATGATTTTTGTACATATATAACAAAATATGACAATATTTTGTATTTTTTTAAACAAAGCTGCCATATTGTAGTTGTGATTTGCACAATACTTCGTAGTAAAGTAAATGAGATGCTACATTCTGCACATGCCAAGTTTTTGTCCTCCAAGTAAATTCAGATACTGAAATTCATATCCCTTAATATGAAAGTGATATGACCAAGTTGTTACTGTAGCATTTTACATAAAATACAAGATGCCTTTTCATTGGCACTTTGTTCTGAAACTCAGTGAGTTCTCAAGTTAGCACACACTTTTCTTCCTGCTATGTATAGATAAATATGTAAAGAACATTGATTAGTGGAGGAGACTAGAATAGCTAAAAGGATCAAAGTATACTACATATTTCTTTTGGTCCATCATTCTAAGGGCTTTCATAAAAGAAAAGTGAAATGTCAAAACTGACAGTAGAAGCAGTTACAGCTAACTGCAATGCCCTTTCCTGCCTTCATTACTACTGGCACAGTAGGACTACTTAATCTGTTCCTGAGTCACCTTCTAAATTGCTATTTTTTCATAAGCCTGTGTTATGTAAGATCAAACATCCAGCTACAACCCACTTTTGCATGTTCTTTAAAGCCCACAAATATTGAAATGAGCCCACACCTGACAAAGAATCTAAGGTAAAGAAGCTTATATGCAGGAGGTCCCCAACCTAGTACAACCTAGAATTTTCTTATTTATAATGATACAGTAAAAGCCAGTTGAATAGGATCTGACTTTGTTAGTTTGTGGTTTTGTTGTTCTTTTTATAATTTGTGATCTCACTTTGTACTGTCTCGTACACCAAATTTACAACAGAATTTTATCAACTAAAGACTCAGACCCAATTTCAGTGCGAGTTACATGTCCTTTTTCTTACAGTTGTGACTTGTGAAGACATGATTTTATAAATATGGGCATTCTATATTCCTCCTCTTTTAAACTATAATAATATTTGTTGAAGCGTATACTGATCATGTAATCAGAAGATAATTTCAGTGAATTATCTTTAAATTTCAGTACTTCTAGAAATATTATCAAATGACAACAGAACATTCCGATTTAGTTAGAAGCTTAAGGTACATAAAACTGAACTAGTAAGATTTTCTTTTCAACTGATTAATGACTAAGTCCTTGAAAACCTTGCCAAAGTCTTTGGTACTATTGTAGTAAATGTTTTTTAGATCAATAAGGCTGTATTTTGAAAGAAATATGTCCTAACTGAAAAATAAATTGGAAATTTGGGACAGTAATTATTAATGAAATTCTACTATTTCTGTCACAGAGGTATCAATCCAGACATTCACTATGGTCTACAGATAAAAAAATGTACAGAATAGGAGTCTGATGCAATGCTAATAAAATCCCAGCAGATAAGACTGGGCTTTAGGTAACATCATAAAAATAATCCCAGGACAAAATGGATAAATAGTCAAAGAATATAAAAATGTGTCAATACTATGCATTGCACTTGATTTTGACACAAATATTCACCCTGTAGATCTACCCATATAAGCTCAAGAATCAATTTTACCTCAAATTGAATGTTTATTTCATACTCACTCATACAAATTCTTCAGTGGTGAAGTTAAAATAGCCAGCACAGAGATCAGACTATTGCAGTGGTTATGTATTTTAGAGATCTTGAGATCTCTGTCTTTATGTGGATTCAGAAACTCCTGTGAAGAACTACAAATTGACCAGAGCATATCTTCCGTGGACATCAAAATTGCTGCAATATCAATTCTGTAGGAAAAAAATCCCCAAGAAAAACATTACTTAGGACATCTGGATAGTGGTAAATTTCAGTTAAACAGACATTTCCTCTGACAAGATAAAATACCAAAATCATAGCATGAACTTTAAATTTCCTCTGCAGTGATGCAGGAAGTCCGCATCCACTACTCTGCAAAAATTCAACTCTTCCACAGAAAAGTTGTTAATGAAACCAGCAAAAAGAAGACTTAAAAAACTTGGAAACGTCCTTTTTCAAAGGACAGTGTCACTAGGTGAGAACAATTTACTATCTAAACTACAAGTAAATACATTTAAATTTTGTTTTCTTTATGATAACATAATTAATAGGTACATACTATTTTCAAATCCTGATGGAGTAGAAAAAAAAATAGGAAAAAAGGAACTCAATCTTCAATTTGCAAAACTTTACCTCCATGCAACATATTAAAATATGGAACATTTCTGAGTCAGTAATCTGTTGCCTGTTGATATTGGCTGGCAGAGCATCAGGGGTCATTGGCCTGAACAACAGCAAGAATCCAAACCACAACAACAAGACTATGCTGGCACAGAACACATTGCAAACATATGAAAAACAAAAAATATATGGGAGGTATGAGGCTGGACTTTAAAAAGCACCTAAACACCTAAAAGCCATGAATGCACATGTGATCATCTGAATTTTTAAGGATGATCTTATTTTTGAAAAATCTAGGCAAACACACATAAGCAGACATATGTCAATACTATACATTAGTTCTCTACCATTTCAAGAACCATTGCGAGAAAAGACACCCTGGCAAACTACAACATTATAAAAAAAATATGTTAAACCTCTGTGATAAAAATGTATTGAACTATAAAGAGTAATTTTCTTTTCATATATTCATGACTGGGTAGTTCAATTTAGTGAAAAATTCAAGAATCATCTTATTGAATAAAACAGCTTTTGTACAAAATGACAATGTAAAGAAGTTATTTCTTGTTTGGTATTTTGAAGTAAATTCACAGAATTCACTAATAGGACATTTAAAAAATATTGTATTTTTCATATTTCAGGGCATTTTTTTCCCAAAAAAATTTCCAGGAAAGTTTCCAAGAAACCTTTCTGTAGCAAAAGATATAGAAGAGCCAAATCACAGTAAGTTAGTGCAAGAATGGTGCACACAAAGAAGTAGGTAGAACAAAGAACTTTGGTTTTTCCCTACTCATCCCAAGAATGTTATCTTGTGCAAGTTTCTTGAGTTTTCATGACCATAGTCCTTTTCATAATAAAATTTGAGATGACAGCATGTAACTATTACCTCACATAGAGCATGTATTTGCTTAGTGTTTCTAACCCTCTAAAAATCACAAACTCTTAAACTCTTCTCAGTGGTGCTCAGCAAAAGGACAAGAGGCAACTGGCAGAAACTGATGCACAGCAAGTTCCACCTGAATACGAGGAAGAACCTCCTTACTGTGTGGGTGACCAAGCACTGGAAGAAGTTGCCAAGAGAGGTTGTGGAGTCTCCCTCACTGGAGACATCTAAGAGCTGTCTGGACATAGCCCTGTGGCACATACTCTGGGATGACCCTACTTGAGAAGGGAGGTCGGACCAGATGACCCACTGTGGTCCCTGCCAACCTGACCCATTTTGTGATTCTGTGTGATTCTGTTATGAGAAATACACCAATTTATTCAGTAAAACAAGACATTGGATAGAAAGGACAATGGTTGCGTAAACTTCCACTTGGAGACACTTGCTTTAGTATTTCTAAAAAAGACTCTCCTCTCCACCAAAACGTAAGAATTGCAACAAGAAGAACTTCAGTTTCTTATTTGCTAAAATGACAGAAGAAGTAGACTCTTTCTTCTCTTTGCTTATGCACTACTGGCATCATTCTAGCAAAACTTTTCATGTGACCTTGTAGCTCTTTCACTTGAAAAGCCCTATGAAAACACAAATTCTACAGGAACACATGAAGTTTTCTTATGAATCACCAAGTTGATTTCTAACCCTGACATTGCCAATTCTGTCCACATTTTTGGTTGCATCACCACTCCTCAATGCACTTTCATTGTGGGGCTTCCAAACCAATCAAGCAGTTTATGGAACAATTTCACTGAGAGTTGAAAGAGGTCTTCAATTCTGCCCAGTTTACAATATAACTACTAAATAAACTTAAATATACAAAATACATTTTATTAAAATGAACATCAAAATGCATAGATTTGGTCTATCCCGTTTGCTGTGTTCATTAATATTTAAATTTGAATCGAAGCAGTGAATAACAGAAAACTAACATTTACTTATTTTACCAACTAAAATGGTGCATTAAATATACAACCATTACCTGATCTGTGGTGTTCTCTTGTAACTGGGACACACCTGACAATATCTGGAGGATAGAATATCCAAAGTTCGCTCTAGTACATCTCTAAAAATCTCCTGGGCTGTCTTTGGAGGTAGAATAGTCCATAGATCATGATGAAGAGCACAGCAGAAGTAATGCCACATCTGGACAGAGAATGAGCATCTTTCTCCCTAGCAAAACCATCACACATTATGTAAAAAAAATACATCTTCCAAAATGACGGTTTAATTCCTCTAAGTATAATTAATTCAATCTGATAGCAAATAGCTAAGAGTTTGAGGGATATGAGGACCAACAAATGGTCCTTGACAAGATGTGAGACATCTTTATTTGCAGGAAACACATGTTGCACTTCAGTCACAAAATTACAGTTCTGCCACAAAACCAAACCATGGCATTTGACCTCTTCTATCCTCAATTAACCTATTCTCAAAACCCATAGTGTTGTAAATTTAGTTTAAAAGCATAGACAGTATTCTGTACCCACTAGAATAGTCAGACCAATTAACAGTTTATTTCTCTGCAAAGAAAATAATTATTTAAATTACTTAAGCATATCTATTTACCCAGATTAATAAATGTCATGCATAACCATGATTATGAAACTTTGGTTATATATAATACATGTGCAAGAAGAGAAGAAAAAAGAACAGCTTTTTTAATAGCTCAAAGCTAGTATACCAATACCAAGAGATGTCCAATATTTTAGTAAGATATTTTTTCCTCTTGTAATGGTAGTTCATTGAAACCAAATATTTTCTAGGAAGGAATCATCATCAGCATTAATATTCCACTGTCTATATAGAACTACCCTATTAAGACACAGAAATAAATACAGAGGAGTGAAAATCATGTAAGTTACTCCATAATTTTTCTAAAGAGTACATTGGAAAACCGACATTTAAATATTTCAACTAATACCTATTCAGAAAATAACATTATGATGAAGCTTTATGAGAACAGAGACCTCAATCTTCAGTTCCCACACTCCAAAGAACTGGGAAATATTTTAAGAATTTGTTGATATTTTAGCATTATAAAAAACATAAAATAACCCCATGATTTTGAAAGCACTTTCAGAGTTTGATAGGTATTATTTGATAATAAAAATCCCAAATAATCTGGTTTCTTTTTAAATACACCACATGGGCAGATTATTGGAAGTTGTCACTATTTGGTTTTTCTCTGGCATAGTATTTGAGTGCATTTTATAATGAAAAGTGGCAAATTATGACAAAGAACACAAGAAACAAACTTGTGACCACCACTCTTGTAATTAAATTTATGAGTGGTACAGGCATCTCTGAAATTTCATTTAGGAAAAAAAGAAGAAAAACAAATCATTAGAGCATCCAATTTTTCAGGTTTCAGTGATGCAGAAGAGAAAAATGTAATACAGTTGACTTTCAAAAGAAAATCATATGACTATTCTTTGCACATACGACCATCAACATCGTATTTCAATAGCTAAAGAAAATAATCAATCACCCTGGCATTTTGAATAATCAAGCACTTCACAAGTGTTCCCATGCTGATAAAATGGGATTGACTTACACTGACCAAAAATTTATATAATAAAATAATGTACTTATTAAAACAACTTCCTACTTTTCATACATGAAATAAAATTACAAAACTATTGCATGATATGTGGAAATACAATAAGAAAGTGCAAGCTTACTTTGTAACACGACTCACAGCTTCATAACTTTGCATAACTTGAATGTTCACATGTTTCTAGATGCCTGGGTTTTTAGATGACTACTCTTGAGGTATGTTCAAGTAGAACCTATGCACAAATAAGATGCTAACCCTACCTTACATTTTACTGAAAGTTCCCTTTCTTTGCAAAAACATTTCAACTGTTACAGAATAAACTTGCCACATAAAAAATAATTAGTTGAAATGCCTAATGGAAGCCAATTTAGTTTGGTCCTATCTTTATTTCAAAAATAAATTTAAAAATTTTAAAAACCCATACAAATTTAACAACCAAAAACATAATTCCAAATTGAATTTTTGACATAGGATATTTATTTTTTTACATAACTGAATGTTGGCAAGTTTTACTTTTTAACTTTGTACCTACAAAAAAAATTGTTTCCATTTCTATGCTTTAGCTAATTTAAGTAACACCTGTTTTCCCCCTTTTTTTAATATTGTACCTCCACTGCAGAAGGAACAGCTTCACTGAAGATTTAACTGCAATCCACTCCCCTTTTCTGACCTGTTTTTTCTATTTGTTGTCATTTCCAGACAATTCCACTGATAAGCATCTGCTATTTTTGCTTCATATAATACAAACAGATGTCAGCTTTTATTTAGCTTATATATCAGGAAACAAGCAGCTGTGCTTTATTACATAAGCCACTCAACATTATCTCTGAACAGACAATTCTTTATTCTTTGACTATTAGAAAACATAAGTTCCCACAGCTACAGCAGATGTCTGCTACACTAAGAGCTTCATTCAAAAACATAATCTGGAGAGCTGGCCCAGTGGCACACTCTTCCTGCTGAGCTTAGACGTCGGAAGAAGTCACCTCTCACTGCTGGAAGTTTTGGCAGGGTGTCGCCTCTGTAACAAGCAATAGATCTTAATCCAATTTCTTCCATTTAGGATGCCTACAAGAGGTCAATTGAAGTAACATCTGCTCAGCAGCACGCCTGCTGAAGGAACTCAGAGCAGATCATGGTTCACCCTTGGTGCATCTCCCATGGCCCAGCAAAAAGAGAAGAGTGATGATGTAAAACCACATACCTCCCACCTCAAATCCTGCAAACACATACAGCTGAGACATCAGTTTTCCTCATTTCTTCCTACACACATCAGTTCTGCTCAGTAACAACAAAACAGTTTAGCTACTCCATATTCTTTCTTCCTTAGACAACTATTTCTTCACAGTGAAGTTACTGGATCACTAACCAACAGGACAGAGCACTGCCGAGACTACAGACAATGATTCATCAGTTGCCAAAAGGCATCACATTTCTTACGTTGTCATCTGGGCTTCCATTCAAACAGAAATGGAATGTTTATTTACTTGTCTTTGAGGGATGGACATTTAGATAAATTACTCTAGGGTCCGCATGCTCTGTCCAGCAGAGATTTTGTCACTGACTCAGCAGCTTTCTATACCACTTCTGTAGATTACATGTACCAAACAGAATTTTCTCCCATTTAAGAATTCTAGCAAAGGCTTTACAGAAACACACTCATTGTCTCACACAGAAGATAAAAGAAAGGACAAGACTTTGTCTCCAGGAGATCTCAGTTATTATTGATAAAAAACCCCATACAATACTTCACTCTGAAATTAAGTGAAAATAATTTCAAACAGTATATGTCAACCCATGTTTGTATTTAACTGGGATGAACGAAAAAATCCAATAAATAAAAATAATTCTCTTTATTTTAATTTTTTTTTCATAGAATCATTCGGATTATAACTATAGATCAGACTTGTGACTTCAAAATGCAGGTGAAATGGCACTGATTATTTCAGAAATATATTTTTGAATGCTTAACGTAACTACATTGACCATCCTTCTTTGTTACACCCTTCACTCGTAAAAAGTAAAATGGGGAACCAATTGAAAGTAAAAATCAAAGAATCAGATAAAAAATTTCCCAGAAAAAGATTTTCACATGTTACACTTTCAAAAGGAAGTGAAAAGTTCTTACAGGTTAGGATAATGGTGTACTCTTTACTGAGTTCTATATGAATGCCTGGACACACAATAAATATTTTATGAAGCAAATGACAAAAATACTTCATGGTAATCTATCTCATCTTTAAATGACTGTGCTTTCCCATACCATTTCTAGAAAGACATTTGTCTGCAGTAATAGATATTTCAAAGAGTAAACTCCAATAATCCTTATGCAAAAACAATGCTGATCTCATGTTTTTCATTAGTCAGCTGGCAATCAGTAAAACACATTTTGTAAAAGGGAGACATAGTAAACTTAACCTCACACCTCATAAAAAGCTTTGTAGTCATCCCAGTGGTGGCTCTCAGCATCCTGTAAAATGCTTGTAGCACAAACTCTGATGCAGTAGTTTGTAACTTGAAACTGGAGAATGTTGATGAATTCCTGATATTGTTGGACAGGCACTCGGAACAGGGGTCTGTTCAGAGAGAATGATTAAAGAGACAGTGATTGAAAGGCTGTGCACTGGGAGGTAACAGCCTCTAGTATCGCAAATAGTTTTGATTAGTAGGTATTCATTTCCTCTCAGTCCTGTAGTCTGAACCTAGAATTCAGTTTTGCAACTTTTTGTTTCAAAGTTCTTAAAATAGGTCTGCTTGTCAATAAATTCTCATCTAACCAAGTCACTGAGAAATAAATTACTTCATCCTATATTCTCAGACAAGTACATTTGTCATTCACTTATTTGGAGATTCTGTGTTGCAGCATGCTTGCATCAGCAATTATTACATCAGCACTGAGTGTGATAAAGAAAACATAAGCACAGAGCACAGAGATTGCTTTTGGTTGGTATGTATTAACAATTTTTGATAATATACCTAAGTAGAATTATTGAGCAGTATTTTGGCTCAGACTTCCCATTCACAAAGATATATTTCACACAGGAGAGAGCAAAACATCAGAGGGAAGTAGCTCAACAGTGCATACAACCACTTAGAAATCATATATTCATTGGAAGTTGTGCTAGCTCAGGGTCGCTCCCAAAAAACACAGTTTCTGATTTTGAATTGCATATGGCCAGCAACACATGGAACAATAAAGAGACTCCTAGTATCTTAAGTCAAAATCTCCTAAAAGCACAGCAAGTGCTGTTATACTGCCCTCCAGGTCAAACGCTGTCATTGACTTTACACTTCTACTTCATATCTTCTCTAATTTTTATTCTGCATGTAATGAACAGTAAATTCTAAAACTACAGTGGATGTATTTGTTTACATGTTTCAATACAGATGGTGTAAGGAAAAAACCACAGAAATGTATTTTTGTATTGTTGTCTAAGATTGCTATGTGCTAAATCAGATTTTATGAAAATTAAGCTATTGCAAAGGTCAGATAAGGAATTAAGTTCCTAGTCCTTTGTTTATATGGGAGCAGAGTACATTCAGTTCCCTGGACCATTCTATTTTCTCAAATTTAATAATTAAAAATATTGATCTGTGAATCAAATGCAGTTCTTACACATAAATAATTTGTTTTGTAATGGCTGCTTTAGACTATCAATAACTTTGATTCAGGTCTTTCCATAAATAGTACGCATAGTGCATGTGCTAAAAAATATGATGCAATTTGAAAAACTACCACCATACCGTATCACCAAAATGGAATGAAGTAACGTATTATTTATGTTTGAATTAAACATTTAAAGTAAAAAGCACATACTTTTTGCTTGTGTCTCTCATTAAATTGCTATACATTGTAAAATGCTGAGAGACATATATCGCTGTGGAAAGGGCAGCATACAAGTCTTGCAGGGGAGCCTTCAAGGGAACGTCTTTGCTTTTCTCCTCTAGTCTTGACAGGACAGCTGTTGCCACTTTGCTGCAGGCTTCTACAAAGTTTGCTCTAATTTCCTGAAGAGAATCATCTCTGCAGGCCAGAGCCAGTGGAAGCAATGTGTCGAGTTCTTCCATGATGTCAGAACAAAACTGAGAGAAATAAATGTGGCATCAAGTTATTTGTATTCTGACAGCACTGTTTAATTTATACACACTAGGGTCAGATTCTTGAATAATGAAATTGGCATGAAACGTATATATAGTGAATCAGCTTTACAAATATTTTAATCTCTAAAACTGGGGAGAAACATCTCTTCACAGTAAATGAAATATTCTTGCATTGCTTCTTGCTTTAAAGATGCATATTCTATATTGGGGGGAAGATTAAAACCATCTTATGCAAGTAATGCCTTCATTTTGGTTTTGATGTCACTAAATGTACATTTAAAGCACAGGGTTAATTCCTTGTAAATAAAGATAATTTTCTAAACTAATTAATTTTGAAAAATACACAAACACTTTTCTTAACATGGGATTTGGAAACAAACTTGTCATCTCTTAATAAATTCATACATTGATCTCCCTAAAATGGTCTCCCAAAAGCTTATGTGTTTTGTTAAGCAAACATTCATTAACCGCATTCCAAATCTGCTAAAATAGTTGCAAAGCTTGCTAAAAAAATGTCTTTCAAACATACTTTTCCTTACAAAAAAAAAAAAATTAATAAATGACCTTTCAGCCCAATCAAATAACTCTAAATTGGCCATATTACTGGCTATGCTGATTAGTTGAATGGCATGTCTAATGATATGAATACAGGAAATCCCTTCATAGCCATATTTCAAAGCTTTCAACATTTTCCCATCGAACCACTTGGTAACAGAGCAGATACTAATCAGAATGCTTCAGAACTTTTTGACTGAAAAAAAATAATGCCAGTGAAGTTTAAAAGTTAATTCTTTCAAGTACAAACTATGGGCTATTGTATAAAGCTCTGTTCAGTTTCACATTGTAATGCCTTTCACTTTCTTCTTAATTCCATTTATATAAGATATAGAATATTAATAGTACTGTAAGTACTTCAAAGTGTAGATGGCAAACAGCCTTGGCATTCTGTCTCCCTTCAAACTTCAGATCTTTTGATACCTGCCTTAGCAATTCGTTTTGGTTGCTCCTCCTGTTGGACTGCTCTGCAGGACTCCCTCATTTGCTGGTTGTTTACAAGACTCATTGCACAGCCTGCAGCTGAAAACTCTTCTTTCTGCTCATGTTGAAGAATTTTAGATGAAAAATCTTCAACTGCTATTGTTATACAGTGAGCCACAGAAGAAGCCAGGTCTTTAAATGCATTTCTCCAGCCAAAATTCAGTAAAATAGGCTGAAATACATATTAATATTAAATCAATCCAAAGTCATTATTGAGTGTTATTATTGTCTGAAAATTAAATGCAAATCCATGATTAAATAACAGGATACCATCATACTTTGAAATTAATTTAAAGAATTTAAAATATAGTCACTAGTGTTAAAATCATACTAAAAGCAGTATTTACACTCAGAAAAAATGAACATGCCTAACAACATTAAAGTTGTCATTTAATTTTTAAGAAAAAGAATTCCGTTTAAACAAGACAGCTTTTAAAAAATGATGCTTCATGTTTTCTTGATTTGTAATCTTTAACAGAATCTTTAATAAAGTCAAAAGTATTTACAGACATTTCCAATAGTACAACAACTAATATAGCAATGTATACCCTTTAATAATTTTGTCTGCAAGGTAACAACTGGAAATTACTAACCAGGAATCTGAATGGAAAACACTTAAGAGAAGCTGGTTTTAACACTGGGACATTGTATTTCGCTTCTCTAGAGCTGGACTTAGCAGAGGTTAAAATGTTTTAATAGAGATTTGTAGTTTTTAGCCGATGCTGGCTTTTACTACGGTTTACATCAGTTCCCTGCCTTCTTTAAACAGAGACTTCTGGAGTAATCTGAAGCATAATAGTTGCCAGAAGTAGACACAGTAGGACATAATTTCTTTTTGACTTATCTGACTTTTCATTGCTCATATGACTTACATCAGACTTAAACCTTTCCAGAAGTGGTCAATTGAGAACTGCATCACTGTAAGTGACATATTTTCATGACATAAGATGATGTTCAGTAAGGATCTCCACCATGAGGGCATAGCAGGAGAGCAGAAAACAGGGATTCCTAACTATTGCTGCAGCTATAATACTAAACTGGAAGACAGTGAAGGGCTATGAAGTGAAGCCCTTCCTGTTTACTTCAATTTAAAAGTTGTATCCTCCTTCCTTTCCATTTCCATCACTCCCAACATTCAACTCCTGTAAGCACAGACACAGCCCCCATGGACACACATTTTGCACGTCTCCTTTTTTTTGGTGGGGGTCAAGTACAGCCTAATCTACCCGAAATATTCTTCTTTGTAATACGTAAGAACATTAGTCTCACAAACTGATTCAAAGAACATTTAAAAAAAAATTCAGCATTAAAATCAAGCCATTAAGGAATTAAATTCCATTTCATAAAGTACCAGACTTGTTTAAGCGTTTAGATCCCATAAAATCAACAATAAAAATGTGTTCAGTAGTAAATGGGAGCCAGATAAAAACTTAATCTTATACATACCTTTTACAAAGCCTATTGCTTATTACACAGCAGTTTGTTGGTATCAAGGAAACTAGACATTGTGTGAATACCTATACCTATAGGAAGAATTATTATCATCAAATTCTAAGAACTTCATAGATTCCCTTTAAGATTCTTCTGTATTTGACAACATACGTGTAATACTAAGAAAGCAATCGTATTTTAGCATATTTTTCTGTTTTGTTATGGCGCATGTTATACTGAGGTTAAATACTTTCCGTTATTAAATATTAAATACCAACCACCTCTTTATGATTGCTGTAAGATTTTATCCCATCTTAACCGAAACTTTGCACATAAAAGTAATCACAGCAGCTACAGTAATGAAACTACAGCAATAGGTGTTTATAATGAACATGGCAAAAGACTACACTGGAGACACACACAAAAGAAAACCCCATACAAAGTGTAAGACTCTTTTCATACTCACCTCTTCTACCTGAAGTAACTGTTCAGGAAGCACGCTGGCTTCATTTGCTCTAGTTTCTCCTATTAAAAGCTCCCCACTAGCTCTCTTCAGAACTCCTGCACAGTATGATAAAAGAGATCAAAGTTAAGATTAATTCTGTAGAAAAGTCAGCAGCCTACAACACCTTCTGATATATCAATATGAAGCATAAAAAAACCCTTAAGAAGATGTAGGAGAATACTAATGTTATGATAAAATCAAATTGAAGTTATACACAGTTCCTTTTATATAACATGATGAAATCCACATCCTATTGTAATCGTATTTTATACAAACGCACATATAACGTGTAAAATATGGTTTCTTTTGTCATTAATTCATTTTCGTACTGACTGTGAAGTAACCTCTTCTTTGGGAGAACAGAAAACATTAGATCAGCTGTGTAGAAATTAATTTCTACTCTTTGTTCAACAAATTATATGAACACTAATATATTTTTACAGTTTTAACTTATTTGGAAACATCAATATGATAAGTATAAAAAGATAGTTAATTACAACAGTTATTATAAGCAAAATGATGGTTTATGAAAAAATGAAGAACAAGAGAAGCTTCTTAAGAAGAGCTGGTATAAATCTTACAGTAATGGGAATATTGCCCCAGTTTTGTCAAGGACAAACCTAAGTATCTGGGGTAGATATCACTTTTATCAGTGTTTCAAGAAATCCAGATTCCCGAAGTCCATTGACAAGTCCTCTTCCAACTGATACAGGCACAAATGGAGGGGCTTGCTGGGGATGTGAAAGTCAAAGACAGCCTCTGCTGCAGTGACCATGAGATAGTGAAGTTTCAGATCCTGAGAGCAGGGAGGAGGGTGAAAAGCAAGCTCAAAACCCTGGGCTTCAGAAGAGCAGACTTTGGCCTCTTCAAATATCTGCTTGGAAGAGTCCCATGGGATAAGGCCCTAGGTAATGGGACACAAGAAATTTGATTAATATTCAAGGATCACCTCTGCCAAGCTCAAGAGAGTTGAAAAAAAAAATGCCAGAAGGCCTGCAAGGAAGAACAAGAAGATCCTAGCCAAACTCAAACACAAAATGAAGCATACAGAGCATGGAAGTAAGGATGGGTAACCTGGGAGGGACACATTAACAATTTCTGAGCATGGAAAAAGTTAGGGAAGCTAAAGCCCAAATGCAACCAGATTTGGCCATGGATGTCAAAGACAAGAAGAAGGGCTTCTCTAAGTACACGGATGACAAATGAAAGACTAGGGAAAACGTGAGCTCATCAAATGAGGGACCTGGTTACAGCAGATATGGAAAAGGCTGAGATACTGAACGTCTTCTTCAACTCATTATTTACTAGCAAGACCAGCCTTCAGGAATTCCAGGCCTCAGAGACCAGGAGGTAAGGTTGGAGGAAGGTGGGAGAGGATCAGGTCTGAGAATACTTAAGCAAACTCAACATATGGAAATGCCTGAGCCCTATGGAATGCACCTGCGAGCATGGAGGGAGCTGCAGATGTCATTGCGAGGCCACTGTCAAAAATCTTCAATTAAGCATGGCAACTGGGAGAAGAGCCCAAAGACTGAAAGAAAGAAAATGCCACTCCTATGTTCAAAAAGGGCAAGGAAGAGGACTCAGGGAATCAGAGTCTTGTCAACCTCATTTCAACCACAGGTAAGGTGATAGAGGCATTTCCAGGCACATTACAGACAAAAAATTCATCAGGAGTACTTAGCATGGCTTCAATAAGGGGAAGTTATGCTTGACCAACTTGATAAACTTCTATGAAGAAATTGGCCTGTAGATGAAGGGACAGCAGTGGATATTGTCTACCTGAACTTCAGTAAAGCCCTTGACGTTGTCTCCCACAAGATCTTGCTATAGGACAAACTTCTTCATGTGTGGGCTGGATAAACAGCCAGTAATGTGAGTTGAAAACTGGCTGAAGAGAGGGCCCAAATGTAGTGATCTGTGGCACATACTCTACTTTTAGGCCAGTAATTAGCAGTCTATCTCAGGGATCAATACTAGGTCCAAACCTGTGTAATATCATTAATGATCTGGGATGGTAGGGTAGAGTTTACCCTTAGCAAATTTGCAGCTGACATCAAACTGGATGGCAGATGGTCATGGTGCCATCCAGAGGGACGTCAACAGGCTGGAGAAACAGGCACACTAAAACCTCATAAAGTCCAAGATGCATATGAGCAAAGTCATGCACCTGGGAGGAACAAATCCAGGCATCAATACATGTTGGAGGCCTCTCAGCTGGAGAGAAGCTTTGCATAAAAGGACCTGGGGGTCCAGGAGTACACGAGGCTGAACATGAGCCAGAGTTGTGTTCCTGCTGAAAAGAAGGCTGATGGTATCTGGGCTGCATCAGGCAAAGCACTGCCAGCAGGTCAAAGGAAATGATTCTTCCTGTCTGCTCAACACTGGTGAGCCACACCTGGGCTACTCAGTACAACACAGACATGAACATACTGGAGAGTGTCCAACAAAGGGCCATGGAAGATGATAAAGGGAATGGATCATCTCTTCCATGGGGACAGGCTGAGAGCACTGGGACTGTTAGCCAAGAGAAGAGAAAGCTAAGGGTGGGATATATCATTAATATATTTACATACCTGAAAGGAGAGTGCAAAGAGGACAGAATCAGACTTGCCCAGTGACAGGGCCAGTAACCAGAGGCACAGACAGACACAAAGCCAGGAGGTTTCCTCTGAACATCAGGACACATATTTTTTACTGTGAGGGTGACTAAACACTGTAAGAGATTGTCCAGAGAGGCTATAGAATCTCCATCCTTGGTGATACTCAAAAGCTATCTGAACATATTTGTGGGCTGTAAAGGCCTTGCTTGTGCAGGGATTGTTGGACAAGGTGAACTCCGAAAGTCCCTTCCAACCTCAATCATTCCGTGATTCTGTGAGTCCATATTCCAAAAGAAATATAAGAATAAATGCAAACCCTATGCTCTTAAAAGCCTGTCTTGTAGCATAAAGCTGGTAAACACCACTGGTGCAGATATTCCTAACATAATATACTTCATGTGAAATTAAAAGAGGTTTTAAATGACCAGATGCTACCAAAGCATTGTTAAAGATTATCATCTAAACATAAACTTAGAGGTCTTCAGTGATGTACTACATAGCCAAGGCTTAAAGAGCTTTTCTCTTTCTATGAAATTTCCAGCATTTGAACATACATAGGATTTAATTTATCCAAAGTGGATTTTACCTTTTCCCTAAAAAATCTGTGTTCTGAAAATGAACACTCTGCTTTTCATACTCCTATACAACATTGCAGAACTTCAAAGTGTTTGTGGGTTTTTTTTAGTTTAGGGTTTTTTTGTATGTTTTGGGGGTTTTTTTTCTCAAATATTGTTTTTGTTTGCATTTTCAAATGACACTGACAGATTTGAGCTGGGAAAAATGAAAGATAAAATGATAGAATGTAAGCCCAGAAGATACTAACCAGGCTATCCAACTCCCTGATAATTCAACACATTACAGACAGCACCATGAACTTACTGTGTTTTTTACAGTATGTTTTAATGTATTTTACGATAAAGTTTCCAGAATTATAAAAAACCCAACAACTCTAACTGACTGGATATTTTCCCTCTTTTCTATTCTGTGCTTTCTACCTTAAATTTACCTTGTTTTTTCTTGCAATTCTCCTTTTTTATAGATGTAACATCAGATTTTAGCTATAAACACAAATGAGCATCGATATACCCACATTCTACTATTATTGTCACTACTTAGATCAGCTATTTATAACTTTTTATATCAAGACTTTAAAGAAAACCTTTAACACTTAACCTAAAATCCTTGTGTATTTACAGCACTGCTGCCGTACTTGTTAAGAACTCACAGCTGAGATAAACAGGTATCTAGCTGATGGTAGATTTGTGACTCCAGGATCAGAGGCAAAGAGCTAAATGATGCTTATATCTGCATCAGTCATTTTACAGGGTCCCTTATTAATAAATTAACATGTTCTACTAGACTGCCCCACCCCTTTTCTAACCAACAGTCTGGGCTTAAAACTTGTATGCATCTACTTTAAACTTGTATGCATCTACCTATGTGCATGTAGGCTCACAGACATTAAAAACTTTACTACTCTTCTCAAAGAAGCCCCAAGTTCAAGTCTCCCATATTTTACCAAGTTCCTTTGGTTTCTCAAATTGTCGCAAATCTCATCTGGGTAAGGCTGGCCTTAATCTTCAATTTAAGCTCCAGCTAGCAAGGGCTCCCTTCACACTTTCTATTGAACATTGTACATTTAGCCAAAGCCCCCACAAAGCCTCTGCACTTCAGGTGCTACTACAACCTTCCTCTCAAACACTGTTTCCACAGAGATATATAAAAAATTATACCCTTCCTGTCCTGCGACTTCTTCACTTTTGTGAGACACTGGAAGGACTGCTGGCTCGAAGCATTGTGAGTGTGTGTGTGAGGGAGAGGGGCGAGTCGGGCCTTGCCCTGGTGAGGCCATGCCCCGCTCCACACACTCGCACCGGTCTGTAGCCCACCCCCGCAGTGGCCACCAACCCCTGGCGAGGCAACATGCCACACCCTGCCCGTGCAGCCCCTAACCCAGCCGCAGAGTGGTCAGATGACCAAAAGTCCCATCTGGGGAAGGGCCCAGAAAAGTCAAGGTGTATTTCACCTGAGACACAAGGTGAGCACATCTTAACACTAACTCCTCTTGGAATTTCTATCAGATGAACACTGCTGGAATCAGCAGCGGGTAGTTATACTTGTTCTTTTCTATATCTTTTCTGTCTTTCTTTTTGTTTCTTCTTGTTCTAATTTCCTCTTCTTGGAATTTTTGAGTAACTTAAAATGGAACTGGCTCAGAGTTTGCAAAGTTGAATGGGCCAAGTGAATGTTTTGAGAAGACTTTTATGTTGATTGACCGCTGCCCTAAACCTTCAGCCAAAGATCTCTGATTTTTTAAAGTTGCCAGTAAAGTTCTTTTTGTTATTTTGACCTCTTGAGAATATTTTTTTGGTATTTCTCCCATCTAACTCAAAATGTATGAAAAACCGTAAGCCCTCCTAAGTGCCTTTTTGAGCAGGGTTTTAGAGCCTTATAACTTGTCTTTTGCCCTAATCAGAAAACTCTCCTGGGAAATAGAAGTGCAGCTTTATTCAAAGTACAGCCACTACTCTGCCCAAATTGTTTTGCCACTGCGGACAGGAAGGCAGGCAGTGGGACAGTGGAAGCATACCTATCCAGACAGGCAGTTTTCTAGACCAATTCTTTGCCTCCTCTCTTTAAATAGCCCACACCCAAACTCCATTTGCACAGATAGAAAGAAATGTATGTGATCCTTCTCATATAATTGTTTAGAGAAGAGAATCTGCAGCAAGAGAGAAGAAAAAAGTGCTTGTTGTGAAAGAAGGTGGGGGCTGAAGGAAACGTTGTCATTTTCTCATATTTGCACCCTTTCCAGAGCATATTCTACACCTCTAACATTCTTATTAGGGAAGATTGGATTAACCACAAATCCTTGCTATATCTTTCTTGAAACTTATGTTCTACAAACTTGATGCACTGCTCATAATTTGTGTACTTAAGTTTACCAGTCATGCAGCTTGAATAATTTTGATTGTAAATAATCAGAATAAGATCATATCAAGTGCTACACTTAAAATCAAAACCCTTCAGCCAACTTTTCTTGTGTATATTAAAATTTCTCTGGGATTATTCTTCTCCTCAAAACAATTCTGTTTGCCTAGGTACCTTTTGTCTACAAATTATTTAATTCTTTCTCCAATTCAGTATTTTTCTGGTTTTGTAATGATGATTACATAGACTGAAGAGTGAAAGTGACACCTCTTGCATTGTTAATACAATTGTTTTTATTTCTTACAAGAAGTTCTATTAATTTCTTTTTTCTATAGAATTCCACAGCTTTCCTATCTTTATAGTATTTAGGGCCATATGAACAGTCATTGTGATGTCATCTTACAGGCAGCATAGAATAGCAAAATATCAAGGAAAGCTTTTGTATGACAACTCACTATCTGTGTATAAGCTAAGTATCAGTGCCACCAAAGCAGCTTACTACCTGGCTCAGTCAGGACTTTTATTGAAACTGTACTGGAAATAATATACCTTGCAGAAGTGGGAAGAACCATTCCCCCAGAAAAATAAGTAATAAGAAGAAAATCCCTAACTATGTATCAAAAAAACCTTCGGCCTTCTATCTTCAATAATGGACTTTTTATTTGTTGTACTATACTGAGCAAACTGTACTAACACAAATACAGAAAATGTACGTCTGAAATCATACTCCCATTCGAGTGTAAATTCTATCTTCACTTTTGATTGATCCTATGAAGCTATGTATTTGTTAAAGAAGCTGCTTGAACATCTTACATTGAGATCAAAGCAAAAATCACAACTTTCTTTAATCTTCATTTGTAACTTTTGCAATATTGCAACTTTGCAATAAAAGTCTGTTGGGAGGATGCACCTCATAAATTTCATTCTATACTCCTTTTATTACACTTTCCAGAAACAGAGTTAAGGATTTCTTCTTAAGGTCTGAAGGAAAGACCTTTGCAAATCTTCCTAGTCCCATTAGACAGAGCTTGTAAACCTAAGAGCTTGACAACTTTGCCCAAGGTGTTTTCACGTGCTCCACTGGAAAAAGCCTTTCTTGGGACACGTTATCTGATTTTTCCAAAGTTCATCTTTCTCACTGAAATGGGGAAAAAAGTGAGATAGATGAAAGTCCATTAGATGTTTTTGATTTTTTAGAAGTCTTAACAGGAGGTTTATGAAAACCCAAGAGGAAAGAGAAATCTAACTTAAAGATGGAAAGAGAATGCAATTTGGCAGAATTCTAAATCCAAGTCTTCTGCTTAACCCTTGATTGCAGCTGAACATGTTCCAGATTACTTCAAAGAGAGCAACCTACATGAAGTTGCAAGTAGTAGGTATGTCAGAACATCTCACGATTTTCAACTGAATGTAAATAGAGAAGTAGACTATCTCATCACAGTAGGCATGACAAGACACCTGAAGATGAAAGGGTTAAATAGTCAAGAAAAAACTGAGGGTGGTTACTCCTTTAATTTTATAAAATATAATGTCTGTAGTGGACTAAAGTGAGGTTATACAACATTGCAAAAGTATGTTCTGTAAATGTTAGAAAAATACAGATGCCTTTTCTCTGAAAGGCAGTGTAGCAGTCTTGTCCAGACGCAACATTAAAGTTCAGGGGTGGAACAAAACCACACCATCACCTATTTGTCAAAGAACTTTGCATGGTTTTCTCTTTTTATTTGATTTAAAGGATGACTTGAACAATGCACTGGTAGTAGACAAAATGTCTACAATTTAAAAAAACTGTGCTTAGATAACACAAATATAATTTTAAATCAAGCTCAAAACTTGGCATGCACGTATTGCTCATCGAAGAACACAAGCTAAGTTAGTTCTCGTAAAGTAAAAAATTAAAATCAGTAAGAACTGGATGGAGAACACTGAAAAGAAGCTAGAGCGGAAAACACAATTCAGAGAATAATTTTTCCCAATCTGTGCAAAACAATTTGTGAAAACAAGGATTCTGTATACATTCCAGAAGATGCCAGATAAAGAACTCTTAAACTGAACTCAGAGACCTATCCGTATCACCTAAAAAAGTCTCTACATCCATCTCCCTACAGAGTTCACTCTGGTTCACTGTTTCCTTTGGTGCTATTGTCTGCCATGGGGTTACCATCAGAGAACACTGGTAGGCAGTACTTCCCTCTAACATCTATTTTCAACGGCCTAAATTGGTCTTCATAGGATTCCATTGTGCACACTGCAAAGAAACTTGTCTTGTTGCCAGCTAGAACTCTGAACTACATCTCTTTCTTTTCTTCACTGTTCTTTTTTTGGTTCACAAGCAACCTCCTACCAAAAGCAGAATCTGCAGAAGAGACTACATCCAAGCAATAATGCAATGAAAAAGTATGAAGAGAAGCCCAGGTGGCCACCTTGCAAATTTCCAATGTGGAAGCCTTCGACCTCTCCGCCCAAGAAGCAGCTATAGTCCTAGTGTAATGAGCTTTACAAACCCTGGGAGCCTCTTTACCCTTAACTACATACGCCTCTCTAATACAATCCCTTAACCATCTAGCTAAGCAACTCTTAGAAGCCATTTGACCCCTCTTAAGACCCCCTAAGAGTACAAACAATCTGTCAGAAGATATGAAATCTTTGATTCTTCTGTGATAAACCCTAAGTGTTCTTCTTACATCCAATTTATGCAGCCGTTGCTCTTTGTCATTGCTGGGTTTAGGGAAAAATGAGGGCCAAGAAACCGTCTGGTTTAGATAAAACTCAGATGCCATCTTTGGGACAAAAAAAAATTTTAAAAAGAGGAACCATCCAAAGAACTACTTTGTTTCTGATGGAACTTTATACATGTTCTAAATATCAAGATTGAAGTACTATGGGATATAAAACAAAAAATCAACTAAAACTGACATTGAAACAGCTATACAGGTAAACGCACCACTTGACACAAGCACATGAAAAAAGCATTATTTTTGTTGCATCTCTGTGGGAGTTACATAGATAAAAACTCTCCCATGAATACCAAAAGCAACCAAAGAGAAAACAAAGCAAGTACAAGGTTTCTGTCTTTGTGATGCCAAGGGAAACTCTAGGTCACTTGGACATTAGCCTACCTTTTACAAACTGGCCATCTTTCCCTAATTTGCCAGCACTACTACTTGCAGGGCACTGACTCTTCAGATATCCCTCACTGCAGTGACTGAGGGGTAGACTGGGTATACCCAACCTAGCTTCAACCCACTGAGAGTATGGGTACCTGTCTAGCACCATCAGCACACGATTCAGTCTGGGCTAATTCACTCTGCTGCTTTGACTGGTCCTGCAGACTCTGCTGCACATTAAATCTGATACTGGTACTCAATTTAAAGCTGCTTTGGACATATCTACACTCTAGATTCTGTCAAATTAAACAAGATTTCCAGTAATAAGGCTTCTAAATAAGTAGAGAAGATGGCCATTATGTTTTCTAGTTACATATTATCATGTTCTAATGAAAATAAAACAAGGTTCCAATCAATTCTTCTTAGAAAAAACTCAGTCTTCATCAGTGACAAAAATAAGATTATCAACACAATACAGGACATTAACAGAGAAAATTTTAAATCCTTTTTGGTACTTAACAGAATCTGGAATTACTTGGAACACAGCTACTGGGAACCACTTGATCAGAACAACAACTCTAAAAACAAAGGTATGTCTTAAGACTTCAATAAAAGCACCTGAAAAACATTTACCTTCACTTGTTTTTCAGGGTAAAAGTAATTTTACGTCTTCTTTAGAATGGACCTTCTACCCACAAGACTGCCTCCTACAAGATCTAATAATATTTCCAAATAAGATTTGATTAAGTAGAAGTAGCAATTAAGAACGGCCTTGCTGTAGACATGATTACTCTAAAAGGATATTCCTCAAAGAAGAAGGCTTAACACTCTTTAGAGGAACAGTTCTGAATGTAATTAAGCTTGGAAAAATGCCTGCAGGATAAAGTCCTAAATACACTTCCTGGAAAGTAAAATATTTCTTGTTAATGTTGAAATCTTTAAGTTCTTTGAATTACTGAAGATCACATGTCTTAGAGCACAGTTACTTAAATGTCAAATAAATTTCCCATTCAAGAGTTTTTCAATTTTTTTTACAATTTCTCACAGAATATACTAATAAAAAGAACAATTACAATTACCATTACTGAATGTACACCCTGTTCAACCCATGAGGAGAACTCCACAACACGAGAAGTTTACTCTAACATCTCTTTGTAGGATCAAGGCCATAAAATGTAAAACATAATGTATAACAGCTTAATATTTCTTTAGAATTAGTAAAACTGAGTGACTTGAGGAGGCAGAAATACATTGCAGGCAGTAGCAAAAACGGATTTTGAATACAAATTTTATTAGGGCTTTGATGTATGTTTTAAAAATACATAGGTTAACCTGTATTTCTCTATTTTGGAGTGTCAGTATTACAGATGAAGAATACATCAACAAAATGTGTGCCTTGGAACTCATTTAATATTTTTATTTTCATCAATTTAGTATTCTGAGACTACAGTCCCAAAACATCTTTCTCCTCAGCCTGCAGCTTGACTACAGAGATAGCGAATATTTGACTTCATCTATCCTTTCTCCCTGAGCAGCCTGGCCTCATTTCTGGTCTGATCTTTTCCTGCAATAGAATCAAAGCTCTTGAAACCACTTCTCTCTGGTGAGTTGGAGTCTCTCTACTGGCAAAAGCAGGAGAGTAGAAGAACATTTATGACCATATTGTGACCTGAAAGGTATTACTCACCTGAATTTTCATTATATCAGGTTCTCCTGAATACAATTAGATGAAAAAAAGAGTGAGCTTGGAACCTACAGCTAATGCAAATTTGAGGCTTGATCATTTTACTGATGTAGAGTCTCCTCTAAAATACCCACTGAAGCCGGTGAGATAAGCATGCTGGTAAACCTGGTACACATTAGTAAGTGTTTGTGAGAACTATAGGTTAAACAAGGACTATATCCTTAAACATTTAGTTTCCTGTATACTAAGATCAACTAAACTGACATCCAAGTCAGTGCTTTGCTCTCTTGAGAAAGGCAGCTTTCAAGGACGAGTTCAGAAAAAGTCAGTTTCAAAGAATTTAGACTCCATGTATTGTTTTGTCTTATATGACGCACAGGATTTTAGAGATAATTCAGTAGGAGATATCTTGTTACAGTGTTTGATAGCTTTTCATCATGATTTGCCATCAATATCTACACTCAGAACATCACATCTTTATACACAACTTTCAGTTCTTTTCCACAAGTCAGTTTGCTCACATGTAAATCTGCATAATTCTAAACCTTTTTCAGTGGGTCTGGTAACACATTTATTTGTAAAATATGATGATATAAATGAGGTAATTAACATTGAAAATCATATAAAACTATCCTTTTACACAAAGTAAACCAATAAATCAGGACAATCATTCATTACCTTGAACATTCTTATTCCTCTCTGTAAAGGAAGGCAGCAGCAGAATTTCTGTAGAGAGCTCTTCAATTTTTTCTTCCATTAATAAAAAGAGTTTAATAAGTTGAGAAAGACACTTGAGTTGATACAAGGTTAAGCAGAAGTTCCGTCCCTTCCTATGGTATTCCTGGGAGGCTGTTCAAGTAAAATTATAAAATAACTTTTATTATAGATGAAAAAAGTGATCCTGCAAAACTGATTATGCAAGACAGTATTATATATCAAGTAATGTCACTTTTCTTACAGCATAATGTATCTTTTTCTCATTATAAAGTACTGTTACATTATTTCTTGCTAAGTCTTCAGCATTTCTCAATTACCTGTAAAGTTACAATTGAATTCCAGGTTTTGTTATTCATTAACTAGGATTTTTTTCCAAGCAATGGATCTACTCAGAAACGTTCTCACCTGTGTTTTACAGAAAACCCACTGTGTTGCAAAAGTCAAAAAGGAAAAAAACACATCATTACTGTATTTTAATGGTTTGGGACATCACATCACTTGTCACTCTGCAAGTCACCTTGTCTGTTTAACAATCTGCTAGCACAATACAGTTGATGAATATGACATTTGAGTGAAAGAAACATCAATCTAACACTCCACAACTTTAAATATGTGGGGTTTGAAAACAAGTGAGACTGTCAGTGAGCAAATATCAGCAAGTATTATAACTATAAGCATTTGGTATTTAAAAGAAGAAACTGAACATTTTATTTTGAAAGGTTAACACATGCACTCATAACATATAATTATGTCACATCAACCAGGGAACTCTGATTTGAGCACAGTCAGACTATAAACGACTGTGAGACGTTTCCAATTCAGTATTACCAAACCACATGGGTTTAAGTATTTTAATTTCATAATTTCTTTAAATGTAACAAATTTGCACTTCTATGCAAATTGTAGTGAGCTGATACCATGTTCCTACTGCAGTTCTCTTGCAGATGTAACATCAGCAGAACAGTTTATCTAAAAAGTGTCAGAGGTAGAGCCAGAGTATTTTGAAAGGGAAGCTCTGAAAGACGAAAACAAAAAGAAATTGATTGAAATGTACTTTTATGTGTCAAATCACTCTTACCTTTGCAAATTTGAAGTACTTTGTACCTTTCTTTTCCCTCAAAATATCTAAATATTTTTTTTGGCATTTACAAATTGCTTTTAAATAGACATAGATCTAAGTAGCAGAGCTGAGCTCTGAATACTAATTGCCTAATTTGCCATTCCAGTTTTGCAGCCTTAGAGATTGGACTGCGGGTTTTGCATCCAC
The DNA here is from genome assembly GCA_013400975.1 of Atrichornis clamosus. Lineage (NCBI taxonomy): Eukaryota > Metazoa > Chordata > Aves > Passeriformes > Menuridae > Atrichornis > Atrichornis clamosus. The sequence continues at coordinate 117,732 of WBMZ01009795.1, read as the reverse complement.
ATCCGAATTTCCTCAAGATTCCAAAGAGATATATTCATGCTAGTCCCTTGCATTTCTGAGAATGTCAAAATAGTTACGTATAATCGTCTCTGTTAGTGTCTTTCCTCTTTGAATACTAAGTAAATAATAACTCTATCACTGGATTTCTAATATTAAGTCTTAAACATACAAAACATCACATTCTGCTATTCAGAGAATTTTACTCCTGAAAACTTGAGAATATAATCTGAGTTTAACTAATTTGAAATGACTGCCTGAGTCTGCAGTGTAAGAACAACAAAACACATAATAAAAATGAACAGAACATTAGTTCCATCTCCTAATTTGAAAACCTTGTGATGCTTCTGCCTCCTCTCTTGAGGAACAAAGAAACTTTCCAATTATTTGATTGCCTCTAATGATATTGTCCATATTAGACTGAAAGGAAGTAGACCTAGAAGACAAAGGTATACCACAGTAACACTATTTTTAGAATATATTAGCAAACTCAGAAAAAGTAAAAACTTTTACTTTCAATGATTATTCAAAGTATATTTCAGTTTTATTGTTTCTCAGAAATGACAACTCATTTATTTAGCGCTTGATGTTCAAACAGTGTGCACACACCTGATTATCCAAAGCTTGACTGAAAGACATTATATACATCCAGACTGTTAGGTTTAAAATACTGATGACAGCATTTAATTTTGAAGACCGCTGACCATGCTGCTTGAACAAGCACATCACAGTCCCTTTTTTAGCAGAAAAGAATGAAAAGGCACTTTTCCGACCTTGTTCTGATAAGACAACCACAGAACAGAAAGCTTTAAGAACTGTGTAATAGCCAAGAGCTAAGCAGCCAATCTGATGACATAGAGAAAATCTCAAAACAGGTCTGTAGATTTTGTAGAAGATTGTCATGAAGAGAACATGTCTCCATGTGGACAGATGTGAAATACACGTGAGGACTGACTGTGATATATGTTCAACCAAACCTTAGTGACATCAAGCTGTTTGGAGGAAAATTGGCCATAATCACAGACTGGAGTATGGCTACTCTGCAAAGGTTACGGAATGGATCATGACTAACAGTGTTAGGTCAGAAAACTAACATAATTCATTTACCCAGGTGACACGGTACAGGCAAGAGAAGCACCCCTCTGTGATGAAAATGGTCTGAAGTTGTTAGTATCCTATGCAATTCACAGAGGACCATACACAGGGTGACTGAAAGGGTCTCAGCCAACCACGAATCAGTTAAGCAATGGCATTTCAGTCTAACTGCAACATAGAAAGGAGTATGGATGAAGTTACACAACCAACTTCCTTCCTGAACCACCTGCAATTTGCTACTATCATTCTTCTAAATTTGATTTTTTTCTGCATGTCTGACTTCAATTCATGTAGTTGCTGTACAAGAAAATAGCTGCAGCAGGATCTTTGGGTACAAACATCAACAGGACCTTCATAGCATCTCCTAACAACAGGACATGTTGACTTCCTGCTAAAGCAATACCTTGAGAGAAGAATTTCTGAAAAGGGACAGAAAGGCTGGTACAGAGGCTACAGAGAGGTAAAGTGCAGCCTTTGTCAATGTGTCCATGAGATGATTTTGATATTCCTCTCAAGAGAGGTGAGATCAGGACCTAAAAAAACCCAGAGGAGTAAGAAAAGGTTCTGAACTCCTGAACATAGCCTCAGGCCTCTGTCTCTGCAGAGCAAGAATCACATAAATACTGCTGTACAAAACCAGTGACTATACTGATGATTTCTAAACTGCTATGGAGGACAAATCTGCCAGCAGAAATATCTTAAGTCAGTACAATGAGTTATCTTTAGCTACAACAGAAAAGATCCCAACCAAGCACTGCATCAGGGACCACCGAGGTCAGGCTGCTACTTGAAGAACAGGAAGTAAAGCATGATAATATGGCAAGAATGACAGGTTCCTTGCCAGCCATGGCTGCATCCTGCAGACCCTGAAATGATAGGTTTTAACAAAGAGTCCAGATCATCAGCCAAGTTCATGGTGATGACACAAATCCGAGGTCGAGTCAGGCAGCTAATTCAGTTTTGAGTCTGGATCTGGTCTGGTGAAAGTAACCAAGAGTCAGGCACAGTTCAGTGACCATTCAGTAGAACCACGGTGATAAGGCAGGCTCAAGCTCAAGGCAGGCAAATTCAATCAGAGGGGTCCACAGCAAGTCACAGACACAGCTCTGGTGGAGATGAACATCAGGACACCTGTGATGTAGCTCAGGCAGCGATTGAGGACCCAGGCACAGCTGAAATAGATCTCTTGGGTGATCTGCAGTGGAGGCCTCTGAAAGGCTGGTCAGGGCCGTTAATATTCCACTAGTGCACTCAGGGCTTTGTTGCACAGCTCTTAAGGAACTTGAGTTTTCAGACTAAAAACTCAGAAAAACAAGTAGTTTCTAGATATCTGTCTTTCTGTGTCCCTGAGGACAGCACAATTATTTTGCTAAGAGGAAAGAAGAAAAAGTACTTGAGGTTGCTGTTATCTGGACTGTAGCTTTTTCTGGGGAATAGGAGGGAGAAGAAGTGGTAAAGACAAAAAAACTACCTGAACTAACTTGAACCTCCCCTGCATTTATTTGTAGCAAGTGAATAAATCTTGATGGTTCATTACACAAAACTGGAATGAAGCAAAGGAATAAGCTCAAAATTTTCATGCAATTAACATCTCTACATTTAGACAATCTGTACTCTTGACTTTCTCTACATAGAGACAGAGGGGACCTAAAAGGTACTTAATTTCTTCAGGCATGCTGGTTTAGCACCCCAATTGTCTAACAGGTAGCAGAAGTCTGTCGTCCCAAACAAGGTTACTCTAAGAGAGCTCTTCTTGTAGAAAAAGAAGGCCCAAGTAAAACCAGTATTGAATGTTGACAAATTTATGCAAAGTTTGTGTGCTGGTGCCAGGGCAGCTGATGCAGTCATACAACATTGGAGAAACTAGGGGTACTATTTTCAAGTTTGGCCTTTCATTTTAGCCAAATGGATTGAAGCCAAAGAAATTTTTCTAAGATATGAAGGACATGCCACCCATGTTGAAGAAACAAGTTGTCCATTTTACCAGAGATCATTTGGCTGGATGTAGCTGGACAGATGTATGCTAGTCTTCAGGAGGTAGGAGTGGGCATTTGATCTAGCTGATCAGATATCCTGCTGAACTAGAGGTAACAGATAGACTACACTGAATCTCAAGTACCTCTTCAGATCTCATTCAAGCCTTATGACATAAAAAAAGTGACAAATCCAGAGTCCTTTCAAAAGCAATGGGAAAGCCTTAAATGCTGACAAGTCTAAGGATGAAATACAGCCATTGAAAATACAACATACCTGAGAAGAAACCAATGTGACCACTTGGGAGATCTCAGGAGTTAAAAAGATGATATCATAGAATTTAACTTCACCAGTGATGAAGTTGAGAGGTGCCTATATGAATTCTAAGAAAGCTAATAAGTTAATTAAAGCATTTTTAAAGCAACATAGAGCAAAAGACATTCTATAAATCACTTGATCATTATATCTGACCATCTCCTAGGTACTTAAATTCAGTACCAAAGTATCTGACTTTATCTCAGCACTTTTAGAGATTTTCCCTCATCCCTAAAAAGGAAGAAGCATGAGAAATTACCCTGAGTTAGCTCTAGATGACCTGTGTATACCTGTTAACTTGTGATTTTATAGCAAGTTTCAAAAGTGACACTTTCCTCAAAGCTGTAGCTCTTGAAACCATTAAAAAAAGTGTTCTGAATTCCTTGGTTATAGCCTGGAGGCATTTAAAATCTCAAAAGGCATAAGAAAACATGTATGAATGAGACCCATAAGTCTAACATAACTTTTGTTATTAATTTTTCTTTCTAGTTTTTTTTAAAAATGAGCTTGGCACCTTAAATGTTTTAAACAATTTTCAATTCACAACATCGCAAAAACTCAGTGGCTAATTCTGATCATTTCAAGTCATCCAGGCATGTGACACAGTAAAGCATGGTGCAGAAATCCCTACATCAGAGCTGGCAGTAGATGTTCAAGAATAGCTACACTATGACAGTGTTGCTCTCAGATTAATTAGCCTTTACTACTCACTGTACAGAGCCACATGGCTAAACTGCTTCTGAGACTCGCACTGGAATCCTTGGAAAGCAACCTGATGACTGTTTTCTTCAGTGATTACAGTGGGGATTTTTCCCTCAGCAGAAACCAAGGGCCTAAAACCCTTCTAAACAATTACACTATAAAATACCTTCCCAATACATTAAATATCATTCCCCTGTCCCCATTTCTAAAGCTTGATTTCATAAAAGACAGATCTACAATATTCTTCTACTAGGGACACAAGAAGGCAATGGCAGGGATTTCATCCAATAAAGCTACATGAGGAAGAAAATAAAAAAAATAAGTGCAATATTAAACTTAAAATCTAACTACAACCTTCATACATAATAAATGGAACTACCATTTTGCTAAAATCTGAAGAGAAATAGCCTAATAAAGCAACACAAAATCAGCTGTTGATAGTCACTGTGTATAGGGGTATTTCAGGAGGTAAATCCTCAGAGTAGTGCACAGGGAGTTATGTCCATAAATTCCATTAACAATAATGTGTTCCTCAGGTCTCAGTGATATTAACTTTTAAGTGATACTATAACTATTATAACAATCTTGCATTTATGACAGTGTTCATCTACACACTATCTCCTAAACAGAGCTTGTATATAAGCTGTATTATTCTTTCATTTGCATTTAGTAAAGATATATTCCATTTTTATGGACATCTGCTCACAGTTTTCTCAAACTGCATGTTGGTATACATTTTTTAATGCAACTACTAGGTTTAAATAATTAGTATTGCTGGATATAATCACTAATTTCCTCATACTGTAAAAAGCAACTTAGTATTTCTGCATAGCAGATGTAATACACGGTATTACACAGAACTAAATTATTACAAACAGTGCCAGCAGTTTTCTGTACACAGTACTTAAGATAATTATAAAAAATCATCTTCATTACTGCAAGCTAGAATTTTTTTAACAGTTTAATTTGGATATGTTACAAGATACAGTCAAGTCACACGGATACAATTACTGCAAACCCAAGAAGTTATAAAAGGTTCCTAAACAAATCCCTTTGACCCTGTTAATGTCTGTTTCTTATTAATCTAAGGCTATATTGTTTGTAGCGTGAATTTTTAAAGGAATAAAAAAAAAATAAAAAAAGGAAATCCCTTAACAGTTGTTATTGATTTCACCATTTACTCACTCAAAGATAAGTGCCATTTACAAAGCAGAACAGATGCAGATGCTGACAGAAATGTAAACAATTGTTGCATGGCTTACTGCCAGATTCTAAGCCAATACATTAAATTTCAAGTGAAGCACATTTCCCCTATAGATTGCATTTATTGCCACTTCATTTCCTATGTGTTCTGTCTCTCTACTGCTGCGCCTGGCGCTAAGCTATTTTCAGTTCTTTGGTAACCCCTGAGGCCTAGTACTACCTCACACAGCCATTAGAGAAGGGAATTGCATGTGTCTGACATGGTCTGAAACCAATTATTTGATATTTTCTTCAGAATGATGCCCAACTCAGTTGGGAATGAGCAATCATGAAATAATTTACCTCCTGATTTAATTTTTTTTCTGCACAAATTAGTTGTAGCCTGAGCTAGCTATACACAGCTGCCTGTATCTCTGTCTTATCAAGATTCTACTTGAAATGGTGAAAAAAGAAAGGAGGGAGTAGAGTTGAACAGAATAGTTTGGGGAATCCTGCTTTAAAAAGGCACTGAAAAGTTTATCAGATATACTGATCACATGTGCTCTCTGCTGATTGAAACTGACAGACCCAGAAAAAACTATTAGTGATGCAAACTGTTATCTGAGTGGTTAAGGCTTTTTAAACACCTGTCTTGCTTTGCAGCTCCCTGTTAGTTCCAGTGAAACCCAGGAGTTCCAAGGTAATCTGATAAAGCAGCTTACACAAAGAAAGTACACGTAGGCTTTTTTTGTCCCTTAAAAAAAAAAAGAAAGTCACAGATCTAAAGATGGCAAACATTTTCATATTAGACATCACCATTAACTTGTGACTTTTATAAGTGCTTATACTATACATCCATACTGTGCATGTGGCAAAAATGCAGTGAAGTAAGGCATCTCAACTTACATATAAACATGATAAGCATGTATAAATTTGCATATATTTAATCGAGTGTGTCTGACATAGAAATTTGTCACTGGCAGCTATTTAACAACCTCACTGAAAACTACACAAATCTTTTGAAAGAAATTCACTATACATGAAATATTAATCACATCTGCTCCATAATGTCTTCCCAGTAAAATGAGATCAGTTTTGACCTCATAATTCAGGTTGATTCCATATGAAGTTCCCAGACGTTTGCTACAAAATGCTAAAGTCTTTTGTTAACATTGCAGGTATAGGTCCACCAGAATGAAACCTTTAATTGCAAATCATGTTCACTGACCAACTGATGAATGAAAGGATAGAACAGTGCTGCAAACACAGGACAGAGAACAAGAATGTCAAATCACACTCTGACATCAAATTCATGTTGTAATCTTGAGCAAATCTGACACCTTGACAGCATACAGCTACCTTACAACTCCGATGAACAAATTACAGAGACTTCCACAAGCACTCTGAGGATGAAGTGCCCATGAAGTAATCATGTTCAATAAAATTACTTTATACACAGATACCTGTCTCAGTTTGCTCTGAAACTAGAGACTCAGCCTCTTCCTTAATTTTCAAAAACATGTGTACCCTCTAACAAATTACAAGTAATTCCAATTATACACTGCACGTCCTGGCAGACAGTGACATTTTAAACAATTCAAATGTAAACAAACTACTCAGTTTCTAAATTAGAACTAATTAATTGATTGGCCCATTTAAGAAATTTAGCAGCTGATATCCAGTAACTGTTTCATAATTATCAAAATACTGCAATAGCAGACTATCTTTAAACATCTTCAATTGAAATGATTTAAAAACTTGTAGATAGACAATAGCTGCAGTTTTTTTCTAGCAGTTAAGAATGGGTTTTTAGGTGCTATTCTATAACTGACAATTTCTTCTGAAATAGCAACTATTTTCAAAAGGTCCTTTTAGAAAACTGTGCAAACTATCCTATGACAAAATGATACTCTTGGTAATATTTCACAAGAGAGCTGAAACCATATTTGGCCTTGCCAATGAGATAAACTGGTTCCACGTGCATTTTTAAATTTTTCTTGCCTACACTGTAGGCTGAGGGAGTTATCGCATTCTCTGAAGTCTTCACACTCACACACACAGAAAACACCAAAGTAGAGTGTTTTAAGAGAGCATAAAAACTGAGAAAGCCTGCAGCAAACTGCAAATAGCACCTATACTGAAACAGAAGTCCTTGAAGAACTCTAAAAGTTGATCTTCCTCAGTCTTTGCTGAAAGAGAAATTAAGCACTGCCAGGTCTGTCAAACTTTCTCATGAATTCTAACTTTGATAGGACTTGCATGTGTTTCCTTGTAAACCATTTTAAAATACTTGGCTCATAAAAAACAATTCCAATTGTAGTTGAAAACACAGTCATTAACATACTTATTTTAATCGGGCTAACATTTCTTTAATGTCTGCAAATGTAAAAATATCTGCTAGCTGAATTTCAATCCCTGTGCACCTGCATTCACAGAGGAATGGTTGGGTCTCTCATGATTGGTTCATTACATCAGACCCACTCCATTCAAATTAGACTGTTGGGAACCTTCAACCAATCAGGAATTTCTATCACGTGTTCATAATTCCTTTGTGCAGCCTCCAGATGATATTAGATACTATGTATTTCCTTAAATGATAAATTTAACTTCCTACGTCACTTCTGCTTCTCTTACTCTTTGGAACTTCCAAGATATAACAGAGCCAGTTCTAATTTGTTCTAATTAGAAAAAAAGATAAAGCTAGAGTCAATACTCTTATTTCTGCTTCCTATCTTTTTATTTTCCAAAACCCTAGTTAGGCAAAATCACCACAAAGTTTTCAAGATTACTTTTACAAGGAATGTAACCATCAGAAATAAATCTAGACACACAGAAAAAAGGGCAGACACTGCCATTTAAAAACTCCTAAAGGAATGTTTGAAAATTCATAATTTTTTAACAAATATTTTGTAGAACGACAAATATACAAAAGAAGGATTAATCACATTTCTCAGCACAAATATAAGTTCCCAGTGACAGAACTGAGACTACACAATTAAAACACTTTTTTACAGATGAGGTGATAGTATGGTATGCAACAGAACATCTAATTTCTGTGTTACAGAAACTGCTGGAATTTCCTAGCACATGAACAGAAAATCAGTACACTGTCCCTTGTGCTAAAGTACAAAGATCTGGTTCTTAGCCAGAGGATGATCAGTGTATGAATCTACTGAGGAAAAGTAAACTCTTCTTGAAAGGCTTGAAAGAGACCAGTAACTGATCTAATTTCAGACAGTCCACAATATCTACAGGCACTAACTGCTAGATTTCTAATTAAGAAGTTGGACTGGGTTTTAAACACCCTTATTCTCTCTAGGTCAGACAGACAGGGTTGTCTCCAATGTCTTGCTCTATTCAGTAAGTGTAGTGAAAAGTACCACGAAATGGCTGAAAGCTGTTTTTCAGAAAATTCAGTAGATATAGAAGCCCCTTGATTGAAGATAGAGGGGTCTTTTAAAATTCTAAGCCTAAGCCACAGTAAAAAGGACATTCATATTCTAATTTAGCCTGTAACAACCATCTTTTGGCTGTGACCCCCATCCCCCCAATTTAACCACCTATTTTTTTTTCTAAACTATTATGACTAAAATAATTTTGACTTCTTACTGTACAATTTTTATGACAGAAGAGGTTCCGTGTCTTGACAAAAATCAGCCAAGACCATCTAATTAACTTGTGATTAAATGATGGTAGATGCACATATTGAAAAGACTCCTGTAACGACTTTCTTTGAATCAATACTGCAGGAGCATATCTTCAAGACATTTTTAAAGTATTCTCTATTCTGCCATAGTTCTACACATTCTTTTTCATGCAGGCCTATATTCTGAAGTAAAAGAGAGATTATCATCATAACTGTCTCCCAGATCTTATCACTTTTTATTGTTCAACAGAAAACTACAGTATATAAATGTCAAATTGACCTCTGAATACTCACAAAATATCAGACTACAGCGTAATTGAGTTTTCATCTTTTATACATGGGAGGACAATGCAATAATTAGTGAGCATAGTGAGTTAAATTCTCTCTTCATACTGAGGAAGAAAATGCAGGTATGCTGTGAAAGCACGAAGGAAGGTAATTGGTATTTGCTAATTGTGGGCATTTTTAAAACAAAAAAAAATCACTAAGAATGAAAACAAGTCCCTATCAATCTCTGCAGAATTCTGAAAAGAGATTTGAGTTCCTGTTGAAAAAGATGAAGTAGAAGAACTTCATTGTGACACAACAGTCTAAAAAAATATATAAACCAAAGGATCGTCAAGAATTTCATGTTTAAAAATATTTAAATAATTTGAAAAGCAAAGTTAGTGTTTACTTGTTTTAATAAACAAACAACAAGATAATAAAATTCTGGAATAGGCATATTTTCAATATGACAGTCAATAATGAGATTTCACTGCCCACCTTCACATTATGGGCTTAATAAGTAATTTCAAGCAACTGCTCTAAAAAGATGGAAGATCTTCAGGCACACTACCAGCTTTGAAAATCTGTCAGTTTAGCTGACATTTCAGTAACTTAGATACTGTTATCTTTCGACCTACTACAAGCTTAAAAAGTAACAAGCTTAATGCTTTTGTAATCTTTATGAAAATGTCATTCTCCCACCAGAAACACGTTTGTGGTCCTAGGGATATTATGTTCATATGGCCTTTAAAAGTGTACCTCTAATTTATTAAAACTTCAACTCTGCATGTTCAAACAGATGGTTTTATTTTCTCCTAAGTACTACTCACATTTCCACTTAATATAATTACGCAGAAGAAATCAAATATAGTACTTGCAGGATAAGAAATAAGTAATATGTGACAAAGAAGCTATAAAATAGATTATTTCCTATATTAAATTTAAGGATATTTATTTTGTTTCCCCTGAGTAACAGGATCTTGTTATGGCTGTCAAAATTTTATAGGCTTCCCAAGGAAGACAGACAACTGCAGAAACAAGCATAATATCTGTATGTCCACTGGTTTTCAATTTTAACTTCCTGTTTTAAATTCCCACCAACACTATTTGTTCCATTAGTCTATACAGATGACAACTAAACCTATCGAATATCTCAGTGTTGACTGGCTCATAATAAAAAATTAGCAATTACTGGTATATAGAAAGCAAAAGATCTAATGATTATCTCTGCATTTTTACTCATTCCCTAAGCAGTAAGCACGTCAGTTTTGCTGTTGTTGTCGTGTTTTCTGTGGAAGTTACGTATGCACAAGAGAGAAGTGCTATATTTTTACTTGATACCTGTTGCTTCTCCACCTTTCATGGATGGAAACCATATGGTTTTTCACCCCACCTGTGTAAGATATGGGGAAGATTGTGCCATAGATCACCATGTATGAAGACAGGTTGAGAGAGCTGAGGTTGTTCAGCAAGAAGGCTCCAGGGAGACCCGAGAGCCCCTTCCAGTACCTAAAGGGGCTACGAGAGAGCTGGAGAGACTCGACCAGGGCAGGAATGGCAGGACAAGCAGGAATGGCTTCAAACTGAAAAGCGCAGCTTTAGATTAGATGTTAGGATGAAATTCTTGACTGTGAAAGGTGGTGAGGCACTGGCACAGGTTTTCCAGAAAGCAGTGGATCTCCCATCCCTGAAGGTGTCCAAGGCCAGCTTGGAGCAACCTGGTCTAGTGGAAGGTGTTCCTGCCCATGGCAGGGGGGGCTGAAAGTAGATGATCTTTCAGGTCCCTCCCAACCCTAACAGTTCTGTGAGTGTATGTGCAGAGCAGCTCAAGGAGCCAGTAGTTGCGATGCTCACTTGTACACAGGTACTGTTCTTTCTGGAAATTGCTCCATACCTTGCTCTATACAGGCCCCTAAAGCCCTATTCCAAGAGGAGTTATGTTACCACGCACTCTGCAGAATGACAGAGCGAGCAGAAATAGAAGACAGAAGGTGATGCCAAGCAGGCAGAAATTATAATGAAAGCACATAAAGATACTGCTTGTCATATACACAAACAGAAACAAAATCAGCATGTCCACAAGAGGGGATGAGCTCTTGTGGGTCTCCTGGAGTAAGAAAAAAGAGGAGAGGGACGTGCAAGGAAGCAAGGAGGATGAAGTTCCAGTTTCTGTTCTCATTTCCTTATTTTTCTTTATAATGTCTAAAAGTCACTACAGTAGTATGTGGGTCTTCAACTACTGTAAAGTTTAAATTTATAGAAAAAACCCACTTCAAGTAACTTCCATAGTTAAATTTTAAAATTTTGTACTTCTAAACATTTGGCCCTTAACAACACATTATACGTATAACTGAAAGCTTGCTAGGACTAGTTCAAGGATTTGGGCAATAGATTTGGGCAATTTGAACTGCAGAAGCAAGACGTCACACTGGATGTAATACTCTATAATCCATACCTTTATATTACATGCTTTACCAGCACTTCAGAAAGACACAATGGGACTTTCAGAATAGAACAGTAAGTCAAGTGACTTAGACGCTTCATCCTCATACTTCTAAAAATCCAAATTTTAACAGTGGACTACAGATAAGAAAACATGATGGAAAACCAATTGCAACTATAGCACAAATATTGTAAATTATCTGCTATAAATTGTTATCTGTACAGAAATATCAAAAAACATGCAAATATATAAATATTAATTAAATTAATCCAAGTTTGGAACCCTTTAATTTCCAGATATAAATGGGAGAATAAATTATACTGAAGTTATTGAGCACTAATTATTCCCCGAGGTGAATAGCTGGGTTTTTTATAATCATGCAATCACTAAACCAGCAGGTATCAAGGCTATTTTAGGTATATTTTTGATAGATAAGACAAAAATCATAGCAGATTGGTTGTAGACCCTAATGGTGGCTTATGAGACCACAAACCAAGTGAATTTAAATTATATGGAAGGATTAATGCAAGTCTGAAACTAAAGTTCTTAATTTCAAAGGGAGGAACTTATAAACTAGGTGAAATAAAACCATATGTACATAAATGTAGTAGAAAAATCAAACTTAAGTTAAATGTGCAAAACCCCAACCTCACAATTCAAGTTACCTCTTCAGCAAATTGCTGGGAATATGCAAGTGTAAGTGAGGTCAAAACAGATTTTCCTCACCACGTACTTTAATTTAAAGCCCCAAAGTTATATTCATTTCAACAAGTTACTCCAGAGCCTGTTTCTCTTCTTGCTTTCAACTCCACTGCACAAATGCAGCTCCAAGGAACGATACTGAGTCCTTCTATTCAAATTCAGATACATGCCATATTCACATTAGGTGTTCCAAAAACACAATATATTCTGTAGGAACTCATGAATATTTAATTCATGAAGATGAATAAGATAGATTTAAAATATCAAAATATAAATCACGGTTTGCATTTGAATATATCTTTAGAATAGAATGGAAGTTGGTTATAATCTGGAGAAAGGAAAGAGAAAGGAAGTCTGCTGGACAAATAAGCAAAAGGATGATATAACTGGGGTAAAAGTGTAAAATATTAATATGAAAACATCTCTGAAGGTGATTTAATTATTTTGTAGCTAAAAAAATGCTCAGTCACAAATCCGCATCACTGTCATTTACCCCCACTTTGCAATAATATTTTATTTAAAATAATGAACTACTGATATTTAAGAACACAACTATGTTTTAGCTCAGATTTTAAAAACAAAGTTCCTTTGTGATTTTAAATGTTTACGGGTCTCTGGAAAGTTTGTGACTATTTAAAGATATTAAGCAAATAAATTTGAATATGTAAGAAAAGATGAAACTCAGAGCTCTGATCTCTGTTTAGTTTTAACCATAGGAAATGAAAAAAAAAAGGCTAATTAGTCTACATAAGTGTTTATACTTTGTTTATATACAAAAATTATATAAATAAAACAAAAGAAAACCTTCCATTAATAAACTGGTCATAATTCCATGGGGTTTAAGTTTCGTTGGCAGACATCTTATCACTTGTAAACGTAGCTGTTTCTTCATCGAACAGATGATGGATTAAGATAGGTTAGTAATACCTGATTAAACTAGTTTAACATTTTTGTAAACAACGGAACACAAAAAATGTCTAAAAGGTAAAACTACAATACACATTTAATAGACTACTACAATAATTTCTGAGAAATACCACATTAGAAACTGAAGCAAAAAATATTAAGAGAGAACCTGAAAACCAGCTGTGATTCTTTCCGTGCTAGGTATTGTCAACAGATAATTTTAGTATATTTTTAAATACCACAACATTGTATAAACTTCAGAAAGACACATATGAGTAATATGATAGAAATTCTGAAACAACAAAATCCCATTAAAAAACCCAAAATACTTGGAGGGTGGGTTGGGAAACATTTCTCACATATTATTCTAGCAGATTGAAAACACTGATTATGTTCTGAGAGTACACAGAGAAATTATAATTCACATTATATGAAAACTTCCTACAATAACAGCCAAAATACTATTGGCTGAATCCTGCACTGTTAAAGATAATAAGAGTTGCAGATTTAACAGGGACGAGGATCAAGTTATAACATAAAATCACCTGCCTTCACCAGAGTTGACAATTGAATATGCTGAGTACCAAAACATTCGCGTCTTTTCACACACCATTTTGACAACTTCTCTCTCAAACCATGCACTTCCTAGGTTCTGATAAATGGATACAGTCTCTTTATAGCATGTGACAAATAACTGTTCTACTGCAATATGAAAAGAAAAATGTTAATTCCTTAATTCACAAATAGATTATATATGATATATTTTAAAGATAACTCCATTAAAGCTTGTTATAGACTACCTCTATTTTCCCAACAGAAGAAGGTTGTCTATAGAAAGTTTTCTGAGGTTCTGGCACTATTTCAGTATTTTCTGTTATTTTTTTTCCTCTGCTATATAGTAGGATCAATTACAGCAGTTCTTATGAAAAAAACCCACAGCAAACATCAACCAAAAACCACATTACCCTGAGGACAGACTAAGCAAACAAAAATCCTTCTATCCCTCTGGGATAGCAGTCCCAACTGGATGCCCTAGATTAAATTATTTTGATGTTCTGAAATATGCTTGTTTGAGGGCTCCCAGAGGGCAGAGGCAACATGCATAAAAAAAATAAGAAACACATCTGTCTTTCAGCTAAGAAAAAAACCTCATTCTTTTTCTGTCCTCCCATCTATATTTATACATGGAGTTTTTTTGATACTTGGCAAACTGGGTATGACTGTCAAGGTAATCTATTAAAGCTGTCTTTTAATGTAATGTATGTAAAAATAGACTTTCAACTCTAATTTGTGGGAGGGCAGCAACGGTATCAGAATTTAAGAGTTCCAAGCAGGAAAAGTCACTTGACATTAAGAACTTGTCTACCATTACAAACTTTCTAAACCAGTTAGCCTGTAGAATTTTTTTTTGCCAAATACTTATTTCACTCTGAACTGCCTTGTGAACATTTTAATTCTAAAGGAAAAATGCCTTTTTCTAACTTAGTGTGGTATAAATGTAGAATATTCATATCCCTATAGGAGAGAACGCACATATGAGCTTATATACAAATAAACTACTCAATAATAACTGTTTTAGTAATCATACAAGGATAATTTTTGTTTGAAATGAAAAAAAAACCAAATTGCACTCAAAACTTCATAACTCTGACCTCTTATTTTGCTCTAGCCTGCTGATTGCACTGTTGGTGCCTTATGGTTTGGCTGCCTGAAGTCTGTAAGAACATCATCTAGAGCAGTCTGCTTCTGCAGAAAACCAGTAAGAGAGACTGTAGGCAAATCAACGCCTACTTCTCATACTAACTTCTTGAAGGAAAATAATAACACATTAACATGACAGTCCCTGTGAAGAAAGTAGTTTTGAGGATTAAATTATATTAATGAACAGCAATTCTAAACACATTTTATGGGTGCTAAGGAGACAGATGCTGCACCTGCAAATCTGACATTTAATGAATTTTCAATAAAAATTAAAACATGCTCTAATATTTCTGAAATAGAGATTATTTTTAAATTTAAATTAATTGTAGAAAATGTTTTAAAGTTGCAAGCAAGTCTTAAGATTTACTTTGTTTATTTTCATCTTCCTCTGTTTTTTCTAATATACAAAAGAAATGTGCACTGAAAATCTATTGATAGATGTGCCACCACAAAAACATGCAAAGTCACATCTTGTGGCAAAAAAAAAATTTAAGCACAGGAAGTACTGTATTAAAAGACTGAATGACTGTTCCCTTCCTTCTTTAATACAGAAAGAGTTAATGTATGGTTTTTTCAGATACATGCTTGTGATCATTTTAAACTCAGTGTTTTAGACATAAAATGGAGATAACTGAACTTCTCCATCTTTGTGAGCTGTTTGAGACTGAAAGTGACTTCCTGTTTGCTAGAGGTCATTTTTTTCAATCAGTGAATCCTTTCACTGACTCCCATCTCACTGTGTAGCTCATAGATGCATTTCTCATTATTTCATACCTCGAAGTACCCTGACACTTTTTCTGATTGTTTCCCACCAACACTCCATCCCACTAGTATACACACTGAACTTCTCATCCTTTCAACTTATTTGTCTGCATGCCTTTTCCCTTGCCTTGTCTTTCAGATATTCTACATATTACACCATATTTCAGCTCCTGTTGAAAAATTATCTTTGCATTTCTTCCACTGGAATTTCTAGTTGACTTACACTAACATATATGCTGACTTTAAAACTCACAAGAGTGTAATTTTCTTCTGTATAGACTTGACAAATCATTGCCTCACTCATCTTTTCTCTATGTAGAAAAGCCCAAAGATCTTCTGTTTCTGTGTTTTTCATGTGATTCTAAACTTTTAGTATTTTCTGTCTGCAAATCACTTCACCTTTATGAAAAGCTATGCTTTAGACAAACAGCTATGCTTTAGACAGAGAGGAGTGCTCAAAACTCTGCACTGAAAAAGCAATTACATACAATCATGCAATTATGTTATGAAAGTTTCTATTCTGTATAATTTTTTTCCACTGATTCTTCCCTTTGGAAATTAGCATGTCAGACTGAAAAACTGCAAAAAAGAAAGTATAGAAAATACTATATCAATAACAGATTCCTTTCCTGCTTGACATTTCTTGGAACAAGAAAGAAGAAATGACCAGGAGCTATTAAGTAACTTACTTTATTTTCACAAGACTAGAAAGTGTAAATGGGTTTGTATGTTTGTTAGTCTGAGAATTAGAACCTGAATAGCAATATTTTGGGTCAGCTCTGATGTATGAATCTGTATCTGTTTCATGGGCACATTACTGTACTGTTTCCTATAATCTCCTTTAAATGTCTGATAATTTGAAAAAAAAAAAGCAGGGCTAGAAGACTGAAGAGTTTGAGTTTATTTAAATCTGGACTAAATAGTTGTTATACTAGGACATATTTAAGCAATTGGAGTAAATCAGGCTGAAAAAAATTACTATGACATGGCAATGTTATCCAATGAACTATAATGCAGTTTTGTTAAGTTACGTAAGTTACTCTTCTCTTACTTTTTCATCACAATTCTGACACGTCTAGAATTCAACTGCAATAATATAGTTAAAACATAAAGCTGTAATTAATAATTTCAGGTCTCTCTCTTCACAGAAAATAATCAAGTATATTGAAAAAAAGTAGCATAATTAAAATAATATCTACAAAGAACACAAAATAAGACTACTAACCCACAGCGTGAACTGTTCCTCTACGCTTCTTTGAAATCTTGTTTGTTTTAACTATATGTAGAGCATTTTCTTTGAACTGCAGCTCACAAAGTCTTTCAAGAAGAACTGTCATTTCTTCAGTGATGGTATCCAGGTAAGTTTCATTAATAAACTTTAATGATGAAGAAGGATCAATAGTTCCACTTAGTATATACAAATCCTCTTTTATCATTGTGCATAATCTGGGTATGGAACTTTGGTAACCATGAACCACCTTATCAAAATTAGTTTCACCACAACTAGACAAAATACAGTTCTGCAGGAGATCACTAACCAGTTTATTCTGCATATTTTGATACTTCATTAAGACTTCTGATTTGGGATAAAGAAACAAAAGTTGCTGTACACACTGAGTTTTAAATTCCATTTGTTGTTGCAAAGCATTAGTGTTCGTTTCTTCTTCTTTACTTTGCAATCTATTTACTAGAAATTGTCGAAGATGCAATCTCACATCATCCCAAAGAGATTTCATATCCATAGCTGAATCATCCTGAAGAGTATGAAGGGAAGACATCAACTCAAAAGACGTCCCACTTGCAGTACAGGGAAACGAGACACCACACTGACTAGAGAGATCCAGAAGGAAGTGAAGCACCATTTCTTCTTGATTTTTCTCATCCTTCAGCAAGCTTTGCTAATAAAGGTAAATCAGACAGCATTTTAGAAATTTTTGTTAATTCTGATTCATTAAATGAACAGCTTCATACTAGAGTAAAAACTGTCTTTCCAATACTAATTATCTTACAAGCAAGTAAGACATATTGCTGTATAAGCAACAGAAATTATAAAAGCTGTGGAAAAGAGGATTTATATGCCAATTAATTTTCTTGCCTACCTCTGCCAATAACTCACATTCCTCTTCCCATCTTTCATATCCCCAACCTCTTTTTCTCCATCAATTCTAGACCACAATTCAAAGGAAACCCTTGGCAGCCTTTTTGTTGTGGTCACACACACATCTTTGAAAGAAAATTGTATGAAAAATGACTTAAGATTTACACAGATAATGACAGGTTTTTCCTCATAAAACCAAGACAGGAATTTATAAAATGGTCACTTTCTATGGCTCAGCAGGCAATCATCAAAAAGGCCATTCTAAGGATAAAATAGTCTTCCCAGGACCCCCTTAAATAACTAAGATTGAAAACTCGTTAAGAATTAAAGAGGCTTAGATCACATAGGACAGAAGAATAAGAAGCTGTGTATCCCATCAAACCAAGATGCAGACTGATATATTAACAATATAGTGACCTCCATATACTTTTCAGTTATAAGGGTTGGAGAAGGCAGTCAGCTAACAAAGCTAGTGAAACCACATGAGTGCATATGCTGCTTCTTCTTTATCCAAGTCTGAAGAGCTCTCTCTTGGTCCAGGGCCAGATCTCTGACCTTAGAGCTGCTTCAGCTTCAAGAAGTCATGCAGCAAATGGCAGGTCCTCTTGCCACATCTCAATGTTACCGTCACAGTAACAAGAAAACTGAGTGCATTGGTGGTACTCTTGATTTTCCAAGTTTCAGTAGGAATGCCTTAAGTGAATACAGATCTAGAAGCCCTCTCATCTACTCCCTCACCTCCCATTGCTTCTCTCCAATAAAGAAAAGCATTGTGGCAAACCACCTCAGGGCGGTTCTTTCCAATCATGCCATCTGTCTGGGTCTCTGTCATGGTTTCAGCCCAGTCAGCAATCACGCCCTACACAGCTGCTCATTCACTTCCCCACTAGCGAAACTGGGGAGAGAACTGGAAAAGCTGAGATAAAGACAGTTCAATGTGAAAGCAAAACCTGCACACACGAGCAAAGCAAAACAAGGAATTAATTCACCCTCTCCCATGGTAGGGTGTAGGCAGGTGTTCAGTCATCTCAAGGAGAGCAGGGCCCCTGCACACATAACCATTACTTGGGAAAGGCAAACACCAGCACTCCAAATGTCCCCGCTTCTTTCTTCTCCCCATTACTTTGTGTACTGAGCATGATGTCACACGGTCTGGAATATCCCTTTGGTCAGTTTGGGTCACCTGTCCCAGTCATGTCTCCTCCCAACCTGACATGCACCCCCAACTTCCCCATCAACATGGCAGTACAAAAAGCAGAAAAGGCCTTGGCTCTGTGTAAGCCTTGCTCAGCAATAACAAAAACATCACACTACCAACTCGGTGTTCAGCACAAATACAACACCAGCCACTGTGAAGAAAATTCACTCTACCCCAGATGAAACCAGCACGGTCTTCAAGTTAATACCCCATCCTATAAACTAAGGCTGGTAAACAAACTGTTGGCAACCTTCCACCTTCAGAATTATTTATTTAACTCACAGTATTTTAAGAAATGTTTTGTTTTATTTCTGTACCTACTTTGGAGAGGGAAGTAAATTATTCAAGTTTGAGTATGGTATTGCATAAATGTAACAATTTCCAAATACAAAATCTTTAATTTTTCCACTGTAGCAAGTTTTGATCAACAGATAATTACGATTCAGAGTCACAAAAATTTTTAAAATCAGAACTCCTACTCTTTGTTCTGGATGTTTCAAATCTGTTATACCCTTATGCAGGAAAAGAAGAGTTTAACCTTTCTGTTGCCCTCTACTCAGGAGTGTTTCTTGACAAAAATTTTTTAAAATAAGACACTTTCACTATAGTACCTAATTCTGAACAACAGACTGGTAGCATGATTGCCTTTCATAAAGGAAGTCTTAAAAATAATAGACAACCTATTTTTCTTTTAGATCTTTTTCTGAAAATAATTCCTATTAATTCTTTTTACTTACAAGCAGGAAAGACACATTAGTAAAGGAAATTATCAGTCGACTATCATCGTATAAAAGCTTGCACATGTAATAGAAATACGTGCAACTAGTTAAAATCTTAAATTGTACATATCAATAGGCATATACGTAACATTTATCTGATTTTCTTTTACTATCTACTTAAGTATTCTACAAAGTTTTGTGGCTCCAAAGAAAAAGTGTCTCGGAGTATAAACCGAAATCCTGATCACTAACTACTGTGTTAACAGTTGACTCTTCACAGGTTGACTTCTGGACTTTAAATGTTAATTTTTTTTAATAAATCATGTTCATATTCTGAAATATACAAAGAAAGAGAGGCTGTCAAAACAGTGCATGTACCTGATGCTTTTGATGGTGAATCCAAATGATCTTCCAAGCAAATACCTACTGCTGCTTTTTAAGGCAAAGCAGAAATATTTTTATATACCTAAGGATTGTTTCAAGCCCTTTGCACTTTACACTAAAGCATTAAAAATAGGAGCTTGCAGATGCTATTTTAGACTTAGTGCTACTCAGAAAAAGACTACGTGAAGTGAACTTTGAAGCTCTGACAACTGTATTATTGTCTTTGGGCATTGCCTATAATGATATAGGCTTTTCTATTTAAAAATTTACCTATAAAAATAGTTCAAAAGGTGATGCCAACACTATTCAAGAGAAAACGATCCAAATTAGTAGCCAATGGTTTCAGAGAAGTGTAAGAAGTTCCCTTATGAGCATAAAAGTTAGTGACAACAATAATATACAGAAAACCAGTTGCAGTTTACCAACTCCTACTACAGACTACTACCTACCATATCAATAAACAAGTACAGTAAGATGAAGACTTCATTAAAAAAAGAATTTGCCATTATTTTAGCAAGAACAGAGGTTAATGAAGATGTGTTTGTGCACAGCTTTTAAATATTTAGAGTTACAAGACAGGACACAGAATGACAAAATTTCACATAATTAACATTTTCAGGCTTCATGAAGAAACTCTCAGTATTTTCTTAAGAATTTATAACAAATGCATGATAATAACAATAAACCTAAATACAGCACCCCAGCCAAAGCACAGAAAGAACTTTTCACTGTTTTTCAATTGTCCTGGAAGTTTAAAAGATAAACAAAATTCCTAACAAAATAAACACACATAATAAAGGATAACAATGAATAGGGATATTGTCCTGAAGTACTAAGAAGGTTCCTGTTACTGGAGATGTATTATATATACTTAATGAAAAACATTAAGAAATTAACTGAGTAATTAGTTCAAAGGGTGGACACAAACATTTAAGAAAGGTCAAATCACAATAATCTCATTAATGCTGAATATTATTGAAAAGAGTTTACTGCAGACCTGTTTATGGAACTGAAGATTATCTACTGTGAATATAACTTCTTACAGACTGTCGTACAGTCAGTACTACAGATACAGACAGTACAGATACACTTTTCATCTGTAATCTCATCTACACAACAGCCTGTATAATCTAAGGAGCCATGAGCCCAGATATAGTGATGTCAAAGTTCCTGAGCTCCAAAAATGTTTTTCTGATAAACGATGCAGAATTGAGACTTTCAGGCTTCTCACACTTTGCTGTCTGTTTAGCAGCCTGCCACAGAGCCATTCTCAAGGCTCAACTGAATTCTACAGCTCACAGCAAGACTGTCATGCAGTTAGTAAGCTCCTGGGAAGCTGGAGAGCTAGAAAGCACATTTTGTGTATGATATTCCAGAGATGGGGACATTTTATTTTTTTCCAAACAAATGCCGCCATCTGGTGTTCAGGCATATGGCTTGACTAGACCTTGGAGAAGGAAGAAAGCAGGGAATGGACACAAGTAAGTCATCATTGCCACGCCACCTTCTGAGGGAATTAAGTAAGGATCTAACTGGACTATGAGGAATAACAAAAGATTTCCAAAGCCAAAACTTCATAGTCAGCGTTTTCTAGGATTATCTGATTTCATCTAGATCAGGTACAACATGTAGCAGTCTCTGACACCCTTGAGTGGGGTGATTATTAACAGCAACATTCATACCGATCATCTGTGTCAGAAGAGAACAAAACCAGTCTTCACCACAAGAACATTAAAGACCTGTTGCCTCTAAAGATCACTTTCTCATTTGACACAGCTCACTATCCAGTGGATTCAAGGGTGACTGAGAGAGCAACAACCAGTTCTAAGAGTTAAAAGAAAGAGAAGGTGATTTGATGAAGGTTGTGCTGTAGCCAGAGAAAAAACTCCAGTTCTCTACAGTTTACCTCTTCCATTACAGCAAATCTTAGCCCGAAGTTGGGCATGATCTACAACTAAAACCTGACATGGAAGGGACAGAAAAAATCCACTGGACACTGTTTATTTGTTTTGACACATATATCATATGTACACATATATATAGTTTACATAGAAAATTGAAGACCATCATTTACTGAGTTATCATCCTTCACTCATCTTGCCAATTAAACTTCCAGACTTCCATTTCCACATATATATTCAAATATAAATTTTAAATAAAAATTTTGGATAAAAATACCCTCCAAAATGATGGTATTTTTCATTGAAGTGAAATTTGATTTCTGGTTGCATCTAGTTGTACAACTTGGTAGAACAAGGGATATAGCTCCCGCATTTCTAATTGGGAAGGGTAGAATCATAGTATCCTAGAATCATTTGGATTGGAAGGGACTTTTTAAAGGTTGTCTAGTACAATCCTCCTACAATGAGCAGGGACATCTTCAACTAGATCAGGCTGCTCTGAGTTCAGCACAACTTGGCCTTGAACATTTCCAGGGATGGGGCATTTATTACCTACCCCTCTGGCCACATGGCTGGTAGGAACTTTATGCTTAAATAATACATAAAGGACAATAATGTATATTAGATGAGTTAAATTTATACTGATATAAGTGAAGAACATGCAGTAACACTAAAAGCCTCAGTGTAGACAGTAACTTACAATGTGTTTTTTTTACAAGCATGTGTTTTATAAAACAGTCCTAGCAGTGCTGAACATATGGTAGCATCTGTGAAAAGATTTTGTCCCAAGTTTGTCTATTTACGGCATGATCAAAAGGAAACATAACACCCTGCTGCAGACATGAATTTCTGAACTATCCTCACAACAGTGAAGACCAAAAAGAGAAAACTAATTAAACTCACTCAACCACCCTCCCACCTCCAATCAAATAACCAACTTTCCAACATAAAAGTCTTTAATAAACAATTTTACCAGGGTCCTAAGGAACTCCAGCAGCTCTCCAGGGTCTGTAGAAGAAGGTCTGAGAGAACTAAAACTGCAGTTATTTAGCCACTGAATGCAGTCGGTTGTGCTTTGTAGTAATTCATCAGTACATAGTTCATTTACTTCTGATTGCAGGTCTTTAAGACACTTTTCTATGCTAGAAAAAATATAAAAGAAAAAAAGAAGAATCACAGGATTTTTTTTCATTATTTGGAGATAAAAACATTTTATATATTCCATATTTAAAAGAGAAAAATTATTGACATTAAGGTAACACTTGTCCCTCTTATTCATAGATTAAGCCATCCTCACCAAATAAGACCTGAATTTGCAGAATTAACAATTAACACTTAAATACAGTTGAGCTAGAGCTAAAGAAAAAAATTCCTTCAGGCCAGACTGTACCATCCTCAGCAAGAGTACATAGGGCCTCACTTTCAAACAATCTTGCTCTTTTTAATAAAGTAGTTAATGAATAAGACATCATCCAACCTAAGATCTGGTCCTCGGTGCTTAATTAGCTAAAGCAGATACTATAAACTGAATCAACTACCATATTCAAAGGTGAATGTGAAATTTTGCTCCTTTAGCAATCAGCAGTTGTTCTATAAAACATAACATATATTAACAACAACTTAAAAATCCACTGACATCACAGAAAATGTTTAAAAGAATTTTAGAGCCAGTTGTGCTGAGAAAGCAGGTATTTTCTTTCTTGTTTTATCATTAGAATATTTGAAAGAGAACATAGGGTTTTTTCAAGGATATGATCCACTCCTTAACGTTCATCTAGAATCACAACTCTTTTTTATGAAACTATATGTATAGGTTGGGTCATTACAGTGATTTCAGTTGCAAAGATCACAAGAATAACTGAATATACAGAATTATTTTATTTCTATTTGTGTGGACAGTTAGATGAAAACAAAACAAAACAAAAAAATCCCAAATAATCTAACTCTCTATATTTTCCTACAAAAACACCTTTTCAGTATTTCATAACTACATTTTTTTTTCAAAAGCAATGCTTAATATTTTACATGGTTTCAGTTAGAGAAAATAGTATTTAGATTTAGGCAGAACTAGGTTTAATTACCTAGCCATGAATTACAAGTTTAAAGTTGATAAAAAATTGGCAAGTATCTTTTTAGCTTGTGAAACCTGTTCTCAGGACTATGAAACTAAATGCCTTTTTCATATACCTTGGCTCCTGGGACACTATCAAAGGCTCTTATTGTGGTGTTCTGATGTGTCTCAAACATATCCAAATAGATTACAGCACTATGCACTGTAAAAGACACTACTGTTGTTAAATCTGTGCCAATCTGCTACAATTATGAGTCAATTTTTACACTCATCTTTGACATATGAATCTGTGTGCAAACTAATAAACTACAAACTATGAATAAGCTACAGGCTTTTGTAGACCAGACATTTTGGTAATTGGTCCCCATACTGATAAGGGGATTAAGTGGATAGATTTCAGTGCCACTACCCTGCCCGTTCCCTTCCCCCAAAACATAAATAATCATAACTCTGTTCATTTAATCCTTTTATGCCCGCATAGTAAACATTTAATTAGGACTAAAACTGTTTTTGATTGAATAAAAATATTTTCATCCTGTTTATTTACAGCATACAGAATACTGTAGGTAAACAGGGCCTCAAATCCACTGTTATATCTTATTAAGATTTTGTCAACACTCAGTAATACAAGCATGTGGTTAATTATAGATACTTACTCCTTTACATGAGTTACATTAATTAAATATTTAGGAATTTGGTTACCTCTGAAGAAAAATGAATGTGTATTATCTGGGTTTAGAAAGCAAGCATTTTAAGTAAAAGACTTTGCCTAAATACAATTAAAATTTTTCTCACTACCTAGGCTGGTATTTAAAATGTTATAATTTCGTATCAGTGTAGGGAGAATGAGAATTGGTTTCCTGGTTTAGGAAATTTGCTGAAGTTTCAGAAACTGCAAACAAAAATGTAATTTTTATGCGAAAAATATGCTTAATGTATTTAATTAATTTTATTCTTAAAAGTACAAGTTAAAAAGAAAAGCCATATAAAATGCTAAATTCCTTTTTCCCCAATGTTTTTTCATTAATTGCAAAAGTATTTTTTTTAAGTTCAGAGCAGTAAATTAGCTTCTTTCTTGAACATACTGAGGCATTAATCCAGATGATGTCAACTGACATTATATATGTATGATGGGAGTGCAAATTTAACAGTTCTCAATTAAATTTTCTTCCACAGATGATTCGACTTTCCTTTTTGGAGCCTGCAGAACTATTCAGACACAAACAGAAAAAATCCAGTCTCCTAAACCAAAGAACAACTACTAAGCAAGGAGTGGAATATAAAAGCTCCAAGAAAAAAAATAACCTTTCCCTGTAGCAAAGAAATCAGCTAGTTATGCTTATATGAATTTTGTTTCAAAATTGACTAATTTTCCAAGAAAGAAGTCTTTAGTATCACACCAGTAATACCTTGAGCCTTTGTGGGCAATGATTTTTTGTGGCTAGTACTATTAGCATACCATTATGCAGGTGAAAATCATTTTACTGAAATACTTTCTCTTTTTTACAGGTGAGGGTATTTGCAGTTATTTTACAAACCAAAGCACAGTTATGTTACATATCTGTGTCCACACTGGAGTGCTTTTCTGGAGTAGCATTTGGTAAGTACTCACACTAAGGAGAGAGAGTCTCAATATGAGAGCCCTTAGGAGCTCTTATTTATTAAGTTAATGACAGTTTTTACAAATAACCCAATCATGTGGAGAGACTGCTTTCTAAGTGGCTTCATCAGTGGACAAACAGTAACAAACCAAGTACTATAACGGCACTGATAGTCTAAGCACTATCAAACTATCATACAATGTCATACAACATTATTTTGAAAAGTACAATATCAAAATGAGGGTTGCCCTCTCCATACATCATTTTCCATTGCCTAAGATTACTATGAGTAAGTTGAAGCATGATCTCCTAACTCCTTTCAATTTGTAACAAGCACATTTCAATTTATTTCATATAGCATATGGAGCAGCCATAAAATTACAATGACATTGGTTAAATTAAACAGCTAAGCTATAAAGTGAAATTATCTTTAAACCTCATGTTCCTTATTCTTAAGATCCTCACATTCATGGAAACCCATCTTTAGAATCAGTTTACATGTCTTTTATTCAGAACAGACTGTTTTGAAATAAACGAGATCATTGTTGCCACTGCTCTAGAAGATATAAGTAGTATCATAACACTACTTTGTTATCGCTTATTAAAAATCTTGACTGCCAAAGGTATTGGGCATTTTGTTTAAAGAACAGTCATATCATTTGAAAATCTGTGTATCAGAAGACCTGCTGTGAGTTGTAAAAAAATTTGGAGAAAGACTTTTACCAGTATAATTCCCACAGGCATTTTCATTGTTAAACTCTCTTAATCTTGAGCCTTAAGACATAAACCAAAGACACAACATCTGGTTAAAAGACTTTACAAACTGTTACATATCTCTAATTTAGCTACTTACAAAACATATCCACTGAAACTGTAAAGTAACTGCATCATCGAAACATGAAATAGAATGGTGATGACTTTGCTACACTTTACTCAAAAGCTTAAACATATTACAGTCACTTCTAACCGAACCACCGCCTACCTTTGATTTCCTATTTTGTGTTAAAGGCCTGAGATCACAAGGTGTAAGCTTTGTCTTGGTAAGTTATTTCAGAAGACTGGCAGTAAAACATGAGTTTTTCAACTCCATTGACCAAAACATGACAGTGACAAATAATGGTTCAAAACCCATCATCTCATGTATGCTCATATGAAATGAAATGGGATACTTTGCAGGGCAGTCAAAGATCTGATTATAGCTTCTGTAGATGTACATGACAGCTAACTAACCACCTCAGATACTGACACAGTGGTAATCACTGAATATTTGAATAAAGAAAGTGTGTGTCAATAAAATAGCCAGTTTCTGAGAAACTGTGCTGTCTAGCTACCACGTTGATAAGTAACAACTAACCCAAACTCTGTGATTATGCATAAACACAACACACTCTGCAAAGGAAAAAAAATTACATTCCTTTCTCAGTTTATTTAGTTATTCCTAGCAACTACTCCAATGAAGTGATTAGACAACTGCTGTTCTGACAAAGATTTTAATTATGTTACTCGAATATCTTTATAGGCACCAAATTCTCAGGTAAACACTAAAGTAATACATTTGTACAAAAAGCAGGCTACATTCACCCGAAAGAATCAAATTCTTTTTGAGAGCTGTGATAAATATTAGGTCCAGGTAAACCTGATAAAATCATACCTTTTTTTCCCCTACACCTAGCCCCAGTATGAAATTCTCCCAAATACTCAACCAGTCTTGGGATTTTGGCTGGAGATGCCAAGATTTTGTTAAATCTCTTGTCTAACAGGAACATGAGGCACAGCTGCTTCCTGAAAATTCCAGAGCAGAACAAGCCAAGATTTTCGTCAAAATAAAACAGAAAGGTAACACTTGCAGCACATCTCAGTTTAAAAATACATAAGCCCTTGCACACTCCAGTTCTGGCACAGGAGAATGGAATGAGATAGCTTGATTTAATATCCCATTCGAAACTCCTCCATCCCTTTGTTGTAAAGTTTTGATACTGGGAAGTATTTCTTGGCAAATCAGTAAAGTTATGATCAACAGCTGGACCATATAATACTAACAGCCTTACTGACATACTTTCCAAATAGTCTATGATTCATAAGGTAAAGATCTTGTTAGTTCTCAAATAATTATAACAATTTACATTGAACAGTTATGGGAAAAGATGCAATGCTATAAGCAGTTACTAGAATTGACCTCACTGGAGCCCTTCAGAAAAGACCTTCTTAAAAATACTTTATGACTAAACTACTGTAAATGAGACACAGGGTCAGGTTGAAGTTTATCATATTGAAGTCAAATTAAGCTTTTGTGAAAAGCCTCACAAACTTATAGTCTCCAGTATATTGTGGAGATACAATGATTCATAAATAATTTGGCTGAATTCCAAGCAAACGTTCTGTTGATGAAGACCTATAATATCTCATACCATCCTACAGCCTCATAAAATCTTGTTGCTTTAACAGAACTAAAAGTCAGCCAATCACTCACTGAAGAACAACTGAATACACAAAATCAACCGGTGAAGAGATCTCATGTTAACAATCACTTCAAATTATGAACTATAAGCTCAGTTTCAAGCTCTGTACTGTATTTCCTGTTTAGAAGTATTAAATGTCAGCTGAAAGCTTAGTTCTGTGGATTGCTCAGAAATTAAGTCTTAGTAATTCTTAAATCACCAATTAGGGAGAATAATCCAAATACTCAGTTTTGACAAACAGCAAAAGACAAAGCAAATGTGAAGGGAAAGAATAAAGACAAAAGGCCATTCTGATTAATACAACTTCATGCTTGAGAATAACCTGTGACTATCACTGTAATCAAAACTGGCCAGCAATGACAATGGTTTTGGGAGTTCATATTCACCTGCTTCTATAAACTGCTGTAAAAATAGTTAACATTCAAGCATAGTAAGAGTTCTGTTACCTAACAGAGAATGAATGAGCCACTTACTATCTTAAAACTTGCAAATAAAACAATTTCACACAGATGGTCTTTTTTGTTGTTGTTATAGCACCAAATAGAATTGGTACAGTACAAAAATACTGAAGGTAATTCAACTGCTGAAAATCATATCCGATTTGTCATGTCACAGAATTTTATAAAACCTATTCAGTTAGAAGGCAATAAATGAGCAGTCAAATGATTTACACCCTTTTGCCTCATAATTTTTTACACCATGTTTTATTTTTAAATATATATATATATATTCTGTATACTATTATGTTAATTCTCTGTGGTCTAATAAAAGCATAAATCTATCTGATGAAAAATGGATTGTATTTCAATTGTATCACTGTAGCACACAGAGCTGCTCTTATCATACCACTTACAAAGATCAATGGTAACTTGAAAATTATTTCATTCTATGCTACCTCTAATATACTAGCAATAAAAGGACTCTTTTTAATTTAAAAGTCACATCAGCTGCTGTCCATCTTATTTTAAACTCTCTCAATTTCTGAAACTGACACATTACAGGAGTAAAATAGCACCTGGTAACTACACAGCTACTTTCTGTTTTTCCTTGTGAAAATAAGATTAAAGCTACCTTAAATGTCAATTGAGCAGAAATACAAAACTTTTCCTGACATGTATTGCTGTGTACCACATCCTAATGTAGTTTCCTACTTTCCTTTGGTAAAATATCATTTGGATCTTACAAAACTTATAGTGAAAGGTCCTTCTAATTTGTAAGACTAGATACCTAAGACAGTGACAATCAGCCTTCTTCAAAACATACAAACAGTTCCACTGTGAAGATATTTATGCAAAAAGTAACATAAAATATTAAGTTGATATAAAGTACCACTAAGAGGAATGAACAGCTGGCTTCCTTTCCCACAGTCAAATGTTTTCTCAATACATGTTTCACACATGAAAACCAAAAAAAGTAAAGCATTCATTCTAAAGGTTCATTTTGATAATAATCTTCATAACTCTCAGGATATCTCTACATAATGACAACAAAATCACTTTTATTTGGTAGTTCAAGAGATGACAATAGTTACGCTAAGAATGCTGATGCTGTTTTTTCCAGATATACAAGACCACAGACACTCAAAACTTAATTACCTGTGTAATTAACTATGTTATGACATCAACTAAACTCTAAGTATCTACATTTCACTCATGTCAACAGCTGGAAAACTGTAACATTAAATTGTATTATGCAGTGGTTCACAACAGCATATTTACCAGATCTTCACTAACATTGCTACCCTGGGATTATTAATATTGCAAGTACTTTAGTAAACACTAAGTTTTTAAATGAAAATGTGAGATAAGAGCAATACAAATAAAACCCCAAAGAAAACTCTCAGCCCAGCATAACCAATATAACAATAACTGAGAAATGATCTAAGTGAGATAGGCAATGTTTTATTTCCATCCTTCAGGAAGCTGGCTGGGAGCAGACAAAGGCCTCTCACAAATGTGGGCTACATTAAAATTAAACAATCTTAAAAGAGATGTCACGAAGGATTTTCTTTGAAATCATACAACTCTCTATAAGATGCACTGTTATCCAAAGGTGAGCATTTTCAAAATTTAATATAAAATCATGCCATTTGTAATATCTGAATGTACACATTTTTTTAAATGGACAAAAACTTTATTTGATTAAGAAAATCTTTCACAGATGAAAGTATTACAAAAGTACTAAAGAGTTAAGCTACAAACAAGGCACAGAACCTTAAGCTTGAGATTATTTTGTAGTCATGCAAAAAATTTGCATTAAAACCGAACTTTTTCAGTACTCCACTGTTTCTATAGCACTTATTTTTGGTAATCAGTATGTTACAAATGACTGAACAAAGAAATACATTACAAATTGTAGTTAGAAAATGTGTTATTGCTGCACAAGAGTTTTAACTGAAATAGGTAAAACAACTGATTATATAAGAAAGATATATATATATATATACCGATATATATAAAAATAACTTAATTCCTTTATCTACTTCCATTAGAAATGTTTAAAGAACATACTGAGTTCAAATTTTGGTTTTTGCCAAATTTTGTAGCTCTTTTAGTCTATAAAAATTCCATCTTAGTAGTAGAAAATTCTGTCTCATAGTAGGAAATGCAACTGTCATAGGAATTCACATTTTCTACCTTCACTATCACACCTACTGCAATAAAACCTAAGATTAAGATGATTCAAACATAGAAAGACTATAGCACAATAATTATACAGCATTAAAAATTTGTTAAATGCTTGAGTAGTTAAAATAAAATTACTGCTGTAGTATTTATCAGAATTTCAACCTACAACTAGAAAAGAAAGGTAGGTTAAGCCACATTTCTTCCTAAATGCAATGACTTTCACTAATATCTTGGATACAAATAAAATACTCTTTACCTGGAAGAGTTCTTCTTTATTTTCTCATCAAGATCACTAAGGATTTGTTGAAATTCCAATTCTCCAGGGAGGACATTTAACAAACAGTCTAAATTGGAAGACTCAAATGAATACTCTCCTCCCCATTCCATTTTTAGAATCTGTAAAACAGATACAGCAAAATGGTTAAATACAGAAAAAATGCAGACTAGAAGTACCAAAATATACAATATTTTGTTATTTGGAAAGATTAGATTAATAAGGGAAGAATTTATGTATGGAATTATAAAATCAGTGTTGAATAGTAAACCTTGTGCATGCTTCTGAGTAAAGTGCTACAGAAGGAAACCAGGCATACAAATGTTGAGATAAGCTTCATAGTATCTTGCATTTCTTTAGTTTAAAGAAATCAGTTCTTTTACCTTAATCACAGTAGCAGCTTTTCTTTTCTTTTTTTTTTTTTCATTTTAAGACTTAGAAAGAAAATTCTCACTATTATAACTGGAAACTAAAAATAAACACATTACGGCATAAACTTATTTTCTGTGTACTTATAATTTCTGTCCAAGGACTGTTTTCTGGAAATTCAGCACATCATTGCAAATAAATGCAAACATAAAAAAACACACTGAACCACTACAGAATACCATAAAACAAGTTTCATCTTGCTTTGCACTCATTTTACTGAACACAGGTCAAATCCACCAGCCTATTCAAACTAATACACTAAATCCAATGAGTCTTTATATCAGAAGCAAAGCATTAGCAGTATTTTTTTCCTGTTTGCTGTTTTTTTCCCACATTTATTGAGAAATAATGAGGTTTATTTCACCATCAGTGATGAGTTGCTACCAAAATTAAAGAAAAATATTATAGAAAAAGCGGAAACTTCTTAATAACCGTTACATTTAATGTCTACTATTTGGTATTTCGTATTTAATAACACGATTCATACTGCAGCAACATGAGGAACAAACGTAAAATTCAGATGATACAATGTTTGGGCAACAAAATATAATAAATTAATAAATACATTATTTTTCTTGCAAGCAATATTCTTTTATAAAGTACACTACAGTGTTGGTTTGTAATTTATCTAGAGGCACTACTAGAAAAATAGATTGTGTTTTTCTAAGTGAACTGTCTACAAAACACATGCTTGAAAAGAACATCAAAGATTTAAGATGCAAGGTCAAGATGATTTTTTTCGTCATATATGAGTGTAGACTTAAAAGTAGCAGAACTGCACATTTCTGGGTTTGCTCTTCCAAAGCAATGTTCAAACAAACATGAAAGTCCTCTAAAGCCTAATATCTCACACATCTCAATTAACAGCACAACACCGTGAAATATTTCATGGATATAGTGTTTTCTTAAATTTTCAGAAGCTACAGAATACCCCTTTGCAAATAACAATTCAAACACTTTCAACATTTTGGGATGTAGCTGAAACTAAGTCACCTTGCTGGTGAAAAAGCTTGGATGTAAACCAAATAAATATCATGAAACATCAAGGAAAGATAAGTCTTTTAATATAAGACCTAACAGATGTTACTGCAATTAAAGACACTAATTAAAAGTACAAGTTAAATGAAAGCCATTAAACAGCGCTTTACAGAACTGAGATAAAAGGAATACTGAAGATATGGCTTTTTCGTCATGTATGATACTACTTACCATAGACATGGTCACACACTCCCTTTTCAGAAATATAACAAGTTTATATAGAATGTGATGCTAACTCTATTCAATACCTATAACTCAAACCTATCTTTTACTCAACTGTCTTGTAGAACAGTCAATGACTGTAAAGTGAACTGTATAATAGATGCATATGATGCAAAAATAGTAACAGTTTGGAATGACTGGAATGATTTAGAGTTTTCATAAAAGAGCTGCACCATCAAAACGGTGTATTTGTATTTAGTCCTAACTATTTTCCTTAAAGGATAGCCAAAAAAAGCTTGCATTCCTCAGAAAATATATCAGTATAGCTTACAGACTAGTGACTGTTTGAAAAATTCATCAAATGAAAAAAATCACCTTGTAAACATGACAGCCTAGTTTTCATGCATGCATTCCTGTAAGACTTCTATGTCATACATCTTTGGTTCACTTGTCAAAACAAAGCAATTATTCCTTTCAGTCCTGGTTTATGGAAGAAAAGCAACATTTGATTATTCAGTTTTTAAATACTGTTTTAGATGGTTAATACTAATTTCTTCTTCTGAAAATCTAAAACCAAAAATGTTTCAGAAGATAAAAATAAGAACATCAAGACATAAATTAGCACAACTGAGCAGAAGTTTTACTGTTATTTAGCGTAACTAGTCTCAGGGCCCTCAGTGCACTGACAGACTGAAACTGATGACCTGGACTCCAAGAGGAACTAGGCTGCCATTCTGGTACCTTCCCCACTTGTGTCCCTTGGGGCAGCAGGATGGGCATCACCTAGAAAGGTCCCTCCCCTGCTACTTGGGTCTTCCCCCTTCTCTCCTGGTGCTCCAAAGAGTAGGCAGGCATTGATGCTCTCCGAGAGCCAGCATGACACAGCTCTCCTCTGACGGTAAAAACCCCCAATGCTTGTTAAGAAAAAATCCATTTCTTAAAATTTTTATTATTTGGAATAGTATGGGGGAAGAACTCTTTTTTGAAACTCCAAATTCTATCAAAGTATTTTAGATACTGTCGTGGTTTTGCTAGACCTGGTTTTTGGTAGCGGGGGGGCTGCAGGGGTGGCTTCTGTGAGAAGCTGCTAGAAGCCCCACCATCATGTCCTGCAGGGCCAATGTCTGGCTGGCTGCAAAGATGGACATGCCACAGGCCAATTAGAAGTGGTAACGCCTCTGTGATAACAAATTTAAGAAGGAATTCAAAACAATCCTGGTTGCACAGGTTTTTTTCCAGCCAGGGAGGTGAGGGGTGAGTGAGAAGATGTGAGCTGAAAAACCAATATGGAAACACCAAGGTCAGGTTGGAAGGAGATACGGCAGGAGTCGGAGCCGAGGTTCCTCTGCAGCTGGTGGTGAGACCATGGTGAGGCAGGTTGTCCCCCTTTGCAGCCCATGGACGAGCACAGGCGTGTAGGGACCCACCTGCAGACGCTGGAGCAGGGGGGTGCTTAAAAGAACTGCAGCCTGTGGAGGAGTGACCCACACCGCAGCAGTTTGAGGGCTGCTGTTGCCTGTGGGATGGTCTGATGGTGCAGCAGTTAGCAGAAGACTACTTGCAAAATGGACTTTTTAAAGGGAGTAGTTCCTTAAGAACTGCCTGCCAGAGGGAACCCCGCCATCCAGCAGAGGAAGACTCCAATCCTTGAATTAGGAAGACCTGACTTAAAAACGCCCTCTCCTCCCTCCCCCCCCACAATTCTCTGTCTCCCTGCGCCGTTTGGGTAGGAGGTAAAGCAGGGAAGGGGAAGTGGGGGGGGCAAAGAAGTTGTTCCCCAAAAGCTCATATTACTTTTTTTTTTCTTTCTTTTCTGTTAGTTTTAGTATAATAAATTTAGTTTTATATCTTTAAGCAGATTGCCTGTTTTGCCTGTGGGGGGTTTTTTTTGAGTTTTTTTGTCTCCCTCATGAATGTTTTGAAGTTTTTTTTCCTCTCCTCTCCTCTGTCCGGCTGCAAGAGGGAAGAGCCAGTGAGCCTGGGTAGTTCCTGGCCTCTGGTAAGGCTCAAACCAAAACAGATACTAATAACACATTTTTTTCTGTAAAGGAGATTAATGTAACATTTGTTATTAAGCTGCATAAAAAGTATAATTCCATCATATTTTTATTTATTATTACAATCAACTATTGCTTTTGGTTTTGAGACAAATAGTCTTGGAGAACGCTTCAGGTGCAACTCTGTAAATCCCTATCTCAATAGGTCTAGTTCTTTACAAAACATATTAAAGCACCATTCATTAACATTAAAATGATGTAGCTGTCAATCTTTTTGGTAGCTACTCAAGAAACTTAACCTATGTACCGTTTAGCTTAAAAAGAAATATTTTTCAGGTCTCTTATTTTAACCCATGGTATCAATGCAATTTAACTTCACTGTAATAGTTTTCCACTTCTAACAAGTGTAACATTAAGAAACAATTTTTACCAAAAACCATTAGGCCTACTTGAAAAAATACTATGAAGCACTCAAGTTTATACAACAGATACTTCTTGCTTTCAAAATTCATATAGTGTTTACCACAAAGAGCACTCTTCGTGTGTGTGTGTTTTCTTTTTCAATGTCAAGCAAATGGAAGAAACCTCCTTATAGAAGACGTACAAAAATGATGTTTAGTTCCAATTGGGTATTTCTTCATTCTGATAAATCAATTCAATTAAACATAATTGTGAAAACCTTCCAGAACAAACATACATGCAAAATTCCATGGGATTTCTAAGCCCCATTTGTAATATTTATATTTACTATAATAAGCATTTGTTCTCAGACATACAGTAAAAGCAGAGGATGGACCTACATCTTGAATAGAATTTTTTGTGAGCACTTCTGTTGAATATGCACATCTCAATATACCTCTATGTATGTATAAATCACAATATTTAACTATAGAGTCATAGACTAACACACTTTAGCAATGCAGTTAATAGACAACTCCCACTTTTTGAAACAGTAATACTCTTACAAACATTATTCTTTTAAAATATAAATTATGAGTCCAATATTATACTGGGTAAAACATTACTAGGTCATATTCATAGCATACAAATTCATTCCAGCATTTTTAGAAACTTGGTGTTGACAGAGGTAGTTACTGGTGAATACTCAGCACTGTTACTCCTCAATTTTCCTATGCACTTCAGGCAGTTAAGATTCTTGCCTTGACTTTAGAGGGTTTCAAGTATGACAGGACAGCACCAACCATGGACAACGTCAGGTAAATGTTGTATTAAACAGAAAACCTCAGGGAGCTAAAAAAAAATAAATACAGCTTTAAACTTCAGTTCACCTGTAGTTTTCTATGAATCAGTTGCCTAAGTCTAGAGGAAAATTAATCAGCTGGGCCACTGGGCCCTTTGAAAAAAATTACAGTACATACGTGCTCAAGAAAATCGTAGCAGAACTAAAGCAGTCAAGTTTAAAGTTAGACATGGTTTCTCATAATGATTGAAAGCACTTTGGTAAACTTACAACTAAATGTTAAACTTTCATGTGTTTCAAAATACCCTGCGTACATTTCTGCAAATGCTAAGTGAACTACAAACCCTTAGCCAGTATAAAATTTCATATAATGCAGATCCAAGGAGATCTGTCTTTGAGCATTATAGCACCTACTTGAGTAAAATACACAGTAGATTTTCAGAAAAAAAGACAAAACAATCCATTAATGTTTCAATAAAATCCAAAGGTAGAATATTATACCCACACTATGGTGTACGAAATAAGCCGAATAAATTACCTAAACCTAAACAGAATCTACTGCTTAGGCACTGGGAGATATTTAATGGAGCTCACAATCCATGTAACATTAAGTAACTGATATATTCTTAATACTCAATATTTATAACAGGCTAAGGCCAGAATATGAGGCAATATATAACACATTTATTCCAGAAGACTAAAAATTAACAAGTAACAATCATCTTAGTTAAATGAAACCCAAATAATTTTAATGTAAATATGTTGACAAAGATAGAGAATTAAATACCACGTTGTGTCTAACAGCTGAAAATTGAAAAAAACCCAAACAACAAACCCCCAAAAACCTCAACTTCATTGTGATAATTTATCTTCCTTTTATTACTGAAAAAAATGTGTCGGTTGTATCCTAACTTCTCTTGCTCACCACAACTAGAATACACCTGTAAACAAGCTTCTTCAGTAAATAAAAAAAAGCAGACAGATATTATTCATTCAAATCACTGATTTCTAAACCAAGATTTGCAAAAACTAATGATTTTAAAACTGTGCAATTCAGTTAATGCCAATGTAGTATTTCAATTATTGTATGAGACCATGATTTCCATATACTTAAAGACTACTTCTAGCATGTTCCAAGATAAGTTTTAAATAACCATTTATATTTTTAATTTAAACAAAAACCTGCACATATAAAATATTTAGAAACTATAATCTAGTACATTTATTAATTTAGCAACATTTTTTCCATATATAATATTCCATGCTTCAGTATGTAATGCCTTGTCTAGGTACAATCCAAGCACCATAGCATGGTTCGTTACTTTACACGGCATCATTACTCTATCTAAATATTTGAGAACTAACTTTTGACATTTTATGAGTTTTACCTCTAGAGCTCTGATTCCAACCATATCCAGGACAATAAAAGAATATTGTTACCATTGGATACTTATTTAAAAAAAGAATGTCAATGTACCCATAATTTGAAAACAGGGATATGTCAAACTGCAGCACTGTAAGTACAGAGAATCACTCAAATCACTGAAGCTTTTTTCTGTTATTGCTTCTTATCTTACAGGAGAAATCTCTTTATTGCCCTAACATACTTGCAAAACTAAAAGGGGATGAGAGAATTGACAAGATTTTTCATCACTCAGCTTAACGCTTTCAATGAGACCTTAACAATGTTTCCTTTATGTAGCTTTAGTTGCATAACTGTTTCCAGCCGCTTTACAGCACAGAAGATGTCATCTGCAATCGCACAGCAGGCAGCAACAGTGATGGCAATGGCCTGAGATACTACTATTAAATGTGAAATTCGTACTGTTCTATGTATTTGAATAGTTTGAATATATATATATATATTTTAAAACCACACAGAGTGTATGCAAGAAATCAAATTAAAAACTAATTTTGTGAGCTCTACTCTGACATGGTAAAAGCTTTTTACCCAATTTTCTGTGGTAAAAATCCTTTAAATTTTGTTTTATTGTTTAAAATAGACTTGTAAAGGAAAACAAAATAAAAATTCTCCCTATAAAAGAACATGACCCATTTTTGTTTCTGCTAATATGTATTGAAGATTTCTCTTTAAATTTTCCAAGTTGCCTTTACCTATTTCTCACATTTTGCTGAAGCACACACATTTTTTACAAAAAGAATACAATATGGTTCCAGTAAAAAAATACATTTAATGCATACAAACTCCCTCCCCAACACAACCACCAGTATTCATGATGGTTTTATTTACTAAATATTTTGAATGCCACAAATAACTTTGAAAAAAGTTTTATTAAAATCATTTTGCAATGTTCCCCCTGCAGACTTTCCACATTTGCTGCTGTGATAAACTTACATTTAAATGTTAATTTTATATTCATAAATTATTATCCACCACACTCTTAAGATATTTTCCTTTATATATTTTTAAGAGAGATTCTAAGTATCTATAATTAAATTCTCATTTGTAACACTATTGAATACAGTTTTTCTCCCAAATTCTGACATAATAAGAGTAAACAAATAAGAGAATGGGAATAAAATACAACTAAAGAAACATGGTCCCCACTGTGGATGAAACAGAAAACTGCCCTCCATCTAAAGCTGTAATATCAGAATGCAGTGCTCTGATCTAAAGCAGCTATATCAGCCCTTGAACCATAATACTATCAAAAACCTTGAAAAAGGACTGTGAAAATGCCCATTTCTGACAAATAGCATATGCCACTATTTTTAATATCAGTGGGTTTTTCAAACTATGTAGCTTAGGCCTGTATTGTACTGCATATGTACACGCCAGAATTTATAACTGAAATCCATGAGTTCTCCCTATTGTGTCTACCCAATTCTTTGAGCCACAGGAAGTGAAATGCTGAGAATAGAAAGCAAAGGAATCAGCATTGCTTTTTTAGATTTGCTGCTACTTGGGACTGGTAAAAAATGTTCAAAGACAAGGAGAGAATTCTCATTTACATAAACTTAATCAAACACTATTGGTCAAAGGCAGTGACTTCAAAAGATGAGCATGCCATCTGGAGTTGCAAGGAAACTCCTGAGTAGTTATGTGAGAAGAAAGGAGTAAAGGATAATGTGATTTCATAACCTTCAGTAAAGAAGAAATGGCCACTTTCTGAGCAGCTCTTGAGTTAAACAGTCCTGTATCATCTCCAGCTCTCAGCTGGTTATCCTGCAGCTGGAATCCCACAGTGTATAGCATCCAAGGTTCAACATTTATAAAAAAGCCACTCTTAGACAAGAAGTCCACAAACATTAAGAATCCTACCTCTAAATCCAGTGCCTTTCTCTGCCTCCTAATTAGCCTATACTGTTACTAAAACCATACATGTGACAACTGTCTGTGTACAAGTGTAACTTTTTTTTCCAGTTTCTGCTTTTCAAGATCCAAAATGCCTCTTCTCAGAATTTCTTCTTTTTATTGTTTTTTTTTGTGCATGCAGTCCTATTACATTTAATAAGGATAAACCTGGTGCAATACTGTCTTTAGACATGGTTTAAAGCCTTAGCAAAAAAAAAAATTTACTGAACAACTTTTCTGCCATTGACACGTAAAAACAACTCTGGCACTGTCCCCAAATAAGACTACGTTGTTCAGTCTCACTGCCGAATAAATATACTTTATGAATGATGGATGCTTTAAAAATACTTTTCAATTAAAACAATAATTACCAATCAGTAGACTAATGTAATCACTGATGCATAGAAAAGAGATTCTTAAAAGCCTAATTAGAAATATCCGCTCTATATTTTCTTATAATCTTCTTAGTCAAGAAAATGTACAATAAATAGAATAATTTCAAAATAGACTATATAGTATATAATTTGTTTTCTACTACTCCAGATGAGAGTAGTAAGTATTGAGCAAATTTTACATAGAGGTATGAGAAAATGTCTGAGACTGATAATTACTTTCCCCAGAAAGACTGCACGGCATTCTTTTTTTTCCCTGAAGAACAAGAACATAAGACACATATGAGACTAACGGTGCCTCCTCTGCAGAACTGTCTTTCTAGTTGTGGCAATAAGAAATGCTATTTAGGTATAATATTTGAGTTTTCTCATTTTGTGTCATTTATAAACTCAGAAAGAAGAGGCAATACTTTATAAATCCCTCAAATTCCTCACAGAACTATGCTCTGAAAAACACCTGCCACGGCATTCCTATCTTGCTCATCATTAATGTCTAAAACTGCACAGTTTTATAAGGACTGTTCTGAAAGAACTTTTAACACACTGGTAAAGAACCAAAAGTATACCATTTTCAACTAAAAACCTTACAAATACCTACTAGCTACTTCGACACTAGACCATAAAGGCCTTTCCTTTTCTTGTTTATTGGAAAAATCTTCCATCCTGACACAATACACTTTAAGGACAATGGTATTTAAAAGACAGAAATACCAAGACCTTTAAGGTCTTATCATTCAGTAGATCAGACACAGAGTTGTTGGAATTTTAACAGGAAATAACCTTCCAATGAAACTATTATATTTAAAAAGAATTACAAAAAAGTCTGTGACCAATGCTTTTAAAACGTAGGCTGCATTTCAATCCCTTCATTCCTACACGTTCTATTTTCTTTCATTGTTACTCAAAGGCGAGAGTATGAAAGATGTCCATTTTATAAAAAGGAAATACAGAAGCTCTCCACAGAGGTGTCTTTTAAGTTGGTCCAAGTTTACAGCCACAGTCTTAAATGTTTGTTTAATACTACAAATGTAATGGACTTTGGTTTAATTCCCAAAAACTCTTATTACTGCTATTAGTAGTACTACACAGGGTCATATGAAACATTTTACTAGCCATTAACTTTTTTGTCTTTTTGTCTTTTTTTTAATGAAATGTTTAAATTTTTTTGCTGCCATTACACAGTTTGTAAAGCCTATGAAGATTCATGCCATACTGCCTAATGCTCAATACCTCACTCAGCTTCTACAGCACAATGCAGTCACATAAGGCTTCTTACTCACCTGTGTTTCTCACCTTCAAAAGCACTGTTAAGCATCTATTTCTCTTCCCTTAAGAAAAAAACACCCCATAAATAAAAGAATGACAATCTAACTCTTTTTACCATGTTACTATGATTTAGGAATGGGGTTGCCCGAATCAGTATCCCCACTGAAAACACTCCAAACCATGCACTATTCGTTGACTCCCCCTTCTTCCTCCCCCTCTCCCTGTGGCAGGATGGAGAGAAGAATTGGAGGCACAAAAGGTAAAGATTACAGGTTGAGAAAAGGACAATTTACTGGAAACAGCAATAAGATAAGAAAAATAACAGTAACAGGAACAATATTACACAAAATACACAAAGGGTGTTCAAGAAAGGCAAACAATTCACACAAAAAAACCCACCACAGGGAATCTGCCCTATGCAAATGGCTGTCACATTACACTTAACCAGAAGAGATGCCCTTCCCCTTGCCCCCAGCAAAGATGTGAGGTGGTACAGAATAACCTCCAGGTGCTAGCCATGACCCATTCTGGCTACTGAAAAAATTAACCCCGTCCTGGAAAGAACCAAGACATTATCCACCCCTTACTGTATACCATAATATTCATGCCCAAATCCTACACTTTCCAACTATATACATATAGTACATATACACACACATAATACATATACACACACACACACACAGAGCTATCATCTCCATAGTCAATGGCTGTTCCTCCAAAATATCTGTTGAGTTCATTTAGTCCATGATTCTACCTATCCTAGATGTCTTCCAGGGCATGAGGGCTGGAGCACTGTCAACTGGTTGCAAGCTGCATCAGGAGATCATGACTGGGTTATCTGAAGCAGTCTATATTCATTGTCCATGGTAGTTATGACATGCAGTGGCAGGGTCTTTCAGCAAACAATACTATACACTTCAATGTTACAGGCTGTTCTCACCTAAAAACCCACCAAATCCCCTTGATGTACCCATGTTTCGTTGTCTATGTACATAACTCACCAAGTGCACCCAGGCCCTTGAGTAAAAACACTCCCACTGATGGGCTTGCCTTTGCTTGAGGCAGGACTAATTCAAACTGTCTTCCCTAATATATTACTAATATGCACCACAGGAAATTATTCCCCTCTTTGCGATGTGGAGATTTGATTGAGTAGGGCCAGGTTGATTCATGGAGCCTCAGGTGTTAACTAATCAGGTGGCCTTTGCTCAATGTAGATCTCAATGTTTGAAAGTACAATGACCCATTGTTTTCAATGGGATTTTAACTGTCCATTGTACTGTTTAATTTCGCCAGAGGCTGGTGCATGACAGGGAGTATGATACACCCACTCAATACCGTGCCCTCTGATCCAGGTATCTATGAGTCTATTGTTGAAATGAGTTCCGCTGCTCAACTCCAATCTTTCTGGGGTGCCACATCACCACAGGATTTCCTTTTCAAGGCCCAAGAGCGTATCCTGGGCAGTGGCATGAGGCAGAAGGCATGTTTCCAGCCATCCAGTGGTTGTTTCCACCATTGCTAACATGTAGTCCTTACCTCGGTGGGTTTGCAGGAGTGTGATGCCATCTGACGGGACTTCCCATATTTATATTTTGACCATTGTGCCCCATACCACAGGGGTTTTACCCACTTGCGTGCTAAACTGCAGTGCACATTTCACCTATGAATAACCATGGACACAATCTCCCAGGTTAAGTCCACACTTTGATCACAAGCCCATCTGTGTGTCACATCTCTTCCCTGATGGCCTGAGGCATCACGGGCCCACCAACAAGAAATAACACACCCTTATATAACCAGACCAGATCTACCGGAAACACTTTAATCTTGGCAGCCCAATCCGCCAATCCGCTCTTGCAATGCTCTTCAGTAGCCAAACTCCTGGGTCTGCGTGCATCTACACGATGTACTTTTACAGACAACTTCTCTCCCCAGGCAGTGATGCCTCGCCACAATTCAGCAGCCCAGATGGGTTTACCAGTTGCTGCCAACTGGTCTTTTTCCATTGGTCTATACATCCCCACAGTGCATTGGCTACCATCCACGAGTCAGTGTAGAGGTAGAGCACTGTTCACTTCTTTCATTCAGCAAAATCTATACTCTATTCCAGTGCGGTCTGGATCAAATAGTGAGGCTGTGTTTTCAGCTGTCAGGCAGTCAGTTGCACGTGTACTGGACATCCCTCCAGGTGAAAGGCAGGCAAACTGTGGCCTGCACTCTACTGCTCAAGGAATAGAGAAAAACACATTAGCAATATTGATGGTGGCACCGCTTTGCTGCCCTGGACTCATTTCATACTGCAGTTCGAGCACGT
The DNA here is from genome assembly GCA_013400975.1 of Atrichornis clamosus. NCBI lineage: Eukaryota > Metazoa > Chordata > Aves > Passeriformes > Menuridae > Atrichornis > Atrichornis clamosus. The sequence goes on along the minus strand of WBMZ01009795.1, from coordinate 74,587 downwards.
TCAGCACAGCAGCGCTCAGTGGTGGTGTGACTTCCTTCAGACCACAATAAGTCTGTCAGTCTCCATTCTCCATTGGACTTATGCACTGGCCATACAGGACTACGCAAGGGTGAGTGAGCCTTGCTGACCACTCCCTGGTGCTCCAGTTCACGAATCATCTCATGGATGGGGGTCATGGAGTCCTGGTTGGTGCAGTGTTGTCAATGGTGCACTGTTATGGTAGTGACTGGTACCTGTCATTCTTCAACCCCTAGCAGTCCCACAGCAGAAGGGTTGTCTGAGAGACCAGGCAAGGTATTCAGCTGTTTAATATTCTCCATCTCTACAGCAGTGTGATGGGTTGACCCTGTCTGGATGCCAGGCACCCACCAAAGCCTCTCTATCACTCCCTTCTGCAGCTGGACAGGAAAGAGAAAATACAGCAAAGCGTTCATGAGTTGAGATAAGGACTGGGAGAGATCACTCACCGTCACAGGCAAAACAGGCTAGAAGTGGAGTTAATAATTGAATTTATTACTAGCAAAATCAAAGCAGGATACTGAGAAGTAAAACAAGACCTTAAAGAACACCTTTCCTCCATCCCCCCGTCCTTCCCAGCTCTACTTTCTTCCCCAGTGGTGCAAGCAGACAGGGAATGGGGGCTTTGGTCAGTTCATCACACTGTTTCTCCTGCTGGTCAGGGAGAGAGTTCTTCCCCTACTTCAAGACAGGGTTGCTTCCACAGGAAGACAGAACCACTATCCCCTGCTTCCACAGGAGATAATACTCCATGAACGTCTCCAACGTGAGTCCATCCCACAGGCAACAGTACTCCCCAGAGTGCTGCAACATGGATCACTCTTTCATGGGGTGCAGTCCTTCAAGGACAGGCTGCTTCAGCATCGGTCCCCCAAGGGGCTGCAAGTCCTACCAGGAAACCTGTTCCAGCATGAGCTCTTGTCTCCACAGGTCTGCAGATCCCTGTCAGATACCTTGCCCCAGCATAGGCCTCCCACAGGGTCACAGTCTTCTCTCAGGCATCCATCTGCTCCAGCATGGGTCTTCTCCACAGGCTGCAGGTGGATCTCTGCACCCCTGTGGACCTCCATGGGCTGCAGGGGCACAGCTGCTTCATCATGGCCTTCACCACAGGCTGCAGAGGAATCTCAGCTTTGGGACCCAGTGCACCTCCTGCCCTTCCTTCTCCAGTAAGCTTGGTGTCAGCAGAGTTGTTCCTCTCATAAATTCTCACTCCACTGTTCTCTGGCTGCAATTACACCTACACAATAACTTTTCTTTCTTTCTTCTTAAGTATGTTATCACATAGGTTTTACCACTATTTCTAACAGACCCAGCCTTGGCCAGTGACACAACTGTCTTTGGAGCTGACAGGGATCGGCTCTGCCAGACATGGAGGAAGCTTCTGGCAGCTTCTCACAGAAGCCACCCCTGTACCCCGCACCGCTACCATGACTGCTTCATCATGCAAACCCAGTATAAGCACCTATCCCAAAAGCCATCCCAACGATGTCCTTTCGGGTCCTTGAAACACCCTCTTCCTGAGGTAACCTATGCCCAGGATGCACAGGACCTCTGGGCCAGTCACAGTGGGATGTTTTTGCCATTTGTTTCCAGTTAGGGTCACTTCAGGTTCCAGTACAGTCAGCTGCTGGGATCCACCTGTCACCCTAAAAACAGAGACGGATTCTGCCCCTACATATCTTGATGGCATCAGGGTAAATTTTTGACCTGTGTTAACTAAAGCCCTATATTCTTGTGGGTCTGATGTGCCAGGCCCTTGGATCCATACAGTTCAGTAGATTCAATTCTCCCTTTCCTCCGCCTGGCTGGAGGAAGGGCCTCTCTAGTTCTGTTCCTTTTCTTTTAATTATGAACTGGAGGTCCCTTCAAAAGCATCAGAAGTAAAAACAGCCCTTCTGTACTGTCTGAGGACTTGCCCACAGGAAACTGGAGCAGCATTTTGTCCTTGAAGAATTTCCTACAGTGGTTGCTGTTCCTCTCAACTCACCTACCTGTGCTGCTAGGGTAGAGTTGAGTTTTCCAACCCTTCCACTTCCTCATGTCCTTTCTGCAGTCACACAGCAAAAATCACAGGTTACCTCATGGTGTATACGCTCTCTCTTGAGCAGAGGGGTGCTTGCTGGCAGGGCACAGGACATTTCCTCTCCAATCTGCTGAAGCCTTTTGAGTCTCTCTGCAGTCTTGAACAGTCTTTCCACAGCAAAGGTACAGGTCAGTAAGGAGGAAAAAAGATGATGTTCCTAGTGCTGGAGTCAGGTAGTCACTTGAAGCACTGTTCTCTTTCTTTCACTGACATCCAATGCCAATGAGTTGGCGTACAATGATGACGTACTCCAGACAAACTTCTGCCACATGGATTGTGTACATTGGACCTCATCTGGATGTCCAGGGGACTGCTCATTATTTGAATCCCTATAGATTACCTCCAGCACAACTAATTCTCTCAGGTTCTAGATATTGTACTCAGGTACAGGATACAATTACAAGAAATGGCATTCTACTTGCTGGGGTGCACTGTTAGGTCATCCTTGAGAGAGCACCTTTCCCACACTTGACAGGAGTCACTTCCAAAGGCTGAGAGTTTCTGGCCTTTCCCCAACCCCCTTGTCAATGTACACATCCTGGAACAGGGGTCCCAGCTGCTTGAGTTTCACTACCTCTATTTTCATATTTTGGGCTGTGATACCCCAGCATTGGACTAGCCAGGTCAGTAGGGGCTCATCCAACTGGCAGCTGAAATGTTTTCACATACCTTGCAGCTCATGTCGGGGATAGGAATCGGGTGATTATTTCTGATCCTGCCTCTTCCTCCTGTTCTATCAGCATGGGACATTCCTGCGGTACATCTGCAGTTTGAGTGGCCATGGTGGTCTGATTTCCTCCTCTTACCCCTGAGGTGTCTAGTATCAGGGAGTATCCAATAAATAGTAGCCAAGGCCCAGCATGTTGCATAACTTTGCACTTCTCTGTAACTGCCACAGCATTTTTCTTTCAAGTATTTTGCCACTTCATCAGGGTCCTGTAGTTGTTCAGGAGTGAACTTCAAAACCATTGGAGCAGAACAGACCTCCAAATGCTGGCCCATTTACTCCCACGTTCCATGCTACTCATGACTGTCCACCCTTAGTGAAGATGATCTTCCTAAAAATCTCTTGACTCTAAACATGGTGTAAACCGCACTGAGGACACCTGGCAGACCTAGCAGCAAGGACGTGTTTTCCTTAAACATCTGAAGGGAATTCAAAATTCTCAAAAGCTGTTGTAACAGTCATGAAGGAGCAAAAGGGGTGAAAAGCTGGGGAAAATCATCCCTTCCTGTTCCCCTCACATGCTGTGGACTAAAGAATTCCCAGAGATAGCACCCAAGGCCAGGGTAGGAGAGCAATGCTGAACACACAGCCAAAATGACCCTCTCTGCCCTTGATGTTATCATATCATGAGCTGATATCAAAGAGCACAGCAACATAGCAATCCTGATCCCTTTCCCTGCTCTGAAAAAGAGCACTGCAGCGGACACACAGTGCACACATGGAAGTATATACAGGGTTAGGTACCACACCCACGTAAACAAATCACATGATGAGAAGTGGTTCTGCATCTAGTAAAACAATGCTTAGATCAAATCTGTTTCCAACTCACTATGGTTAGATCTATTGTTATCTCAACCCTTCAATCCTATGCTGGATGCCATATAAGGTTGTCGTGATTTAGGAACGGTGTTTCCCAATTTAGCATTCCCACTGAAACACGTCAAACCAAGCGCCATTCGTTCACTTGTCCCTCCCTCTGCTGTGAGATGGGGAGAACTGGAGGCACAAAAGGTAAAGATTATGGGCAAAGATAAGAACAATACTGGAAACAGCAATGAAAGAAGAAACTAACAGGAACAGCAACAATATTAATAAGAAGGGGGTATGAGAAAGGTGAACGATTCACATGCGAAAGAGCTCATCATGTAGAAATCCACTGTACACGAACCACCACCACAGTACCCTCAACTGGAAGAGACTCCCTTTCCCTGCCTATGGCAATGATGTGAGGTGGTATAGAATAACCACTTGGCTACTGCAAAAATTTACCCTGTCCTGTCCATAACCAGGACATAAATACAGTGGAGTACATACACTGGAGTACACACAATCTAAAATGTGTTAAGGTATTTTCAAGCTTGCAAGACAAGGTCTTGTTTGAATAAAAAGCATCTGCTTGCTTACCCCATATACCACATCCAGGAGTAGCTTCTTAGGCAGCCTCTCACCCAGACCTTTAAAGCAGTCAACAGACCACATCAGACTTACCTTAAGGACTGACCTTGTAAGAAACCCCCCCAGCTCTTACTAAAAGTGCACCAGCAAATTTGAGACAAAATATTTTGGTTCTGAACATTTGATTACATACAACTGTAAGAGGATAGCAAACCAGACTAAATAATCTTAAAGGCATCTGTATCACTTCCTTTCAGAAAAAAGCTTTTCACCATGGCATAAGTGAATACAGTGACATACCACCTACAATATCATCTTCCTCCTCATGTTTATACCCTCTTCTTTACAGCACAATTTGTGAAGTGTGGGTTAAATTTGAAAAGTTTCCTACTCTTTTTTACACTAAACTCTTTTATCTTTAATTAATTGTCTTCTCAACTTCTATTCTTCTACTTAATTTCTTTTATGTTCCTGCTTTTCAGTCAACTTTCCAAAGAAAATGGGGCTTATGCAACAAATGCCTGTGTATTTGTTTTTCTCCTAAATGTCTAAGGCACACCCTCTTCCCAATTTCAGTCAAGTTTCACAAAGGGATAAAAAACTCAGAGATAATTTAATTGTAAAAAGTTTCAGGAAAATAGCTGCGCAAATGGAAAAGAAAATCCTTGTAACTGACTCTGCTGAACTTTGCCAGATTTTGAAATCCAATATAGGAGACAAAGTCTTAAAACATTAAGGATTCCTAACTAACAATGCAATCATGTTAGATGCTGGAAAACATGGAACGTGATCACCATTCATCCTTAAATGTCAGGGGCAGGATGAGGTTGGTACCTGATGAAGATGTACAACAAATACCAGTCCTCCTGGAGGGATCACGGTAGGACACACAGCTGTGTCCTGATTTCAGTATTCAGTCATAACAGACAGTACCCTCGGTATAGACAATCCTTACTCTGATTTGTGCTACCTGAAGGTCTTGGGAAGCAGGGAATGAAAGACAGTCTTCAAAGATTATTTTACAAAAAGGAACTGGATGAAGTGTAAGTTAGAAAGGAGCACCATGTAACTTATGGTAAAGGCACCTACTAGAGTTAGGGTCTGCAGAGTCATTTATATAAGGCATTTGGAAAACACCTTACCGATAATGAGGACACATCTCTAAAAGGCTCCCTATTGCCGAGCTGCAGGAAATGAATGGATTGTCCTGAGACAAGTGAATTGCACACGTTTGCTGTTTGGCAGATGAATTATATGTGGACTTTTTAAAATAGGAAATACCTCTAATAGGCAAAATCAGAAAAGGCAAACTGAAGGAGACTGGGACACTTTGGGACCATTGATACTATACAAGAATGTTTAAAGTTGTTTTATGTACTGATGAGTAATGTCTGCCAAATCCAAGAGCATTTGCTTTAAACTCTCCTCCTTGAACCAAGGAAAACAAGGCCATCTGTCGTCCTTCAACTTACTCAAATGTTTGAGGAAACTGAGCTGCAAGCTCTGTACTCACAACACAACATGAATGACCAGTGGCACTGGGGAAACCTCAGTACATTCAAAACAGTGTTTAAAACAATTGTGAAAGGCATTTCCTGACAAATCTCTTTGAAAATGTCAGCTACTGCACTCAGAACGGTCTGCTGACAGAAAAGACATGGATCTTGCAAGAGCAGAGTACCAGGCAGGATTTCAGGACTCAGACTATTATTAAACACAGAGATTTGGCTTTGTCAGGCACTCAGAATGAGAAGTTAAGTGAGTGGCACACAGCATACTAGTCAGAAAGACAATTCTCCAGTGAATCTCAGAACCTCCTATGTCTTTGTTGAATATCAACCTCCTATGTCTCTGTTTCTGAAGAAGTTCTCAAACCATTTACTTGTATGCTGCTGCCATATGTTGCACAAGAAGTTATTCAAAAACACGGGGCAGAAGAAGGGAGAAAAAAACCCCCTGAAATAAAGGTCAAGAAAATTAGATGAAGATATGTGTGGATTCTTCTTGAAAATAGTAAGTTAAGTGCCAAAACCATAAGAGACGTGAAACTCATGGCTATGATGTAGTTGAGAAAAGCATCATTGTTTTACATAACTGAGAGGAACTGAAGCAACACCAGCTGCACAGTGGTCTAAATGTTAATAAATAAAGCACGAGAAATGGAGAGCATTACTGAAATCAATACTGCCTTTCATTACACAGTCTGCAAAATATGGTTCTCCAAGTCTCACCCACAAGAATTCTACCTCCTTCAGCTGACAATCAAAAACCAAACCTGGTTTGCTTCATAAGAACTGTCAACTCAAGGATTTCTACCTAGTCATTGCTGAAGCTGAAAGATACGTGACAAATAACACAAAGAATTAACTAGTTAGTGTCCATGATAGAAATTCCTGTACTAAGTTGAATAACTTATAAAAATTAAAGTGTCATTCTGTGACAAAGGTTATTACTAATTTTCTCAGTGCTTAAAATGAATAATCAGGTTACAATTCTAAAACTTGCCAAATGACTTGCAATTCTTGACATTCAACTAAGATCTTAAAAGGAACGGATTTTTAGATTAGTAGTATTTCTTAGTTTAACTAATTAATAAAAAGGTTTTAATTACTGAAACAGAAAAATATGTTTTCACTTTTACTCTGTAAGTTAATTACTAAAAATATTGCTTACACCTTAACTTAGATATTTGGAAGTATGCAAGATGGGAAAGGGAGAAATATGAGAAAGGGAAGAAAAGGGAACGAGAGCTTGTCATGGTTTAGGAATGGTGCTCCCCAATTCAGTGCCCCCACCGAGACTCTCCAAAACCACACTGTTGCTTATGGTTGCTTCCCCCATTTTTCCCCTCCCCCTCCCTGCAGTAGTGGGATGGAGTTGAGAGTTGGAGGAATAGAAGGCAAGAACCACAGGTTAAGAGAAGAACAATGTACTGGAAAGAGCAATGAGATAAGAAAACAAACAGTAACAGCAACAATATTAATAACAGAATGGGGGTGATTTACATGCAAAATGCTCACTGCAGAGCCCGACCCAACAGCAGCAATGTTTTCTCAACTGGAAGGAACACCTTCTCCTTGGAAGAGAGAGAGTCCACTTCCCCACACCCCTGGCATTGACTTGAGGTTGTATAGAATAACCTCAGGGTCTTAGCCATGCTCCCTCACAGCTACTGCAAAAAATTAACCCTGTCCTGGCCAAAACCATCCTTCTGATTTGTGTTTCTTTCCTTTATTCCCCCTTTTAATTAACAAATTCCTAAATTTAAACCATAGTATAAAGACTGTATTTTGTCACACTCAATTATATTGAATCCAGTATTGATTATATTGGAAATGTTTTATCTAATACTTGACACATCAAGTTAGTTTAAACATTCAAATTTTGTTCTCTACCAATTTTTTCAATTTTCACTTTTCAGAAAAGATAAAAGGCACTGAGAGATATTCTTCACATAAGTGAATTTTCCTTCACAACTCCTACATTACATAAGCAATAGTGTACTTCTATAAAAAATTCAGTAAAATAAACATTATGGAATTTTATTTTTTTAAATAAACATTTTAGAAATAAAATGTCAGTGCTTTCTCTCTTCATAACCAAGTGTTGCCACAGTGTCAGAAGTATCCAATTACACTAGTTGTTGTCATTCCCCAGGGTTATGGAATCTTTTAAATTATACCATGTTTTTCACTGACTGTGTTCCTCAAATTCAGCTGCCACTCTAGAATAGGGCAGGCTAAATGGGCAAGCAGATCCTCAAACCCCAGCTTTCCTTCCTAGCATTGTATTCTCCATTACCACAAACCATGACTGCCTAGGCTTATGTGTTATCCAAGGTATAGTTAAGTAGGACAACAGACTATGATTGCTACGGTGTGAAAGAGAGTAAGTTTTACAGATAGCTCATCATGAGAACTAAGGCCGGATGTTTCCGTGCTGGACTTCCAAATATCAGAAGTTCATTCAGACATAATATGGGTACAACACTTACTAGGGAAGGTGTAAGAACAAAGAAAAATTAGACAAATCAAATAAATTGCAACTTTAAAGAACAAATACATAGCTTTCAGAAAGGCAGTTACATAGTTTATTCATAGTTTAAAACACTTTCTTAAACTTACACACTTACGCTGTCTTAAACTGGGTAAATTAAAGATCCAAAGAAATAAATTTTTGCAGCATGGATTGAGTTTTTAAAAATTCTTTTACAAAGGTATCTGTGTTATGTTCATGTTCCTGTCAGATAATTCCAAATAGATGACTAGAAGAAATAGCTCTCAAAACATCCAGCTAGTAGTACATCTACCTTGCAATAGCTGCTGAATGACTGAGTCTCAAGATTTTTCATAGACAATCATATACTCCTGTACTCAATCAAGCATAACTGGAATAACTGTTCAACACAGGAAGACAACACTATTCCACATGTAACTTATCTTGGCTTCCTAGATCACAGAGCGGTTTGCAGTTAACAGCTTTTCAAGCTACAGGCCTATTTCAGCTTCAGAAAGCAGTGCAGTTAAGTCACATTTTAAAACTGAATACTCTATAAAGGACAAAGAAGTAGAAAAGACAGGTCTTGACAAACTTTACTGAAACTTACCTTACTTACCATACAATCATAGAACATTAAGGTTGACCTCTATACAGTCGAAACATTCCCTGCTGCACACAGATACCCTATCACTTCTCCTTCCTTGCCTGACCCTTCCAAAGAGCTTCTAAACATTCACTGAAGCACTCCACTCATTTGAGTCATTCCATCAAGTTTTGGTGATGGCAACTATGACATAGCCTTTCTGCTGCACAATGACTTCCAGCTCCTCCTGTTTGTTACTCCTACTGTGTGCATTTGTGTAGATGCACTTCAGCTGTGTTATCAATTTCACCCAGCACCAGCATGTTGCCTCCAGGCTCATCTCTAGTGACCCTGGTCTTATCCCCATTCCCCTTCAAACATAGTTTAAAGCCCTCTGTTTCAGCCCTGACAACTAATGAGCTAGAATCCTTTCCCCCCTTTTAAACAGGCAAACCTCAGACCTTGTGATGTATAAAATTGAAAAAGACAAAATTCCACAGACAGCACCAGTCTTTAAGCCTGGTGTTGACCAGGTGAGTTCTCCTGTTCCTTTCTGCCTGTTTCCCTGCTACTAAAAGGATTGAGGAAACCACCTGTGCTCCTGTCTCTTCAGCCAGTCATCCCAGTGCCCTGAAGACCTTTTTAATTGCCCTAGGACTTCTCTCCTCAACCTCAATCCTGCTGACCTGGACAACCAGAAGCGGGTAATAATCAGAGGCACAAATCAGTCCAAGAAGTCTTCTAGCAGAACATCTTACCCAAGGGAGGCAGCAAACTTCTCTGTGGCATGGGTCCAGTTGGCATACAGGGCCCTTAGTTCCCCTAAGAAGGGACTCACTACAATAACTACCCTTCTTTCTTAACAGCTGAAGCTGTAACATGTCTGGTTGGCTGACTTGCTCTGGGCAACCCCCAGGGTAGAACTTCACCTTCACTATCACTTGCCTGACCCTCAGGTTCCAGAGCCTCACAGAAGGTGACTGAGGCTGGGAGGAGATTCTCCTGCCACCCCAAGCAGGGACCTGTTTCCATTCTCCCACATCTTTTAGGTCCCCTCCTTCTGCCTGATGGTGAGAGCATTGGGTTTGACTCTTTCTGAGCTTCCATCTCCTCCATTTCTCTCAGGGATGTACAAGTGTGACTGTACCAGTCTCTCCCACACTCCCTGATACTTCTAAGTCTCCCCACCTCCTCTTTAAGCTCTGCCAACAGGCTGAGCAGATCATTCACCCGGTCACACCACACATGGGTGTTGTCTCACTGCTGCCCTCTGGTACTAATGCCAGGCTTGATCACTGCCTGCAGACAGAGATCTGGACAGCTGCATGCTTCTGAGGGAGCTCTGTCTGGGTCATCATGCTCCTTCTAGCAATAGCTTTCGGCCACAGAATCCACTGTTGGGCCTGTTCTAGTTGGGTGGGTGAAAACCACCAGCTGAGCTCGCCGATGGAGCTGGGAGGGTGACTGCGCATCCCTACGTGCCCTGCTTACACAAATTGCTGCGCCAACTGCTGCACCTCACCTTGACTGATGCGCGGACACCCTTGTTTGAAGTAACAGTATTTCTTAGCTTCACATATTCATTGTCCTCTTTCTTACAAATTGTACTGTTGATCTTAACTCAAGTTTTAGACATTTATTTCTCAGACATAACTGATCACACATAGCTTCAGGCTGCTACTCCAGATCCCTTCTTATTAAGCAAGTCCTTATGCTTGCATCATTATAACGGACACCAGAGTAGGCGCAAGAAAATAACTCTAATTCACTCTTGCTTAACTTGTCAAAAAGCTGTAACTAGTGAATCTGGATGTCATTCATGCTACTGCAGATGAACATAATTTAGTAACAGAATCTCTTTCTTCAGATATTAATTTTAAGAGCTACTCAGTGTCTAAAAAATCTCAGTTCAAAACTACTCAGTATTTTCTCAAAAACTTTGTGACACTGCTAGATAAATAAGATGAAGATTCTCTATGGTATAAAAATAATTAAAATGGGACAGTAATATTTAGTAGAGAAAAATACAAAATGCTGTTGTTTCTCATGTACTTTCTATTCAACTTTATTTCATGTGTGTGACTTCTGAAATGTAGAAATCTATTTCACTTTGACATTCCACCAAGATGCTTTAGAACTATGGAAAATGCTCATTTAGCATAATGCCCTTGATTTAGATTTTTTTTCTGCTTACATTATTTTACTAGTACAACAAGCTTTTAACAGCTGGTATCAGAAACAGGCAGGAGATTAATGTGTTACTTTACCAAAATACAGCATTACTTTCTAGCTCCGGTGGTTCTGGGAACAAAAGCCATTACATACTACCAAAACAAATCATCCCTTTACTGACAGAAAAGTAAAAGGGAGATTATCAACAAGAAATCAACAAGAAGTGCTTAACCACCCTGTGGACTAGATTCTGCTGACCATGGCCTCCAAAGAGGCTCACCACAATCCTTTGGTATCTCTCATCTTCATTTCTCAGGAGATGTCTTCAGGGAAAGATTCCAAGCCCTTTCCCTTACATTTGTATGAACTAATCTTTGCAGGGAAGAGGAGATGGAAAGAGAACTTCTGCGAATCACAGATACTAGTGCTACATTAAGTTTGTTTCTTTAAAAAAAATTATAAAGACATACCTTCACCACAACTTAAAGCTCTACTCTAAAAATGAATTATACAAGGAAAGGGATCTGAGCTGAATTACACACCTCAGAAGTAAATGAAATATTAAATTACATCTTCACAGACTAACTTATGCCAAAATATAAACGTGTGCATTACACTTGCAGTAAAAATACTATATTGTATAAATTGTGAAATGCATTTCTGTTATTTATATTAAGAATAAAACTCAGTACAACTATTACATGCTAACATGAACAAGATATAAGGAATCTGAAATTAACTCTGGAACTATACAAAATAATCGATATTAACTCTTGCCAGGAGTATCTCCTCTGATCTGCTGTGTTCAGAATCTCTAAATTATTATCTTACTTTTTGTACTTAAAACACTGCAAATACAGAAGTGCTAGGGTTTATTATTTTCCTCTCCTTGCTCTTCAGATGAATTTCATGGATGATAGACAATAGAAAATGTAGCTTGATTCAACTCATCTCCCCTTTAATGAATATTAGACATCAGGAGACAGAGATAGATTCCAGCAGAATAGGGGTATTCTTAAATTACGAGCATTTGGCTGAGTAACGTGGTAAAATCAGCATATTCAGGAAAGGCAGCTCTTCCACAACCCTAACTAACTCTGAGTTAAGTTTACGTCGATTGTGAACTGAATTTTAAATGTTCTTCTATTTTAGAATACTATAATTGGTGTTATTTTTTTATTTCTGCACTTGGAAGTACTTGTGCACACAAAGCATCTAAGAATACCACTGAATCATAGAATATCCTGTGTTGGAAGGGACCCACCAGGTTCATCAAAGCCCAACTCCTGGCCCTGCACAGGACAGCCCAAGAGTCACACTATGTAGCTGAGAGCACTGTCCAAATACGTCTTGAACTCAGATAGGCTTGGTGCTGTAACCACTTCTCTGAGGAGTCTGTTCCAGTGTCTAACTACTCTCTGGTTGAAAAATCTTTTCAATACCTAAACTAAACCTTCTCTGACAGAACTTCATGCCATTTCCTTGAGTCTTGTCACTGGTCACCACAGAGAGCAGATTAGTACCTTTCCCTCATGAGGATTTTGAAGACTGCAGTGAGGTCTCCCCTCTACCTCCTGTTCTCCAGGCTGAACACACCAAGTGACCTCAGCTGCTCCTCATAAGGCTTCCCCACCAAACCCTTCGCCATCTCCTTTGAACACACTCCAACAGGCCTTTTTTATATTGTAGTGCCCACAGCAGTACACAATACTCAAGGTGAGGCCCCATCAATGCAGAGCAGCGTGGGACAATCCCCTCTCTTGACTGGCTGGCGATACAGTGCTTGATGCACCCCAGGACATGGTTGGTCCTCTTGCCTGCCAAGGCACATTACTGACTCATATTCAACTTGCCATTGACCGGGATTCCAAGGTCTCTTTCCACAGTACTGCCCTCCAGTATTTCATTCCCTGTCTGCACACGTCCAGGGCTGCCCCATCCCAGGTGCAGAATCCAGCACTTGACCTTGTTAAACTTCACACAACAGGTGAGTGACCAACTCTCTAACTTGTAGAGATCTCTATGCAGGGCCTCTCTACCTCAAGGGAGTTGACAGCTCCTTCTAATTTAGTGTAATCAGCAAACTTAGTATTCTTTCGAGTTCTGCATTCAAGTTGTTAATGAATACATTGAAGAGAACTGGGCTGAGGATGGAGCCCTTCGGAACCCCACTCGTGACTGGACACCAGCCTGCTATTCCCTGTAACTGTTTGTGCCAAACCCGTGACCAGTTGCTCACCCGCAGCATGACACAGCTATTCAGCTGTTTGCTGAACATTCAGTCCAAAAGAATACTGTGATGGACAGTATTAAAAGCTTTGCTGAAGCCCAAAAAGATTACATCTACTGCTCGCCTAGGTCAACAAGATGGATTACCCTATGATGACATGGACACAGAAGTAAATACGAAGATATGTAGATGATAATTACCTACCTGTAAGATTGTCCTTTACATACATTTTCAATTCCCTCTTATTTTAGGGTGGTTGTCCGTGTTTCACATTTCTCCATACAGCCCATATGAGGGTCTGGCAACTTCCTCTTACACGGACTTCTCTGTTACCTGAGCACCTCCTTTACCAGTGTCCCCACTGCATTTTCAACACCACCATCTCTTCTCATGACAGTCTTTATTTTGCAGGTCTGCAAACAACTCTATGCAACATCTTTTCCCTCAGTCATTCTGCTCCCTTATTGCTTTTGTTCTGCTAGATGAATCACTCTGGATGCTAATATGCTTCTCTCTACTGTGAAGACAGGTGAAGATGAGATGCTGGCATGGCTTTACTGTTCAAATGTTGCATGACATTGTTTGAAGGATATGAAGCTATGGCTATGCTAAATAACAGCAAAGGCTTTCATGTGTCACCTGTTTTCTTTTGAGTTCCCTAATTTCCTATAAAATTGTAAGAATGTACACTAAAAACTCCCAAAACACAATTTTTTCGCCAAGTTCCCATACAGGAAAACAGAAAAGGAAACCAGATAGAAATGACAGTACTCTACAAACTTGACTAATCAGATGTCTTACTTCTGCACTAACTAGTCTATTCAAAAATTCAAAGTTTACCTATAAAACGAAGAGATTAAGAAAGGATTAAGATTAAATAATACATTGTATATTCACTAGACACCAAAAGATGCATACAGTTGGCAGCTAATGTATCTTTAGCAATTAAAAATTCAGCTATATGAATATTGCAATAATTTAAGTTTTTAAATTATTTATCTCAGAGTGGCAGAAAATATCACTATTTAAAAATAGCATACAAGATGCAAGTCATGAAAAATTGATGCGAAACAGCAATCTAAGACTTGAGCTCACTTTAAGTAAAACTATTAATGCTAAAAAATTCCTACCAAATTCAAGTCAATGCAAAAAGAAATTTCATGACCTGTTCCACAGATTCTTAAATACTCCATTTTATTCTCTCTGAAGTATACTAGCAAGCTCTATGAACTCAAAAAAAAAAGGATAAAGAGAGATAAACCATAAAGGAGAAAATTAAGTTCTTTCTGAACCACTCCCTTTTTCCTTCTGTTTGCCCCTCTAGTCTTTCATTTTCTGCTACACTCCCTCTCCCAAACTTCCCAATGAAAATAAATGTTGGATGGCTTTCTCTTAAGTCAGAAAAAACATCTATAACTGCATTTTACTGTATTTGCTGCTTAATATATCTCCACAGTGAACCTAACACTTAGAATCTATCATATCAACATAGTCATCATGATCCAAGCTGCAAATAATAGAGAGTGTCACTGTCAATTTTGCTTTCTCACACTTCCTTCCCTTCACTTCATCTGATTTTAATAATCCCTGTCAAACCACAAACAGTCCAAATTACCTTCTTGACACAGAAGCTTTCAAGGAAAAGACAGAATCTCAACTTTCATTTAGTGACTACAAAAGCAAGCTGTCCAACTGGACAAATATTATTTTCACTCTTGACAATCTCCACGGTAAAGCATGCTTTTTAATTTTCATTGAAGCTGCCAAGGGTTTCAGATAAGCTTCTTGTTTAGCGTAGATTGACTCACAGGATTAGCAAACCAACAACTGTAATTGTGTTTAAAGAAGCCAGCAGTTTTGAGTGAAAAGAAAAATTGCTTGCAAAAGATGACAGTTGCATTTCACCAGCTGAGTTAAGAAAAAGATTATTATACAAATAATTTCAATTTAGTAGATATCATAGGATGTTTCAAGAAGAAACATTCATTTTACATTTCTAAGTTTGACAAAATGCTTGTTGCTAACAGTGTAATATAAATGAGAATTTCAAGGAGGACAAATTTATATTCAATGACACCAGCAACAGTCTAAAAAAGGTTAACATTTGACAACAGGAAATATGTTCAAGGCAAGTAAGTTCTGCAGAAGGATGTGATCTGTAATTGTTTTCCACTCTGTTGGCTTGTCCTCAAAGTAAGCTCAAGAACATAAATCTCTGCTGCATGTATATCAGTTTAAAAGTAATTGATTTCTCTGATGAGGCACAGTATTGTATAATTAGCACTATATTTTAAGTTTATGTGATTAACCAAAGCATAATACATTTTAATATAAAATATTTTCTTCACATAGACACACCAGTCTCTAATTATCTGAAAGTCTATTGCTTCTTAGTATTTTAGCTTAGAGTTGCAATCAGGTTTCAAAATGCTACTAGCTATGAAAAAATAAACCCTAATCACCAAAATGCTTCTCATCAGAAGACTCATGTGAAATATTTTCAAATACCTCAGATGACTGTCCCATGCATGGACCTAATTTAAGACTAACCAAAGCCATTTTAAAAGATTCTTTGGCAACTAGTCAGCATATACCAAAACAATAAAAGTCAGTATTTGACAAATCTATAAAATCACAACAAAATGCAGAAATATATGCATAGACTTAAAAGTTCCACAACAAGAGAATTATGCTTTCTACTAATACAGCAGCCTTTTAATGCTCTTTTAACAGTTTGGACTGGCAACTGACTCTTCATGATCACTCACGCATCTTCATGGCCAGACATCCTCCTGCTTGCCTTTTAATTCTGTTTTCCTTCCTAGCAAAAAGTAAGAGTTTTAGGAGCATACTAATGCTCCTTTTCTCCTTTAGCACGGCAAGTCAAAGAACAATCTTGATACTCAGCAGTATATTGATTCTACCACAGGTCTGCATCAGATTGATCTGTCTGTTTTATTCTATAAAAAAGTATCTTATAAAAAGATCACTTAAAGAAGGAAGAAAAAAATATAAGTAACACACAGACCAATGGTATTGTCAGTTTTAATTAAAAGGACATTGATTTAAGCCTCTTTATGTGAAGTGCTTAGCCTTGACTATGACTTGACTTCCAGTTAATTATCAGTTTACATTCAGAGCAGAACTCATGACTGCTACCAGCTAGCTTTATGCACTAAAAAGCCCCACAGATTATATATAACTTAGAGTTTAAGCACTGCTGAAGAGAATAAAAATAGGAAATACATCTGTAAAACAGTATATTGAAGTACAAATATACTGATTGATACGAAAGTAGGTCTCCACCACATCTAGTTAATGGTAAAAAAAATAATTGCAAGAAACTAAACTTTGTGTCTAACTGGTTTTCAGTTCTATAACTATTAGGGAAAATTTTAAAAAAAATCTTAAGACAGAACCTTCTTACTAATTCACTTCTCAATAATTCAAAACAAAATATAAATAATTTTTTAACCTAGTTTCTCAGTAGAAGACTTTCTCTTCCCAGAGCATGCCCTCTGTATTTCCATTGAGTTTTGTTGTACTTGATAACTTACATTCTAAGACTTTACATCTTTATTTCTTGGCAAGAAGTGCAAGTCATCTCAACTATGATGCTACAAAAGCAAAAAAACCCCATAACCAAGTGGCAATTTTAAAGAATATTTATCCTCAACATCCTTCTATTGCTCTTGAAGAAGAAAGAAAGGAAAATAAATGTATAGTTACAGTGAAACAAACTTCCTTCTTCTCAAAGATGTCTTAAACTATACATTTAAGCTCCAGCCTGAAGCTCCTTATCATAGGGCAACCAAGAGTCCCACAGCTGCCAGCTCATGAAAAAAACATCTTGTATTCATGGTCAAGTTCATTTACCTCTATACTATTACCATATATGCCATGGAAATACCACATGGGTATCATTCAAGAATACTCATAGATAGTTCTAATACATTCAGCCATCTCTTCTGGGAAGATGCTGTGTCAAAAATACTGTTTCAAAATACGATAAATCCAAGAGTGCAAAAACGCAGAGAACGAAACATTACTAAATGCATTCACACCAGGAAAAATAAATAATTATTTGAAACCAGACCAGGTCATAATTTACTGTGCAAAAAGGAAAGACAATCAGCTGATTTGTGATGCAAAAAGGGCTTCCTCATCTCTATCTTAAAAAATCTACTGTAAACTTTATATTAGATTCTCTGGTGCAGAAACCATTTAGCCTCTGGTTTCATGATTAAGATGGCAAGCGCACATAAATATTTTGCCATTGAATACCCTGCACTGTATTATTTCTTACAAAATTAGAAGACTCAAATGAGTTGTGCAACTGGCCAAGAAGTAGAACTACAGTGTAAACAATGTGAACTACTTGTCTATTACATTATAACAAAACTAATCTGAAAACTAAAAATCAATTTTTGTTTTATTTGAAGGAAGACTACATTACAATCTAGAAAGAGAGGAGGACATCACAAACTAAAGGAGTAAAAATTTTTTCCTAGGGTCATATTAACATTTTAGCAAATTTCTTTCTCCTTATATTAACTTCAAATAATTTTACAATTTCTTTTTAAAAATAAAAAAATAATAAGCCATATAAGGTTTAAGTTGGAAATTTTTACTACAATGAAATTTTAAAGCTTTAATCTGTATCTTTTTTTAACTGCCTAAAACTTAGCAATAACTCTAGCATAATGTTCTTCAGAAGCATGAGTTGTCATCCAATCTATTTTTATAAAAGAGTTCTACAGTGGACCTTAGAGTTTCAACTCTATTCCATTAATCTGCAAAATAAATTATGCTTGGTGTGATCCAGCCAACAGCAGATGGTCCCAACCCAAGATTCCCTTCACTGGGACACCACCATGAAACAGTTTGGAGGATGTTACATGAACAAGCAAAACATCCAAAAAGAAAAGTATTCTGACACATATTCTGAATAAGGAAGAAAGTGGGGGGAGCATTTATTGAGATGATGTATTTTTTCTAGATAAACCAGTAATAAGTGACATCACAACACTCTTACGTTAACCTTTGGAGCAAAACATTACTCAGAAAATACAAGTTTGTTCCAAATAAGTGAATCAAAAGTCAATAGTTTTGCAAACATATATCATGTATATCATGTATTTAACAAATAATTTGATTTTTTGGACTGGAATATTTTTCCATTTTCTTCCTCTATCACAGTGTGCACCAGAGATAAGCTTGTTATAGGATAAGAACAAAGTGAGCTGTATTCCTCACCACTCCCTGTATGTACATTACCTGACACAATTTACATGTATCCAGTCAAATGGCATCTTAAGAATTTAAAACATTGTAGAGACTAGTATTCTGATTTCAAAGAATTCACTTCTTTATCTGTACTAGTGAATGATATAGCTCTCTAAACCAATTCTTCTTGGAATGATCACAAGTTTTTATTCAAATTAGGTATTTGTACTATTATGCACTAATGGCAACATAATAAAAAGAATGGTGAGAAACTGATTGACTGCACTGAGAAAAGAGATTCAGACAACTTGAATGAGAGTCCACATTTTATGACCCTTTTTTCACAGGATCCTACCAACCTTCTGTACCAGCCACTTAACCTGTGCAAGCCCATTCATCCCTAGTTACCAGGCATCTGTATGAGCACTTATGGTGGCATGGGGCTGGAGTGAGTGACTGGTGCTGGCCTGACAATTTGGCAGCAGTACCACTTTATGCTAGATTAAATTGACAAAATGATGATCAAAACAATAGATTGCCTGCTTTAGATTTACAGACTTTGAGAAATCAACTCTACAGAGGAACTGAAAGGGTTGTGTTTATATATGCATGCTAAGATACCTGAACAGAAAGTTCTATTACATTTAACAATAACAAAATGGGAAAGCATGCGTAAGAAATAACAGTACCTACATGCTTTTGTTTCACATTATTTTAAATAAGTAAAAATCTTTTAACAAGGGTTTCTACATGTATACTCTTGGTTTAATTAGTAGTGTTCAATAAAAAGAAAGTGGTTCTTTATGTGCAAAAGAACGAGGAACCCTCAGTACTTTACAGGGTTTTAGCTAAAGCACTCCAGTACTGAAGTTCCTGTAACTCCTAAGTTCCATACAAGAATCAGCAAAGACAAAAGCAAAAGAAGTTTGAAAGAACAGCACATAACTTTGACAACAGGATAGCCCCTGTTGTTTGACCAATACTCTTACATCTGTGTTTTATATTAAAAACAAAGCCAACAAAGCCTGCACTGTTTCCACTGCTTTTATTATTTTTCTGATAACAGAGGATATGCAAAAAACAAAAAACAGCCCTGTATAAAAAATGACAGTAAGGTTCTAACTCCAGCCCACAAAAGCCAAGAAATTTAAAGTTAGTCTGACATTCAATCCTTAAATCATGCAAGTGTGCTTCTTTTTTTAAAAAATGACAATGCAAGGTAATGACAAGTTGTCAGCCCTAACTTTGAATTGCCTGAAGTTTGTCATTTGGTGTTTGTGTCACAACCTTAATGTTATTTAAATGTAGTTTTTAGTATCTATTATTTAAAAAGGTCTACTTTATGACAGCAAAAAGCTTTGATGGAATAAACCTCAAAGTACACTGTAGTGCTGGTATGCCACTTCATTAGAAGTAGTGCATAAAACATATGCTGTTGACAAATCTAATTCATTAAAGTTGAGGTAGAAGCACTTTAAAGCAACCGGATGGCATCATTAGCTACAGTTCCTTTCATAAATTATTCTTCTTTTTTTCTTTTGAATGATTTTGTCAGCGTTCCCTTTTCAGACTGTGAATGTTTTTGCCTTAAAATTCAATACCTTCAACATGTTTGGACAAGATAAATAAGTAGCTTATTTGCTAACACTGAAATTGTAAGCTGATTGTTTCACCTATATTAACTAAAGAAAAATAAAATTAAGCAACAATGTATAAGAGTTTCAGCTTTATCAAACACTGAATTTTAAAATGAAGAGAACTGGAGATTACGCAGTAAAACAGAGCAACATTCTGGCAGCATTTTGAATTGCTATTCAGATAACTTGGATTTGATATTGAATTGAATCCTGCCAAGAGAGATTAGGCTGAGAACTGAAGGCTAGCTGACACATTTAGTTATATAAGAAAGAGTTGCTAACTATGTTACTTGCAGTTTTAGGTAAAGATCAATACTAGTACAGGAACTAAAGACTACAGCAAGGTTCATAAACAAAGTTAAGCTGGTATTTGAAGCATGGCCCATCAGAGCAGCCTAACTAGTCAAAAGCTGATCAAATTCCATCTCTGAATATCATTGCCTGTGAGAACATTCAAATTCTTATATCCAGATCAGAAAGAATTAAGTCCTATCACAGGGGTCTTTAAAAGTCAAACTATAGTGCAGGAACTTCATTGAATACCTAAACAATAAAGTGAAAAAGGATGCTTTTGAGGACTAAATATACCCAACTTATGATTAAATTCCACTATTAAATAAAATTCTAAACTACACTGTATACACAGAAACTGAAAACAAAAAAATCAAAGTTTCTTAATCAAGGATTCTTTATGTAACATAACTTTCCTTTTAATTCCTTTTAAAGTAACCTAAATCTATTAACTTTAATTAAAAAAAAAACCTCACAGAAATTTTTGGATAGAATACACAGTCATACTTCAATATGTCAGTACCTTATATAAATATTTTCCAATGAATTAGCTGAATTAACAAAGAGTATTGCCTTGTTCAAGAAAAGCTGATGACCAGCATATTTCACCATCCTTTATGTTTCTAGGCAGACACACGTACACATAAACATTTTTAACTAGATAAGGTGTCTCAGAATAATTCTATACTGTCTCCTGCAGAGACAAAGTAATTCCAATATTTACTGTGAAAATTTAAGAAGGGCATGTCTGGCTTTGAAAAGTAACTTATAGGTGGAAACACTTCCAAATGATTCATTGAGGCCTATTTTATACTTTCATGGGTTGCAGCAAATCAGTATCTAGAAACATCTCTAAATGTTCAAACTAGAAACGGACAGACTAATTTACTGTAAAACTTCTGTGAGAGATGACATACTGTCCATTTCTAGTCTTCTGTGCTTTAATACACATATTTCCTTCTAAAGGTCCTGTGCAAACGCTCTGCTCAATATGGCTGATTAGGTCATCCTGTCAACTATGGTAATTGTAACAGAGTAGCAGAAAGAAGACTCTCGGTCAGGTGTGAGAAATATGACACCGATTATGTGGAAAACTATGATTAGAATTAATGCTAGTACAGTATCTAAATATTGTCAATGCAGCATATAATGTATGTGTATAAAGAGTTATAATATCAGCAAGCTCAGCTAGAAACATACATGTTTACAGTCTTTGGCCTTAAGAATGCACAATTACAAAGCAACACAGTACCTACTGAACTACTTTAGGATTTTATCTCTGTATGAGACCAGACCTTACTGATTTTTCTCAAATGTCCAAAAGTGAGTTTTCCCTGCCTTTTGGCTGGATGAGCCCTGAAGGCAGCCCTGCTGGAGGACAGGGGAAGGTGTTTCCCCAGAAGCTGCCTGAAAACTCAGGAGGCCAGTTTGTCCCGCAACATTTTATACCCTCTTGCAGGCCAAGGTGCACCAAAGTCAATCATCAGAGCACCACCATCTCTGGAATACATCCAGTTAAGTGACCATCGTTCTGTAATTCCCACCTGGTGTTCTTACCTTGTAACAATTCCCACCGGGTGTTTTTATCTTAGGACTAATCTAATTGTCTATCAGTGACAATCACAAGGGAGGAGGTGTGTGTTGGAGGCAGGGGGAGGGGAACTGCACACAAAAACCTGACTATCTTTTGGCAGGTCTCATTTACCCTCCTAAGACTTTTATCATGTATCTCCAATATGCTACACATACAATTCTCCTAACTAGTCACCCCATAAATCCCCATCCTGCCCTTTTTTCATTTTGTTCTCTCTCCTGCCATACTGTCTTTGCATTCCGTAAATGGACCAGTCATCTTTTGTTCAAGCCTTCCACCACCAAAACATGGGAAGAGTTACCTGCAGATGGACAAGCAAGATCTGCAAGATCTGCTGATGACAGGGGTTCCACCTTAAGGGACAACTGAACAGTTACAAGGAACCTCTGTGATACTCTGTTCACCACCCAAACTTCTACTCTGCTCTGGTGCGACCCTACCTGGAGCACTGCATCCCGCTCTGGGACCCTCAGCATAAGGACATGGACCTGCTTGAAACAAGTCCAGAGGAGGGTGACAAAAGATCATCAAAGTGCTGAAGTACCTCTGCTATTAAGACAGACAGAGCCGGGGCTGTCAAGTGTGGGGATGAGAAGGCTCTGGAGAAACCTTACTGTAGCCTTTCAATACTTAAAAAGGGCTTGAGTGGGTTGAAACTAGATGATCTTTAGGGTCTCTTCCAACCCATTCCATTCCATGAACCTAACCTTAAGCAGCAAATCTACATCTTATACCCATATATTGCAATTTTATATCAACTTCCAGTTATAGATTGATAAAGTAACAGAATTGTAACATTCTGAAAGGTATTTTTATACTTTCTTGCTCTTGTTGCAAGAAATGCACAGCATAATTATTCATGCCATACTTTCCCCTAACTTATTTTTAGTAATTTTTTTTCTTCTCCATCCACAATAATTTATAACTTTTCCCTTTATACTGACCTCAAGTACAGTGAACTGCAGAGAAGGTAGAAAGTGTACATGTAACATATTACCCCATGTCTAACTTGATTTTCTAATGTCTGTGAGCCAGGGTTCATGTTTATCTGCACTCTGGGTGTGCTGTTGGTAGTTGCCTGGTCAGAAATAAAACTGTGGGGAGAGAGGTGTTATCGCAGAAAAACCATTCTGAAATATTTCTAGTATGTCTATATATTGCTGTTTAACAATATTCAGTAAGAAAAATTTACAATATCTTCTTGCATTTACCTACACTTACCATTTTGTCTGCAGTTACTTAGAGAAGAACAAAAAACCAAAAGACAAAGAAAATTCATTTTACAACCCAAAACACAGGAAATCAGCAAACACAATGTGAATAAGCTTATAGGCATTCTCCAAAAAAAAGGTGAAAGGACTTGATGAATAAAAAATTGCTGATCCCGTTAGAATAGATCTTCTATGTAGGAAAAAATATTAGAAGGTCAGTGGGGGAACTAGGTCAACTAAGTATTCCAGGCAGGCATATAGAGCATTTAGGACAGGGCAGAAGAACAGTAATATGATTAAGAAGGTCTAAGAAGCAACCAAATATACCAACTCATGTCAGGCAAGGAAAAGAAACTTGAACTTTATATGGTAGGAAAGATAAGTATTAAATGCAAAATGAAACCATTCTATACCTGTATTTTAAAAGAAACAAGCAAAACCTTAGTCTAAGTCATGAGAGACAAAGTACACTAATAAAATACAGTTCACTAATTCATTAATGAGTTAACTAATGCACATAAAGCATATAGCATTGCCAAATGGACAGAAATGAACAAGCTGCTGAACACTGTTCTGTGCTCTCTACATTTGTCCACCAACATTGATTCACTGACCTACATGAATGGAATGTGAATTGGCAGAAAGGCAGATGAAAGGAGATGAGAAGACAGGCTGAGCTTGTAATAATTAGAAAAATAAATGTTCTTTGGAACAAAATGGATACACGAAAGAAACACAAATGATATATCCTGAAAAGAACATGACGATTTTTTAAAAGTGAGTATAAACTTATGATAACATAGAGTTTATATAATCATTAAGGCTTGAAGAAAAGCAACAATTTTCACAATGCTTGTTCTGCCCTTCCTATATTCATTAGGTCATGAAAGAAATTACAGGCGTGTTTACAGAAAGATGATTACTATTAAGAAGCTATTGTAGCTTCTGTGGATTAATATTATGTCTAATTCTTGTAAACCCTTATCAATACAGAAGAAAATTTAAATTCCTTCAGTTTCAACAAAGCCAGAGACAGTGTTTCATACTGAAGACAAAAATGGACTTAAAGTGGCAAAGTTAGATTTTTATCCACATGAAGGCAGTGTGGAGACACTTCATACTGTTTTAGATTTTATGACTGATTTTTCAGTATAGTTTCAGGATTGGTTTTTTATAAGGCTGTGATTATTAAATGTTGGCTATGGCATTATGATTTTTGTTTAAAGAGAAGAAAAAAAGCTTCAATGAATGATTTTACTAAATAAGTTAATCAGTCAACTGATAAATTTGTTTGCATGATGAAAAATATTTTAAGCACATACTACAAAATATTTTCCACTAGATAAAAAAATGTCAGATTATACTTCACAAAGGAAAAGATGCTTATGCATGGATTGTATCACTATGAAAATGTGCAAGTAATAATACAATATTTTCAAAATAGAAGTCAAAAGGTTTATGAGGGACAAAACACACACACAAACAAAAGGACCAAACGAAAAAACCTCTAAATCGCAAATTTAAGGAAAAACTGCCAGAAGCTTTGAGAAATAGACTGAGGTTTATGGACAAGGATCAACAATGGTAACATAGAAAGCAGCAGCACCAATGAGGCCTGAAGAAAGATAACTGCACATACTATGTGAAGTAAAATAGCTATCTGTGGGAAATGTTAGAAGTGAAATTTCAAGGCAAAAGACAAGGTGATAATACAACTATGCATAGAACATAAAGGAAACAAAAAGCATAAGGAAGAAAGCCAGAACAGTGTAATGAAAATGAAAATTCTCTTTTTTTTGTCTCTCTACATAATAAAATTAAGAAAGGAAGTCTGAAAGAGATGGGAACCTGAAACACTGTAAGTAAAACCTTTCTGTCACAGAGTAAAAGGAATATTTATTTATCTGATCTTGACTTCTTAATGAACTGGACATGAGAGCTGTACAGCCATTCTTGATAGTCCTTAAAATGTAATTAGAAATTTAATAGGTGAATACCATTTGTGTAGCACTGAAAATCACAAATCACTTCGGAATTTTTATGAAAAATGTCACATGTGCTGTGGAAGAGAATGTGTAAAAGTGGATACCATGGAAAACCCAGAGACAAACTGCTTAAATATAGTTTATAATATGGAGCAATATATGAACTACATATTTGACAAACACATTAAAAGAACAAAGAAACCTGGAGGTACTTAAAAATATATCAGTTAAAAAGCCTGCTCCCTAGTCCTATGAGACATAATATTAAGAGACACTTAGCTACTATAATTAGATCACAACAAGGATGAAAAAGAAGAAAGTATTTCAGGCTTTTTATGAACAAAATAATGGAATTGGAGAGTAAGTGAAATCTAAACTTATCAGACCTCACTAAATGATGGTCAAAAAACTTATTTTAAAGCTACACTTCGGTAACATAGTATTTTGAAGGCAAAAGAAATGTGAAATGTTTGGGATCGCGGTTATTTTGATTCCACACTATTTTATATGCCAGAGACAAGAAAAAAAATTAATTCTTAAAGGTAACAAATGGTCATCATATAAATATGAATGATAAAATCACAGAACATCCTGACTTGGAAGGAATCACAAGGATCATCGAAGTTGAGCTCCTGGCCACGCACAGGACACCCCAAGAACCACACCATATGCCTGAGAGCATCGTCCAAACACTTCTTGAACTCTAGCAGACTTGGTGCTGTGACCACTTTCCTGGGGAGCTTCTTCCAGTGCCCAACCACCTGCTAGGTGAAGAACCTAAACCTAACCTAAATCTCCCCTGACAAAGCTTCAGAGCTTTATGCAACTTCTTCAAAGGAGTTAGTTTACAGTATCATATGCTGAAGACTTCTCCAGCCTGTGACATAAAACTGCTATTAGTTATTGGTTAAGTAATAAATAGTAGCTACTCCTAGTTAATAAGAACCAAACTGTTTAAGATAAAGGCTTACAGGAATTAAAATTAATAACTTTACAGTCATGACAAAAGTAAAGGTATAAAGGTGGAACAGGTACAAAATAGAAAATGTAATTAATCTTCATTGTCAATTGAGAAGAGCAAGCAATAAATGTAGTCTGAATATTTAAGATAATTTTGACAAGACTTATCTGAGGCCTGGTAAAACTGTTTTTGTGGTTTGGTATCTGGGAAACTCAGATTTAAACCAACTGCCCAATCTGCTGTCAAATTTTAGATGTCTGCAGCTACATGGGTTTGGGTTTTTTTTCCAAAGGAATGCCTACATTTCATAGCAATGGTGAGTTCAAGGCATTGTTTCTACTAATCTAAGCTGCAGTGACAAAAACTCAGCACTTGTAAGTTTTGTCATACATATCTCAATTTACAGGTCTTAAATATGAAAGAGTTACCTCAATGATTATGGAGTGACTTGCCCACTATCACATGAAATTTATATGGAAGGGGAGAAAGTATCACTCAGTTCTCTAAGGAGGCATTTCAATCATCTTCTTTTTCTTGAATGCATGCATTCTACTCTCAAACTGTAGAAAAAGGAATAAAAGTGTTCTACAAAGCTACCTTTATGTGCTATGAAGCATTGACAGATTTCTTGTGCATGATCCATTCAGTGCATTACGTGGCACAGGAATAGTCAAAAGTCAAAAGTCATCTCTCAAATACAGAAGGGACCAAAATAAAGTATGGGTCATCAAAACAAAGTTTCACAAAGAGCAAATCTTGGCATTTCTACATTTCTACGTTCTAAACTGACTGCTTGAGGTACAAGTTGAACATTATTTTGACCTCTTCATATTGGTGTGTAATTTTAAATAAAAAATCAAACCCTGCCTCATAACAAAAAGTCTGTACCAACTTGATCAGAGGGGTAGAAATCCCTTCCCTTCATCAACGGGGCAGAAAGCCCTTCCCAAAAATATGTGGCTTGGTTATCTGGCTGTAGCAGCATCTCCTCACCCGCCCTAAGAGGGCCTGCCATCATGTGGCTTCGAAACTTTGAAAAGTTTCTCCGAGATACTGAGAAAATGGTACTGAGGTTCAGAAATCCCGGGTCCTTCTCCTTTTCCTATGACTCTCATAGCCAGCCTGTTCCAGAGGAAACACACTTCAGCTTGCACATAGATCGAATTCCACCTAGTTCATCTGTCAGTTTCCTCTACTCTGGGAGGGCTCTTTAGTCGTCCAGCACACACCCCTACCAGACCGCTTTCCCCAGTTTTAGCTCTGCCGATCAACAGACACGGTGATTTTCAGACTCCGAGGCAGCGTCTGTGCGTTTCCCAGCTCGCCCTCCGTCACCTGCCCCCAGTCTGTCCCCGTCTCCCATAGCCCTGAGGGGACCCCCTCCTCTCGATCTGAGAGAAGACCGCCCCTTCCCGCTACGCGCTGGAGCGGGAAGCGGGGCCTGGAGCGCCGTGCCGCCGGGGCCCCTTCAGAGGGACATCAGGGCCGCCTTCCCGCTGCAGGTGCCAGCACCCACCAGCGGCTCGGCCCCCCGGGGAGCCTGGGAACTGCGCTGCGCCCTGCGGTGCCGCGGAGGAGAGAGGGCGGCTGCGGGGAACCCTGGTGCTCCGCGGGACGCTGCCACGGACCCCAGCCCTGTCCCGCTCGGCGCCAAGGCCCGGTCGCACGGTAACGGGAGGGGAAGGGCAGCCCCGCCGGGGCCACTTACCCGGCCGGGCTCCCCCTGGGGCTCCGCGCCGACAGCCCCGGCGACCGCGAAGCGTCAGTGACAACGTCCCGGAACGGCCCCTCCGCCACATCCGGGGGCGGGGCGGGGGAAGGCGGGAACACGCTGGGGTGCAGCGTCCGGCGGAGCTTGAGACGGGCCGGATCGGATCAGACCGGACCGAGGGAGCTTAAGGCGCCAGCATAGCGCCCGCTCACCTCTCCCATGGCCTTTGTAAGTGAGCGCTGGACGGCTTCCCCGCTGAAGCGAGGGGGGCTTGCTCTTCACCTGCTGCTCGGGATCGCCGCCAGCCCGCCGCACCCCGGTGGCGCTTCCCTGCGAAGAGGGATGGCGGGTTTCCCCCACGGGGGGCGATGAAAGGCCTCCGCACACTTGCCGGGCCCTTCCGAGAGCAGGGGTTGGGACGGCTGAATCTCCGGGCATCCGGGTGCGGAGCAGGGATACCAGAGCCGGGGGCCTCGGCCCACTGCAGGCTGCAGTTTAGGGGTCTCAGGATACCCCGTCACCGCCTTTCAGGTGTCTGAGCTGTGTCAGGCAGTGAGACCGTAAAATGTGGTGTACCACCTCGGGCAGCATTCATTCATTTTGATGTGTTTTCTCATTTTATTGGAAAATAAGTAGAAAATATTAGTCAGACGTTGCAAGCAACTTTCCTTGGTGTATATTTTGTGTGTTAATGTTTCCTTTTCATTCTTTTTTCTTTCAACAGATGGCAAGTGATGGCCAGAAACGGATAATACAAATAACTGGATTTAAAAAACAAGAGAAAAAGGCACTGCTCAAATGGCTGTCCAAGCTGAACTGTGTTTTTATAGAGAGTAAGGTATTGTTCACTAAAATACAGTAAAGAGGGTTAGAGTAGGAAATAAAAATGCAAGCGTTAGAAGAAAATATTGTGCAGTAGGTTAGTTGTGTATAAACAGCCAAAGAATTCAAAAATTTCCAGTGATACAAGTGTGTTGTTTTGTTTTTGTTTTGTTAGAAATACAGAAATTGTACACATCTTGTAGCAAAAAAGCTGTGCAAGAGTGAAAAGGTCTTAGCTGCTTGTGCTGCTGGTGAGTAAAAGATTTTCTGTTTAATTTCATAGCGTAACTGCCTAGCTCTGGAAAGAACCCTTAAAAGCATTTTGGTTATCTGTTTTCATGTTGAGAATGAACTGTCTTACAAACCCTCATTCTTCTTGTTCCATTAACCTTGACTCTTAACACAGTATTATGCTCAAGTTATGATCCACTTCTTTTTGTTTTGATTTTTTTCCAAAATTATATTCCTGCTATCTCCCTTTGTTAGACCTGCATCTGTTCCCAAACAGAAAACTTTGTTGTTTATTACATCTTGAAGTCATACCCAAATTATTTGGTTGCTTAAAAATGGATTGCTTAAAAGAGGGCAGAGGGAGTATGAACACCTGTAGTCAGCAGAGATTTTTGACACCAAATTCACACAGAACATTAACTGGTAAACGTCACTGTCTGTAAGTTCCTCCTTATGCAGCAAGAGAAAATTCCAGGTTTTTGCCATTCTGACACAAGCCTCTGGTCTTTCATCTTACTTTCCCTTTAACTAAGGCCTGATGCTGAAATCCCATGCATAAGCACTAAAATGCTTTTAGAATGAGAATTTTGTATTTTATTACTTCTTTACAGACTGATTACCTGTCAGGATTCTGTGGTGAGGATTCTTGTAGGTATGAGATAGGACAATACTGATTTTAAGGAAGGTGTTTATTTTCCCTGTATCATATTACATCAAAGCATTAAAGCAATTATTAGGATGGATAAATTTAAATTTAAATAAGTTTAAATTAAGAGATAAGAGACAGAAATAACTAAACATGCATTTGAGTTTAAAGATATATGTCATACCATATTAGTAAGCATTTTCAATCATCTCTCACTGCTTGAATGTAGGGAGGGTGTATATATATATATATATATATATATATATGTATTTTGTATACGTAGGTATGGTTCTTTGTACTAATGTAAAATTCTCATCACACTCTTATCAAAAAGGAAATAGAACAAAAGTTTTCAAGAAGGAAACAATATTAAAATGCATATAGGCTACTGGCACATTTGGCACATCTGGCACATGTGGACTTCATTTAGCAGTTCTAAACCTTTGAGTTAATGTTCTCTTTTTGGAATTTAAAATATGAAGATATTTTTTTGAACAGAGTGGAAATGGTGCATGTAAGTGTCTGCATGGCGATGCAAAACTCTGTCATGTTTCTATACTTACAGATGTTCCCCAATACTATCTAATACTTTTTAATCCTGAAGAGGTACTATTTTTGCATAATCATTGCTCTTACTCTTGATGGCAGAGACAGTGTATTAATTCCTACTGTGTGGTTTTCCAAGTAATGAAGAAAGATCATGTTTAAACACATTTAGAACTTGATAGAGTTGAACAGAAATACTAACAAGGATGCCTCTTGTCATGTGCTTCCTAGCTGACAGAAGTTTTGAGATGGAAACTTTGAATGAAAGTGGTTGTAGCATCCAGGTTGTGCACAGCACACCTTTTCCAGTCATAAATCTACTGGTACCTATGCTAGGTTTTGTGGAAGTACCATCTGTGCTCCTGCACTGAGACGTTTTGTCAGTCAACCCTGCTGTTCTGTGAAACCAATTAGGTTCGCACAATTCAAGGCAATTTCTCTTACAGTGTCTTCTGTAGGTAGTGTTTCAATACATGAGCAGGGTACTAACCACTGCTTTGACCTGAACCTGTAAGAAGAGAGAGAGACAGAGAAAAGGGGAAGATCATTACATACTATATCAAAAGCATACATGTGGAAGATGAAAGAGGAGAGGCGGAGGAGGTGGAGCCAAGGGATGAGAGAAAAGGATGTGAAAAGAAGAAAGGGCAAAGAAAAAAGTCTAAAACTGTGTCCCCCGAATGTTGATATTCACTACACTAGCAGTGCAAGTAATATTAAGAATATATAAGAGAAAGAGCTTAAATTCTAAATGTCTAGTCCTTCTTTAAAATCATTGGTAGTAAATTATTTCTTCATTTTAGTACATTTGTGTAAGTATCAAATGATATTAAAAATAAAGGGCTTACCAGGGTTCTGTGGTAGTCCTAAGAACAAAATCTGGGAAGCTGAAAAAATGTATTTGAAATTTTTGAGGAGATAGACAAGTATTTTATCTAGGGAGGGTAAAAAGATACTTCACCATTAAAAGAAAACGAAACGATCATTTTCAGTGGCATTGTGAGATTTTTGAGCCTAAAGTCTGAAGTGGAGAACTCTTGTAATAGGAAGAAGTTTTTAAAATGGTACTTATAATTCCAGCTTTTATTTGCACAAGAAAGGTTTAAGTTAATTTTATATTAGTTCTTCAGTTGATTGCCATTTGTCTGCACAAAAAATCTTTTGTGGTTGACAGTTCATTTTCTTTTTAGGAAAGTGGGTACTAACTAAGGAGTACATAATTAATAGTGCTGAAAGTGGCAGATGGCTTGATGAAACAACGTACGAATGGGGATATGAAATTGAAAGAGACACCCATTATTCACCTCAAATGCAATCTGCACCTAAAAGATGGCGTGAAGAACTGACAAACTCTAGTGCTCCAGGGGCCTTCCACAGATGGAAGGTTGTCCTCCTTGTTAAGAGAGGTGATAAACGAATGGCATCTATTAGAAGGTAGGAGTTCCATCCCAGTTAATTTGGTCCATGACAACCTCCAGCACTCCAAACTCTGAATTACTTTCATTAATATATTTCCATACTTTTATAATTACTTTAAATCTGCAACATCACTGCTTTTCTTGCTTTCTTTTAGTATAGTGTCAAAAATAACATGTATATGTTTTTATCGAGTAAGCTGCTAACAGAAACTTCTTTCATGAGGCAAGATACATAGATTTACATTTTTTATTTTGTGTGGGTGTTAGATTCAAATAGATGGAACAGTATACCTTATCCTTGGCTGGATGACCTGACTGTGTCTAATGGATCTGGGTCACACTGTTACTGACCTAATCCGTCTTTGTGTCACATATATGTAACAGCTTCCTGTAGTTCTGAAGATCTAATTTGTACTAAACAGATGTTTCTGATACACTGTAAATACAGATAGTTTGGAAGAGGAGGACAGCTGAGAAAAGAAAAACTACTGAAGTGCAAGAAATCTGGGACTGTATTTTTCTTTTCCATACTCTTCCCACATATTTGGATTAATTGCTTTAAATACTGCACTGAATTAAAAGCAGTGCATATTTAAGTAATGTTTGCATCTGGTACAGTAAAAGAAACATCTCTTGACACTCTTTTAGAGCGTTCCATTCATTCAGATACTGTCCTGCTCTCTGTTCAGATCCCACTCCTAAAGTGCTCAGGTCTGGGTATGCCACAGATGCACAGTCAAGAAGAAAAGTGCAGTTTGTCTGGTGGATCATAGTACAGGCTGTATGCTACATCACAGAATGCCTGTCTGTCTGTAGTTCATAAAGACAAAGTGAGCTGTAGCTGAAGTTACTATCTTCTGATTTTGCCAACTGAAAACATTCTAAGTATGCTATTTTCTTGGGTGAGTGGAAGAGTTTACTATGTCCTGCAAGTGCTTATGTGGATCTTTACAATAACACTGTTGAAATGCTGTCTTGCAAAACTGTTTGCAATAGAAATAACCTTTAACAGAAACTACATCAGCAAGACAGATGAACAAGCAGTTTTGTGGAAGATGTTTCTTTCCAGACTGTTTCCCTTGCACTCAACATGGGGATCCTTTTACTCAGTCAGAAAACACTAATGGGTAGATATTTTTTGTCTTCAGCAGGTACCATTTTTTTAAAGGACACTGTAGCTTTGGGGAAAGACTGGTTTTTCTCTAACATTTAACAACACTGTGCTTGTTTTCCCCTTTCTGTGCTCTTCCTACCTTTAGTGCCTAGCTGTTGGATGGGTAAGTGTGTGAGACCAGCACAATTTTCTTTTTATATACCTGGATTATGAAAAATTAAACATATATCCAGAATTCATGAGATCTTATTTTTCCACCTTTTTTTTTTCATCTGCCATCTTTTCTAAAAGATAGAAGTACTTGCAGCTGTACCTGGTCTGGAAGTTGTCCCTGGGCAAATTCTTATGTGTTATGGTGTCCCAAAGACAAGCAAATCTCTTTTCTGCACATTATAC
Organism: Atrichornis clamosus; assembly: GCA_013400975.1. Taxonomy (NCBI): domain Eukaryota; kingdom Metazoa; phylum Chordata; class Aves; order Passeriformes; family Menuridae; genus Atrichornis; species Atrichornis clamosus. Next base: position 41,588 of record WBMZ01009795.1, on the reverse strand, counting down.
TGAACAGTAGCAATGCTGTAAATGTGTATATGTGTTGTGAAAACATCATATTACATTTCAGAAAAGCAGTGTGCCATTTTTTGTTAACTGCTTAATTTACAGGAAAACTTAAATGAAAGACCATCATCATTTTGGGGTAGATAATGCAATAAATTATAGTTGGTGCCATCAAATTTGGTATTTGAAAAAGTACTCAGGTGAAGTTTTCTATCAGATACATGGAAAGTGTACGTTGATTTTAATTGATAATGTTAACTGTGAACAGGACGATGTTTTGTTAAGTGGGTTCTTTCATTTTCTGAAAACTATTAAGTTCCCTTTTACCTTTCTAATGAAGTTTGTGCTGTGCCATACATCTAGAAGCCTTATTCAGTTGCACTTGCATGCTTGTAGTTTGTGAATAATAATGTAGCTTTAGGCAGTGTTAATATAATGCAGTAAATGCATCTTTCCAAATATGTTTATTTAGAGTTCTTCAAGCTGGAAAGGCAACCATATGTTCATCTCAAAATGCAGAGCGCAATATAACTCATTTATTCATTGATAGTAAAGTTTCTCATCTGCAAAGCAAAAGATGTTTCTCTGCAGCTCGATACTACCCTTTGCAATTTATAGGACATTACCTTTTTGAGGTGAGTAAATTAATTTACTGATTGCTGTAAATAATGCAGTGTTAATGATGGAGGGGAATATTATCAGCCTGAATGTTTTGTCATTTGATTAAAGATAGACAACTTTCTGATTGCGGGACTGTGTATCCAAGAGGTAGAAAGGCTCATGAATGTATACAAATACCTGAAGGGAGGATGCAAAGTGGACAGAGCCAGGCTGTTGCCAGTTGTGCCCTGGTACAGGAAGATAAGTACAAATGGAAAGTCAGGAACCACTTGAGGGTTTTTTTGCTGTGAGGGTGATGGAACACTAACAGGTTGTCTGAAGAGGCTGTAGAGTCTTCAGATGCCACGTGCACATGGTCCTGTGCTAGGGCAAAATTCACTAGAACCAGAATTTTTTGTTATTCTTAATTTTATTAAGAGAGATGCCCCATGATTCATAGTTTGCTTATCAGATGCACTGTTCAGAACTTCTTAGTGTTTTGATCTGGAACTACTAAAAGGCCTCAGAATATTCTTTTAGTGTAGTAGTTCCTCAGACTGTGGTGAGGTCAACTGCTAATTGAAATACTACCTTTGCAAGCAAGTAGGAACTAAAAGTGTGTTTGTTACCATATCAAAATTCTTTGTACTCTTCAGATCAAAGCACTTTGCTCTCCCTGTAGTAAAGCTGTTACGATAAGACGGTTAGAAGATCTTAAAGTTTACATCCTGAATAAAACACATCAACATGGGCTCATACTCTAGTGCTTACTCTCTTGATGAAATTTATTCAGGGAAGTTGTTCTCATTTAAACCTTTCAGCTAAGACAGATACTTGCATTTAATAGATGAATGAGTGTAAGTTTTTATGGCTACCTCGCCTTTTATTGATCTCTGTCAAAATCGTGTGTTTCTTGATAAGCACCCTGAATTCCTCCCAGGTGTGATAACAACTTTCCATCTTAACTGGTCCATTAACCAGTCCATACCTTTTTTTTCTTAGACTTCATTAAAGTAACTCACCTCAGAGGCTAAGAGAACATTAGCTTTCTATTTAAATGAATCTGAAGAACTCAGGAAACTGCCAAGGCCCTAGTCTTAAAAGGAAAAGAATGAAACACAGGCAACCAAATCACAGAACTTGCCCAAATATATTAGGCTTTATCAAAGAATATTATGGACATGTTCTTTTCTCTTTGTCCCAGATGTACTTTGGCATATAATTCATTAGATTGTTCCAACTTCGTACATTTGTAGTCATACTATATAACTGCTACCTCTAGCGAATATAAATCCTCTTCCTCCCCTAAACATCCATATATGTGTCCAGATGATGGATTCAGCAAAATAGCATTATATTCTTCTTTTCAGGGGAACTGCACTGATGTTCAGATTATTCTTGGTGTGATCTTTTTTTTTTACGAAGTCTTAGCTTCATGTTTATATTTCAGTATCTGTTCTTACTATCTCAACCATGTAACTCTACTGTTAAATACTCCATGGGATTGTCATTGATGATTTGATTCTACAAGGCATCAAATTTATTGGTTCAGGATATTAAAACTCATGCATGATTTTAGGAAGCTGCTTTCATACTTAGTGACTTTAAATGCTTTGTTGGGTGCTTGCTGGAGTTCATAACATTTTGCCAAGATTGTACTATAAATTGTTTGAATATAAGTATTTTAATGAGCATGTTGAAACCAATGTGGATGAAGTACCATAAGAAGTAAAGACTAGTTAATGCATCAGAGTTCACTTTTCCATGGCTCATCAAAAGCTATTTAGAACTCTTTTCTAGTTACCAAAAATACTTCATTCTCTTTTGAAATGTGCAACAAACTCAGTTTTTCTTTAGAAATACAGTTATGCACATGCCAAATATGTTTGCTTTGGACTATACATTTAAGGGAAAATCCGAAAATAGGATGACTTTTGAAACTTTATCTTGAAAACATAAAAGTATAAACCGCTTGCACCTTGTAATTTCCTGCACTACTGTCGTTTTTTTTCTACTTTTATGCCCCATGCTTGATTCACTCATCAAGTTGAGGTGTTTGAAATACTAGGCATGTCACACCAAGCCTTCCACACCTACCCACAATCAAAAATGGCCAAGGGAACACTTCACATGTATCTACACTCTTAACTCATCACACAGCACAAGGACTCAGGTTTTGTAGTTACATGTGTATTTACCTAAAACAATGATAATGTTTTATTCTCACCCTGTGTATTTTTTATGAAAAGCGTACCGTGAAACTCCTACTGAAATGTTTTGTTCTCAATCCGTAAAGTAAATTTAAAATATTTTTGTAGATATTTTTTACTAGCAAAAATTATCTTGTGTTGTTACTAAGTCTTTTCAGAATGAGTTGGAAACCAATTTGATAAATAGTTCCTCATTTCCTGTTGTGCTGAAGAAATAGATGAAAATGATAGGTGGACTTGGAGATTTAATTATTTAGACAAACAAAAATATTTAAGAAAAAGATGAAGACAAAAAAACCCTTTTAAAGTACTAGTTTATTTCAGGTTTATAGGCAAGAACTGAAATTATTTCATTGTATTGGTCTTTATAAAATGAATAGACAATTTGAAGAAAAAATGCCTTATGAAATCTCTACTACATTTTTGACCAGTTGAAGATGTGTGGGCTTTGGTTTTAGTTTTTGAAAAGTCCTGAGAGAAAATCTGTTATAAAAAAACAGTTCTTGTTTCAGCCACAGGGATTGTGACTTGACTTAAAGTCAGTTAGGAAAAATAAATTTGGGAAAGCTTACCTTGATAATTACTATGCTATAACTTCCTACAACATCAGTGGTTTCTTTCCAAATCAGCACCTCTTTATCTGCCATGTGATGTAGACTCTTAAACAATTACATAAACACACAGAGGCATGCAAGGGTTTGCAATACAATATAGAGACTTAGCACATAAAAGTTGGTTAGACCATAGCTTTAAAACAAAGAAAGTACTATTTTTTTCTCGGCACAGAATGAAGTACTAAATAGTGAAGATACCCAAATGAACAGTTTCCTGGCTGCACAAGAAACAGACCAAGTCATGTGTAAATTGCAACTTGCTAAAATGAAAAATGCTGTTATAAAACATATGTATTTTGCTGCGGTAAGTAACAGTTAATGCTTTCTTAGCATTATATTATATATTTTATATACTCATAATGTGTATTTATCTATTCTATACATTATATACAAATATATATTATTAAATATTTATTTCATTATAGTATTGAGCTAATAAAGTAGATATTTAACATATTTTGAAATAGTAGTACTGCCTTTTAACCTGTCATGTTTAACAATCCCATATTTACTACATCTACCATTAGTTAAAATTTAATTTAGTAATGGCAATTCATCAGCATGGGTGAACTACTTGAAATCTTGGTGTAATAGATGAGGTAGATATCAGCAAATAGTGTTCTACAAAATGTCTTTGAGTTAGTCTTTCTATGATTTTCCTGTTATTTAGCAAACTTACACTAAGACATTTTTCAAAATAATCATATTGTAGAGCCAGTATTTTGTTGATTCATATGAATGTTTTTTATTGTAAGTCAAAAATAGAGCTAATGCATTTCTTTGGTTTTATGTTGTCACATATCTGATCCTGATAAAATTGCTACATTAGTAGTTAACACCACTATTTCATGTCTACAAAAAGCAACTAAATACCTTGATTTAGGATGTATTATCTCTGTAAGTTACAGTGATGCAGATGATGGTGTCTAAGTATTTTTGTAGGAGATTGTTTACATGAAGCACTGTAAGTTCTTAGTAGCAAAAGAATTAGAATTTTAAAGTCTTCAAGGTACACACTATTTAAACACAAGATTAGCAAAAGAAGATTCATGCTGCTTAAATCTGTGCGCCTTCAAATGCTGCATCTTTTCTCAGTGACATTTTATCAAGACTATACCCCCCAGCCATCTAAAAAATAAATTTGTTGTTGACTTTTCATGTATATTACACACAGCAAGTGCTCTGGTTCAAACTATTATGTAGCAATGTGCAGATGGATTAACCCTCTGAAGATGGTCTCTCCTAAGGAGATTTTAGTAATATGTTTTAATAAGATTGCAACACTAGGCAATAACTAAATATAGCAAGAATAGTAATACATTTTTGCACCTACTGCCATATCTTTGCATGCAAAAGAAATCCAGAGTTGGCATTTTGCCACAGAAAAACTGAAAAAAATTAGTGTTTTGTAATTTCTAATCTAGGAACACTGTCCTTACATAACAACCACATAAAAACAGACAATAACGAAAAAATTGAAAGGAAAATTTGCCCATATTTTATTCCTTTTAAGTCACTAGTCCTCTATTTCATAATTTAACCATCCAAATATTAAAAATACAAATACAAATAGATTGCTTTGTTGAATGTTGTACTTGAATTACATTTAACAAAGTTGTCATTTGGGCAGTTTCATGCAATATTTTTGAATATGTTGATTGGTATTCAATGTGCACGTTGACTTTATCCTGTTTTACAGACTGTTAAGCACAGGTTTGCTCAAACAGACCAGCTGAACAAATGCAATTCAGAGGTAAGAAGTTCTAACAAAGAGGGCATGTAACGCATATGAAATTTTATTATGAAGTTAGGCAAACATACTTTAATTGTAAAATTAACTATCAAAGCAACATTTTTAGATTTTGTCTTTCCAAAACTCTAATAAAATTACTGAAGTGTTAAAGAGCATCACTGGATGTTGAATGTTGTTTGTTCTTGCAAGGCTTTCAGTAGTGTTCCTGTTATTACAAAGAAACTCCTTAATCCTGCTAATTAAGAGAATTTTACCTATTAATGTTAGGGAAAAAAAGATGCTCTAACATCTGATTTAAAGCATCTTAAATTATTCAAGCATGGTATTTATGCAGTAACAATAAAGATAAAATGTACACAACTTTTAGCAGTGCTCACTTGTTTTTTCTAGTACAGACAGATTTTAGCTAAAGTTTGTCTCACTGTAGAAAGAAACAGTACTTGTTCTTCCAGTACATGCCTGAATCTTCATCATGTGAGTTTCCAGAGTCAACTGAAGCACAGCTTGCAAGTAGAATATTTCATGTTTTTCAGTTCTGTTTTCATAGTCACTTTGACTTAATTTCTTTTTTTGTACTATTTAATTTCTCTTTTTTATTTCCGTTAAGCCAAATATATGCCATAAATCAGGTACAGATCAGCAGTAGGTTTTATTAAGTCTTTGTTATAAATATCTGAAGTAAATTAATTAATACTTTAAAAATTTTGCCTTGTGTATCTGTAATATTAAGAATAAATCTTTAAACAGTGATGAAACATTGGCTCTTTAGTACTCAAAAAGCATTTTGTAAAGTAACCATGAGCTACTAGTAGTGTACCTTATATGGTAACTTGTGTTATTAAAAGTTAAAAAGGGAAACACTTAAAGTATCTATTAGCTTCCTGTATTTCTTGGTAACTGAATATCCTGTATCTTCATGAGCCATACTACACAAATAGTTACTTGAAATCTCTTTTTGTCTGATTTCTTTCTATTGACAATGTTCCGGTTTGAAAGACACATATCTGCCAAGGAAGGTGGGAACCTTCCTGGAAGGGAAGAAAACTACCCCTTCCCCTGAATTACTGTAACTTTGGAAATTACAGGGCTTCTGAGCAGAAATGTGGGAAAAAGAATAACAGTTCTTTACTCAAAGGTATATCTATAACACAACAGGACAAACAATAGCAATAACAACAACAGAAACCAGTAACAAACTTTTCCTGCCCGTCACATGGTTTCCCCTGTGACGTAGTTACAACTACACTCGGCAGAGGGCGCTGATGAGTCAGGTGTGGCAGGGAGGCTGCAGTACCTCACTCACAGCTGCAGGGGGCGCTGGTGAGGCGGGAGGCTGCAGTACCTCACTCCCAGCTGCAGGGGGCGCTGGTGAGGCAGGGAGGCTGCAGTACCTCACTCACAGCTGCAGGGGGCGCTGGTGAGGCAGGGAGGCTGCAGTACCTCACTGGGGCTGCAGAGGCAGGGGCACTGGTGAGGCCGGCGCGGCGGAGGGGCTGTAACGAGTCCCCCACGGGTGCAGGGGGCGCTCCCGCGCGCTCTCAGGGAGCGGCCACGACAGGGTGACTGCCCCCGGAAATGGAGGCAGGGAGAAGGTGAACAGAGAAAGGTGTCAGTTTTCCTGGATTTCTCATGTGCCCAGTGCAGTTTCCTTGGCGGCGGCAGCAAAGCTGGGGTCTTCAGCCACGGCAATAGGCAGCTGCTCTCTTCGGAGGGAGAGAGGGAAGGCGCGGTAGACCAGGCTCCTCCTGGAGCCTCCAGACAGTTGGAGAGGATCTGCTGGCAGTGATACAGCAGCAGAGAATGCAGATGTCCAGCGAAACAGCAGGGAGGAATCCCAGAACATCTGGGCAGATGAGCTTCCACAGCCAAAGACCGCACTACTCTTCCCGCACTCTGGGCAAAGCAGTGAGTCCCAGAGGCTCCTTCCTGGCTGCCGAGAACAGCCCCTCACCCCCACCGTTCCGCACCTCCCTTTCTGTTTTTTTCAAAACCATATCAAAGACCTTGCCAGGGTGATCAACTACCCCTTTGTGTCTTGATCACCCACCATTCACATACGGGGCTACAACTCACTTCTGCCAGCCGTTTCCCTGGTAACCGATTGGAAAAAGAAAGAAAAAGATTCACTAAGAAATGCAAACCCACCAGATTATCCACCCCTGAATTTTTTCCGTACTAACATGTTACATTGAACTTAAACTATATACATGCATGCATTATCCTAATTAGATACATTTAGACATACAAATATGGATATGTGCACAGTGTCGTAGGCAGCTCACCCCAAAGTAAGGTCCCCTTGAGGTATACATTGGGTCTCTCCATCTTTCTGCATCTGTATGAGCCACACTACACAAATATTTACTTCAAATCTCTTTGTGTCTGATTTCTTTCAATTGACAATAAGGAAGGAAGAATAAAAATATTTTTAAAACGTGAGCAGTAAAATACTTTTGTCATGGTCCAATACCACCAGTGATCTGCAAAGTGCTGTGTGCATTTCTGTTACTGAACAGATTTGCATTGAAATTTAATCTTAGTATTTAGTTGAATGAATGGGATAAAAAATGTACCTTTCTTAACACATGTAAGCAGAAATTGGGGTTTTGTACTCTTAGAAATAATAGCAATTTTTTGTTTGGAAATTTTAAGCCTACTTGTAATACTTTTCTTATGTATCACCTTCACTGCATTTATTGGTTTGTGGAATATCCATTGCTTTTTATCCAAGCCTTTATAAGGCATGGGACTTTTATAGTCAATGTATTTATGGTTGTTATAAGCAATTCCAGTAAACATTTCCAGTAATACTAATGAAGTAAAATCAAACTAAACTAAATTAACATGTTAGAACTACGTACTATATTTTGTCATTTCCGTTTGCATGTCCTAGGAAGGCTTAGCTTACCTAAGTGGTCTGTTACATCATCCCCCCAAAAATATTTATTTCTCTTTTGTCAGCTTTTCTTCCACATCATGCAGTGTAAAAGACAACTTACTGTGTGGACCTTCATTTTTCATTTATTTCTGCTTGAAATGTTAATGGTTGTACCAGCAGTGCTTCACAAGAAACTGGTGATTCCTCATTAGTCAGAATGCAAGCCAGTGGAGTTTTGAACAGCTTATGAAGTCTCTTCAATATTAGGTGTCTCCTGATAGTGACACCTGATAGAGTTTTTCACCTCAGTCTTATGTCATCCTTCTTTACCTCTTCCAAATATGCTGGAAACCAGTCTCTGGTTTCTCCTTGACTTGAATGCTATGCAAGAGGTATCACACTCTTCCCAAAACATCGTTGTTTTAGTGTATTTTCAAAATAATGCATTGATGTTACTATTTCTTCTAGTACCAGAACTTTGAAGCAATAAAAGTTTTAGTCTCAATATAAAAAGCTGGATGCTGGTGTGATCACCAGATGAAGGTCAGTGGTAACATGCCTATACATGCACAATATACAGAGTCATCATCTCACATCTTAAATCCAGGCGGCAGAGAAGTTGTTCTTTGACTGTCATTAAACAGTTCATGATTGCTCTTTAGATGTGCTGTTTGCATGTAATTAACATTACAAAAGTATGAATGCAACCATTATTTCTGAAGGAAATTTTAGTGGAGATTTTAATAGTGCATATATGAATGAGAAGATTGAAATAAATGTGAGTTGCAAACACCAGATGCACAAAGACTTGATTAAAAGAAAATTGTCTACATGAGCAGCTTTATTTATTGTTAATGTAACAATGGCATACATTAGGAATCTGAGAAATGAAACATTTGCAGAGAAACAAAATATCTAATGCTAAGGTGGAGTTCATTCACTGAAACTTGTCTGTGATTTAACCATTATTATAATTTATTTCTGAATTTTTTTTTACTACAGCTCTTAACGTTTTTATCTTATCACTGGAACATTTTTGAAAGCTGTCTATTAGCAGTGTATTCTGTAGACTTCTAATCCACAACTGGACTTGAAATCTGTGTTGATTTGAAATGTAAACTAATCTTAAAACAATTGGTAGGATGTTTAGATTGGATAATAGGAAAATTTCTCCCATGAAAGGGTTTTCAAGCTCTGGAACAGGCTGCCCAGGGGAGTAATGGAGTCATCATCCCTGGAGGGATTTAGATGGTGTTTAGATGTGGCACTTAGGCACGTGGTTTAATGGTGGACTTGGTAGTGCTGGGTTAATGGTTGGACTATTTGAGTTCTTTCCCAACCGGAACAATTCTATGATTCTATGTCTTGAGTAACTTTCTCTAATGTACACTGAGAGACAGGTTTTTTGGCAGAGATCGTAAAGTCTACAAGTTATCAGAGACTAAAGCAACAATAAGTTTATGTAACTATTTAATTCCCAGCAGTCCCAAAATCAGTCATCTTACTGACCCTGCTTCTCTCAGCTGTGACTCCTTACTCCAGTTTCTTTGAATTTTCCAGAGCCTCAGGCTGTGTGGTCAAACAAAAAAGCTGTATTTCAAAAGAAGTTACTGGGCAGAGGAAGGCTGTGCTTCAGTTAGCAATACAGTGGCAACTGGTTTATGCATCAGCCTTGGCTTGAACCTGAACTAGAGGAAAGATGTAAATAGCAATGTAGCTTAGATCTTCGATAGCTCTTTAGTATCATTAATTTATGATCTTTGGAAAGTACAGGCAGTACAGTAACAGGGAAGGAGCAGATACAGCATCTCATAAAAGTTCTTGCATCTGTCTGGGTTCTCTGAAAGCCTGTAAAGTTAAGTGTTTTGCTGTCATGAGTGGTGGAGAATAAGAAAGAAGTCCTGTGCCATTCAGATTTTCAGAGCTTTGAAATCCACTGGGATCAATAACTGCGCTCTCTGTAGTGTTAGATGCTTCTCAGCCATGCTATATGGGAATAGGAGAACTAGGAAGATAAACAGTTACATCATTTATGACTTTATAATATGTACCTGTAAATTATTATTTCATGATTTTGCATTTTTCCCTGATTTATTTAGTTGTTTCATGGCACTCATATCTTACTACTTCAGCCATATGTTGTGGGATGTACTCTGCACTTTTGGAAATACTAAAAAATCCTTTGCCAGAATAAATTACAAAGAAACTATTGAGTGTGTGAACTGTAATTTTTTTTTAAAAAGCATAGTTGTAATCTCATCTTCTAAGAAGAGAAGCATGTTCTGAAACCTCTACTATCTTTTCAATGAAAGCCCTGTTCTGGAAGAGGGAGGATCTTTGATCTTTCTAGATCAAAATTATCTAGATTAGACCTGACAATAAGTAGCTTTTCTAATTTAATTTATAACCATTTCTGTTGAGGTTTAGGAGTGATATTTTCCAATTTAGTACTCCCATTAAAATCATGTACTGTCCCCCTTACCCACACCCCCAAGCTGAAGGCACAAAAGACAAAAATCACAGATTATGATAACAACAATTTACTGGAAACAGCAATGAAATAAGAAAACAAAGCGTAACAGCAACAGTATTAATAACAAAAGGTATAAGAAAAGAAAGGATTCACACAGAAAGCCCACTACAATAAACAATATCAGACAGCTCCCCATGCCACATTCTCTTGACTGGCAGGAATCACTTCTCCTTGGAAACGAGAGTCCCTTTCCCCCTGCCCTTGGCAATGATGTAAGGTGGTATAGAATAACCTCCGTATCTTAGTCATGTGACCTCTGGCTACTGCAGAAATTAATTCTGTCGTGGCAGGAACCAGGGTATATAATACCAACATTTTACTTAGAGATTTCCTGTTAGTTAAGTTAGTTATTTAAAGGGTTTTTTAAATTTAAGTTGTTATTTTATTTACAAAGGTATCTTATTTCTAGGTAAAGAGTACTGACCTGTCCAGCGGCACTTGGTATATACTTCAAGGATTAGTGGAAGAACACTTATTTCAAGATGTAATCAAAGAACTTGCTGCAGGTCAAAAGTACCATAAGCCTCCCGTGGAGCTTCTTCATTCTCTTCTAGAATATGTTGTACTGGTGAGAGATGAAGGCTAAAGTATTATACAAATTAAAGCAATAAATAGAAGTATTATGATCCTTGCTGCTGACATTGTATTTAGTAGTTTTTAGTGATATATTCACCCTTCTCTTTGTATTCGTCAATGTGCTTGTGGGGGAAAAAAAAAAAGATTTAATACTTAAAAGGTTTTTTCAAATTAGTATTTATTTGCAAGCCATATGCATGTAAATATTGTGGAAGACTTGGCCGCAAATATTGTTGATCAGTTTTAGAAACAGTACTATGCTAGTAGTCCACAGATAGATCAGTTGAGAAGAAGGTTTGCTCTGGTACAGTCAGCTGGAATATCACACTACAGCAAATTCTCCTTTTTTCTTCTTCTTTTTTTTTAAACTATTAATTTTTCTACTTGTAGTTATGCATTACAGTACATGTTACTTTGCTGATTAAATTTGGTCACTTGGGATTGTAAAGATTAAAGAAAATAAACTCTTAGTGATTATGGATCTTTGGCTGGTCTGGAGCCAATATTATTTTCTCATTTTATTACAGGGAAATTCTGATGCAATATTTTTAGCCAAAGTTTGTAATGTTTTGTACCTTGTTCTTCGACGTGAACCTCCCTGGAAGTCCCTGAGTATGTTGAAGTATTATTTGGATCTTCTTCAATGTCCTATTTGTAAGAAAGGCACATGGTCCTTGATAGAGATGCTTGTAAGGTAAGAAAGTTTAATGAGGTGCTGGATGCAATAGTTACGTTACTCCAGACTCAGGGACAGCAGAGGAGAGTTGGCCTTCTATTGTGTCCAAGTCATGTTTTCAACAGAACAAGTTATCCCTGTGTGAAAGTCTAGAACTGTAACAGATTTGGACATTTCACTTGATGTTTCATACGTTAGCTCACAGGTAGATGGAATTTTTTTGAAAGAAAAATAAGTACATTTTCTTAGCCGTATTCCTTTTTAAAATATGATTTGTTTTTTATGCTCTCCTCAAATTACAGTAATCTATGTACTATTGCTTTTGTGGTGTATATGTGTATAGATAAACACACACACATATCTGCAGCTGCAAAGCAAATTTGAGTCTTACCTTACATAAAGTTTCATGTTGTATTTTGATTTTAATCTAACATTTACTATCTTCTTGAGGAAGTCCGATTATATTTTATACATCTACGAATACAAGACAGTATCTAGGAGCTGTTTGGGTTGTTAGTCTTTGCTTTCTCTTGAGAACTCATTTTTTATAATTTGCACCAATAGAAATTAATTCTTCTGTTCATTTGGAAGAGAAACTATACCTCTTCTTATTGCTGTTATAAAATCTTAAGTAACATTTGAATACTTTGATACAATTGTGATTACAGCTATGTGAATATGTATGATTGTAAGCATGTCTTGAAGGGCATGAAAGAGAATTTGTCTTTTACATGAAGTATTTTGTCTTTTAGTACTTCTGCAGAATGTGAATATCCAGCAGTTGTATACCTGGTGGTTGTATTACTCAAAATTCTGGCCACAAAGCATGTTTGCATGTTACTTTAGAACTATCTATTATTTTAGAATGTCTATAAAATATTACAAGATTATCTTGTATTTAAAGGATTTGAAAGAAGTACTGTTAAATATTGTAATTGTACAGTATCTTAAGTAGAGACAGAAAAATGACATGCAATTAAATTATTTAGTTTACACTGTAATGCAAAATCTTCACCTGGAACACAAAAGCTCAGTCACATGCATGTTGATATTTTTTTTCTTTGGAAAAAAGCTTTAAAACCAGAAAATTAGGCTTTAAAATGTTAACTGTTGCTGGGGAGCAAGCTGTTGCCCTGTCAAAACAGTCAAAATTCAAAGCTGACTTTTTTGTCGATAGATTAGACTATTATTTCGGTCGTACAAATGGATTTTTCATTTTTTATTTTTCAGGTCTTGCCTTTATTGCAAAACAATTTGTCATGAAGTCCCAGTTTCAGGGAGAGAAGATGAACTGAGGATAGTTCATAAAACATTATTGAAGTTTTTCTTCGATTTAGTAAAAGCCGAAGTAGAGTTTCTGACTAAAAGGTGGGCTTTGTAGAATAATGCATGCATTTCTTTATCTACACCAGCTTGTATCCTGATTTTTGTATATCCCTAATAAGATACTGCTCTACAGAGATGGCAGTTTAGCATTTCCATTTATATTTCTCAATTCTTAATTTGTTTATTGTCATTTTTATAGGTTTTTTCCTAATCATTTTTAAAGACCTCTTACTTTTCCCAGCCTGTTATTTCACTTCCTTACAAGTTTCAGTAAGCATTTAATTCTGCTCGGAAAGTTATATTTTTAGCTTTGCAGTACTTCAGTGTTCATTCTTTAAGGTAGATTTTTAATTCAAATAACAGTTATCTCCCTATTTTCTTAGGGAGACAATTATCTTTCCTTGGTTTATGAAATATAAAAGAAATTTTGGTTTTATTTTGCCTTTATATAGTAAAGGTAATTACTTTATATAAATAGTAGCACAATATTAGAATTCCCCAGTCTAACAGTAATAGTCATCCCTGTTGTACTTAATCTGAAATTGTGTCTGATCTTTCCATAGTTAAAAGTTGCCAAACCTATGTCTGTTTTGAAGGAAGACAAGGTTTTTGTCTGGTAACTATAGTAATCAAAGTGGCATTAAGCTTTAGGTTTTTTCAATTTTTTTTTTTTTACAGTTTGGTTGAAGGAACCAATTCACAGCAGCAACAAGTCATGCCACAGACAGTTCTTCTGAAGACATTTTGGCTTGAAAGCAAAACCTCAGTGCTTTTTACCAAACACATAAATATTCTAGCAGATTGGGTCATACTTTCCCATAGAGAATTGAACAGAAAAAATGATGTGAGTATGAATTTTGTACTTTAAAATAATGAAGACTGACTTTTTTTTAAAGGCGTCCCTTTGTTCATTCTTTTGTGAGGAATTACATGTAAGTATCACAGCTGCTTGTTATAGCTGCCTTTTGTTGTGAAGCATGCTGGTTTTTGCTCCACTAAAGGAATTGAATTGATCCATAAGATTCTTATATAGATGTGTAGAGAAGAAACGAGTCACGAGTAGCTTGTTGGCTACATTCAGGTGTTCACATGCCCTTAGCAGCAGGTATTACTGTAGTTATTAGGGACACCAGTTTAACACATCCTCTCAAACAATATGGTGTAACGAAAGAAGTGATTATCTTATTTTACAGTGGTAGGATTCAGGAAATGTTTGAAAGAGAAACCTAACAAAACTAACACTTTTTTTGTTGTTTGCTACAGATATGCATTATTTTACTCTAATAAAATGCCCTGGTTTTCTTCTTAAGTACTTTCGTTTCATTTGGTGTCTTTCCTAGAACTTTGCATAAAAATAGAATTGAAGGCAACTTAATTACTATTCTATGACCTGCTGACCAGCAGGACATTGACCTGAAAGATACTAAGTGTTCTCTATGCCACCTATTTCTTTTCAGAAGCAAGAGGCCTTGTAAAACATGTTTGACTTCTAGATTCTCACATAAAATAAAATCTTAACTGCTGTCTCTGCATTCTCTTTTAAATTATTGTGAAAGCACAGAATAAATAGGTACTCTATTCACTTTTTCAATACAATAACAGAACAATAGAAAATCAAGTATTTCAGAGAAAAAAAGCACTTTCAATATAATACCTCGTAGTTATTCATTATGCTATGAAAGCAAAAAGATTAAACATAATGAGAGCCTCACTCATCTTACCTAGCCAGACCTCCTACCTTTTTTGAGGGCTATCAAAGCAAGACATTCTGAAACAGTGCTGCTTTTTATCTTCGGTCAAGATATTTTAAAAGTGCCTAAAATTAGGCTTCTATACCCATATTTATATTTAAGCAACCAATCTTTTCAAAGGTACTGAGCAGCAAGCAGGCTTACATGCAGTTGGTGTCAGTGGACATTGTTTCTTTGGAAAATGACACTGCTTTCATATCTTTCCTGGTGTTGAAGCTGCAGTTTAAGTGTAGGTGCCATTTGGTTTTTTCTGCTATGTCTTCTTTTGACAAGTTTCAGCACTGTAAGCCATATCTTTTTCATAAACATTTCTTTGCATAGGCAGAATAGTTATGTGTGTCAGACTATAGTACATGTATGAAAAATAAGCTTAACCCCCTCCCCATATTAAAAACTACAGAGATCTACCTCTGTTTTAGATTCTACTTACTTTCTATACATATATACTAGAATTGTAGTTTCAGCACAAACCCCAGATGTTTGTTGCTTTCTCACTTTGATCTTACGCACTGTAATGTAAAATATCCCTGCAGATATGAATTCTAGCCTTAAAAAGCAGCTTGCTGCCTCATAATATCTGTAGTGTATTATGTTATTTCTAACAGCCTTGTTCTTCATATATTGCACTTTCTTTCCCCTTGCATTTTTTGGAAAAAATAAACTCTAAACCAAAACACCATAGTTTTACAATCCAACTCGCTGATCCCTTCATTCATTCTGAATCATGTTTTACTAAAACTTGATATGCTGATTTTTCTATGTACTCAGACACTCATTTTAAAATTCCATTACATAGTTTAAAAGGTCATTCAGAAAATCAAAAAAGCAAAACCTCCCTACCTGTGCAGGCAGAACTGTGTTTTCTCCTTCCTCTTTTTATCATTTTAGAGATTCATAACTAAATCCACAGTGTTTCCATGTCATTAAATATAGCATATAAGGTGCAAAATTCTCCTTCCTGTCTTCAGTTTGAGGGTGTGAGTCATCGTTCCCAGTTTTGTTTTTTAAAAGCTATTTGCTTAAGAGGTAACACCTTGACAAGAAACATGTAGGGCCATTCAGAAACCTAAATAAAAGGAATTACTTTGGGTATTGTTACTATCTACATGGGCACAGAAATTACATGGTTTGTAGCACAGTGTAAAGGGGTGACCATATTTCCTAGTGTACACAAGTGTGTTAGCTTGTGGGAACAAACAAACATGCCAATTATGAGATACCAAACTTCTGTGCAATTCTTCAGTGAAAATACCTATATCCTGACAAATAGGTGAAAAAGGCATTCATTCAGGTTTTTAGTTGCATATAAATTTGTATAAATTTGTGTGGTGTAGAAACAAATGTCTTTCCAGTAACTTTTTTAGAAGTATGTTTCAGGCATTTTGGAGTACAATATTTACAGCACATGAAAAAGGATCTCTAAAGACAAGTTCTAAAATAGCTCAGTAATTCAAAGCAAAAAAGTTAATTTTTCTATATGAACTTCTGTGTATAGTAAAACACACTGTGAAACTTCTGCCACAGTAGCACTGTATTTGATTTGGCAAAGCATTAAATGGAACAGCAATGTAGGAATTGCATTTGCTAAGCTGACAGATATCAGTTGTACTGAGGGGATCTTTGTATGCTAACACAGTCAATAGCTTCTTCCCACTTCAATGCTTTCCTCGGTGAGATAGCTTTGATTGTCCACAATAGGAGCAAGGAAGAGAATTTTGAAAAAGGTTTCACTGGGTCTTTCTTAATTTGCTCTACATGGTGGTAGTGGGTTGACTCCAGCTGGCAGGTAAGTCCCCACCCTGCAGTGGGTTGAGGGAGAAAATCAGGACAGAAATTTAAAAACTTATGAGTCAAAATAAAGACAGTTTAATAAGTGAAGCAGATATGCACCCACAAGCAAAGCAAAAGAAGGATTCCATTCACTGCTTCCCATCAGCAGTTAGATGTCCAGCCATGTCTTTGAAAGCAGGGCTTCATAAAAACATAGCAGTTACTGGGCAAAGCAAACACCATCACTTGGAACATCCTCCCTTTCTCCTCCTTTACCCACCTTTTATTGCTGAGCGCAATGTTTAGAAGGCCTTCAGTCATTTTGGGTCAGCTGTCCTGGCTGTGGCCCCTCCCAGCTTCTTGTAGGATGTCTTAGTTTGAAAGGGAGATATCTACCAAGGAAGGCATGAACCCTCCTAGCATGGAAGAAATTACTCCTTCCCCCAAAATATTGTAGTTTTGAAAATTACAAGGCTTTTGAGCACAAATGTGGGGAAAGCGATAACAGTTCTCTATTAAAATATATATATATATGTATAACACAACAGAACAAACAATGACAATAACCACAACAAACACCAGCAGCAGACTCCCCGCCTGTCACCCGGGTTCCCCTGTAGTGTAGTTACGGCCACACCTGGGTGGGGGGCGCTGGTGAGGCAGGGAGGCTGCAGTCCGGGTGAGCGGTGGGTGCAGTCCGGTGGGAGTGGTGGCTGCAGTCCGGTGGAAAGCGGTGAATGCAGTCCGGGCTGAGAGCAGGGGTTCTTCAGAGGTCCTGCAGCTCCCTCGGATCTGCTGAGACGATGCCAGAGAAAGCATGTCCTAGGGTCCAGAGACCCTGATTGTATTCTGGCAGGAATGTCCATGTACCTCCCCCAGGGCGGAGCATTTCCCAATGGAATGATGAGATAAGATGGTTTGGGAGGTTCTGGGTAGTTGGGTCGTTCCAGCTGCCCGTTGTCCATGATGGCCAGTAACAGAGATGGCTTCCTCAGGATGGGTGTGATTATTGTTGGTGCTTTCAGGGGGAAGCTCTCCCAGCTGTGTCTTTTGTGAAGCCAAAGGGACCCTACCTCACCACAGGATTCCCCTTATCTTCTCTATCAGGACATAGGAGCAGAGTGGGGAAAAAAGTCTTGGCACTATCATACATGGTAGCAAATTTTATGCTTAATGGAAATGCTTGGGGGTTTTTTCCTTTTTAGTATTGCATGTGTTTCCATTACTGTGTTTGTATTGTTCTGTGGTTGAAATTGAAAATATTTTTAACATGTTAACATTTAAATGTTTTTAGAACATATAGAGCAATTTCCCCCTCCCTCATTTGTAGCATTAAACCATCTATTTAAAAATATTAAAGAGAACCTCTTGGTTTGTCCTACCATTCTTTTAGCAAAATGTCAACCAAGCCTACACTAGTTGGCAGTATCTGGTTTGTCTCATCAGCATGCAAAGATACTTAGCTGGACAAATGTTGCTGCAACTAGTGTACCAGCTACATTTAATATGTACTATCTCTTACTATGAAAAGTTACTAATACTTGCAGTGTTAATATTCATTATTTCAGTCTGCTGCCTAAATGTCTGCTGTCACCCCCACCCCTTTTCTTGACAGTATTTAATAAAGGATTTAATTAAGCTTGTAATTTAGAAACAAGAAAGAGAATGTAAATACTTGTGCTTTATATCTCTATGTACCTCAGATTACATCTATATGTTCTATATCCTGTCACTTAACTTTCGTTAAAATTGTGCTTATTTGCTGCATTTGTGAAATTTATGTCTGGCGAAGAACTATTGATGGAATTCAATTATTCATCCGGTATTTTGCTTTGGGGTCCAGTGATAAGAGGTATGCATACTTAAGGGAAATTTAAATGCATTTCAGATATTTTAAATTGTTCTTCAGTTTCTGTTCCTGCATCTTCAGAAGATAGGGAGTAATGTACCTTTTAAATTATTTAAACTCTAGTTGAAAAATTATATTTTCAGGTTCTTGACATGCCATATCAGTGTTCTCAGGGTTTTTTTAATTATGATATTTCACAGTTAATCTGCAATAAAGTAAAGGTAAAGTAAGGGGCAAACCAAATCAAGTAGAGTGTAACAGAGCAACAGGAAGTAGGGCTGGAAGCAATCTTGGATATTACATTCGTAACAGATCTGTCTGGCCAGTTGTTAAAAACCTTCAGTCATGGAGATTATGCTTTCACCCCACACTATGTTTTTTTTTAGTTATATTTATTTCTTTTCTTTTGAGTGACAAAGTAACTGCTAACTGCAGAGACAGTATTTAGGTAGGGTTTTGACATTGATAATCTTTTCATTATCAAACTCATCTGTGTCACAGTCTCTGTTGCTCATATGTATGTCTGTTTGATTTATTGATGCTCAAACTGGTTTTGGTGCTTTTCAGTTCCTAAGAAGTCCTATTAAATTATTTTAAACCAACTTTGAACATATTTTGTTCTCAAAGGAGACTCAGACAAACCATTGGCTGTGGTGTGTGCACATTCACTCTTACCCAAAATGGTCCAGTTTCAAATACTTATTCTCTTTCACAAGATGCCATATATCAACTGGTGCTTTAGTGTAACTGTAGTAATTCTCTGGTAGACAGCTCAAATAGGTCAAATGTATTTCATGTGTTCCTACTATGCATGTGTTCTTCCAAGTTGCACTTTCAAAACATGGGGTTGTACATGTGGTCAGAGGAATAACTTATTTCAGAGTCATTGCATGAAGTATTTCTACATGGCTCAGAAGGGTGTTGTGTAGACAGATCTGACTTTGCAGAGACTAACCCAGACACTAGAAACACTGCTTTACCTGACCAGTATTAAGTTCTCACATGTGTGAATAAATGCATTCATCTATCTCATAGCAGTGTCTAGATAGCATACTAAATTCCTGTATATTGTCTTGATGCCTCCTGAAGAAAATATACTTTGGCTTTTTTTATTTGCACAAGACTGTTTCCACCAAATCACTGAAAAAACTGAGTTGGAAGGGACCCGCAATTATTTTTTTTATATACTGTTCAGAGTATAAAATACCCAAAGGTATGGGGTTTTTCCTAAATTTGCAGCTGCTAGTCTGTTTGGAATTTTTGGTAGCTGAAGGAAGTTTCCTTTCGGAAAGTGACTGCCAAAGCTGCTTCTGTGCAGGAAACTAACATCTTGCACCCTTTTCCCTTTTGGCACAGGCATACATGGTTAGTCTCAATCAATTTCATCATTTCAGAAAAAGATAATCCTAATAGAACAAGGAGAGAAAGATCTCTGTAATTAAACACAAGATTAACTGGAATAAGTGCAGTATTTGTAATCCTATGGTTAAACAAAATCTAATTTTAAAAGAAATTACATAATTGTACTTGTAAGTTTTGGTACCATTTTGCATATTGTTTTAGACAGTATTTTCAAAGAACCTGTTTTGCTCCAGTGCCAAATATTAATTGATATGGCATCAGTGACATTAATTTTGTTGACCTGGCTGCAACAGTAGAAAAAGAAAGGCCAATGAAGGAGTGACATGGCAATGGAGTGGCTTTTATCTAGAGAAATTCTGTATGTTATTTCTGGTACACTCTCAGTGTGAATTTGTTATGTAATACAAGTCTATAGATACCCTTGGTTTTTTTTCCATTTAGGCTTTCAGATGTGAAATTGCTGGTCTATTAAATGCTATTCTTGGAACTGTAGTGGAGTATTGGATCATCTCAGGCTTGCTTATGGACAGAAATGTGTTTCATCAAGTATCTGATGATTTGGCACAGTACCTTGCCGTTTCGTGTGATGGTGAGTGCTTGCAAGCCCTCTCAAAAGTCTTCTAATCAGATACACTAAGTCCTAATTAAAACCCTTTGGTTTACTTTCAAGTTATTTTCTACCTCCTGTTGGAGCTGTGCACCGTTATAGTGTGGTGTGTACATATGCAGGAAACTGTTTTATTTTGTGTGTGTCTGTGTCAAGCAAAGATCAAATAGAACAGACTTCTTATTAAAATCCCTCTAAATAAACCTCTATAAGTGTTAATGTGAAAACAAGACCACACAGTGTAAGGAAGAAAAAAAAAAGCCTTTGGAGCTTTCTTACCAGTTTAGGAAAAGCTTTAAGCATGTCAAAATAAGCTTTAAATTCAGAGAAGCAATTGGAGACACCTTACTCAACTTAGTGCAATTTTATTACTCCAGAAAACCAATATTTTGCTAAAGACACTTCAGCCATAAGTCTTAAAGCTGCACTGAACTCTGTGAGTCCTGCAACTTCAAATAAAACATTTCAATGTCTAATTCCAAATCCTTAGACTTAAAGGACTTTTTTAGGGGAATGGGAGAAAATTCTGTTGAGTCCCATGAATTACTATTGTTCCTCCTCATTAAAGATACAGGGTAAAGAGAAATGTCACAACTCAAATAAGCATTATCATTTAACATGGAATGTCACTGAGGTATCTACTTTTAGCAACTAGGAATTTAGGAACTCAAAAGACGAAAAAAATAATCTCAAAAAAATACTGAATTATTTTAATTTCATTTTCAAAATTACTTCGCACAAAAGCTTCCCCCCACCCCTTCTTCTGCCCCCATTTATGAAATATGGATATCCCAGTTTCAGTCATCATTTTTTGTAGTAACAGGTATATGTAGGCTTCGTTTAAAGAGTATCTGCTTTTTACCTGGGCACTTGGGAAGAACTGTCCTGAAAAAAAATTAAACTAAAATCTTAATCTCTGGACAAATAGTTCCACTCCAGTCTTACAGAACGCAGATTATGAGAACTTTTATAGCCTTTCACAGATCTTACAAGGCCAAAGCAGTTGGAACTTTATAGTATTTAAATCAATGGAGCTTTTGGTATGTACCTCTCCAACAGATTTTCTAGCTGTCATATAGGGAGAATCATGGATATTTATTTCTGTAGGACTATCTTAATTTCCTGTATACACAAATGGAAAACAAGAATAGTATTCACAATCTGTTTAGAAATTGGGTGCCACTTCGTACAACCCACAGCACTTAAAGCAAAATTGTTGTGAGTTCTTTTAAATTCAGTTATTCTTACAGTAGAAAACATCTGTACTCTCAAAACTTGGATTTCTGTTTTGATTGAGTCTGCAAATCAATTAATTTATGAGCACTTCTTAGCAGAACAGAATATTCCCTCAATACAGTAAAGACTTGTTTCCTCATGGCAGATGTTGCTTTCCACCTGTTTCAGTTGGTATTTTGACAAAATTATGTTGTTAGAATCAAAATACAAATTCTTGCCACCATAAGGAAAAATCGTTCTGTCTTCTTTTCCATAATAAAGAGAGGTAAGCCAGACATACACGTTATATATATTGATAAGTGTATAGATATGTAATTTTCTCTGCTACCACGTGGGGGTTTTTTTAGCACTATAAGCTATTTGGTACATCTGAATGGGGTTCCAATTTGCTTATGGTCACTTTTAATGTAGAACTTGTAGGTCACCCTGCATTACTTGTAGATTTCTTGTTTATGTATTGTAACTGTTACCTGAATTTGACACTTAGAGATTTAGAAGGTGATTACTAGCAGAACTTCACAAATAAATAATTTTATTCTGAAAAGAAAGGTGTAACTTTTATAACATTGTATTAAGAGCATGTTTAAAAGTTTCACACAAAAAGTGATGCTTTGTCTTTTAAAATACATTGAACATTCTCTTAGTAGCTGGTCATATTAGCAGATGATGGATATGTTTTTTATTTATAAAATGTTTTTTAATTCTAATGGAGAATAACCTTCTGAATCTGCAACAGGAGAAAAAAGTCTGGAAGAGCTATCCTCTAGATAACTAAGTGTATAGATTTCGTTATTTTCATTTTAAGGCTTACTTTACTTTTTCTCCCAATTGCTTTTATCCAGATTTTTCTATATGCCAATTAAAAATGTTTATTTGTGCCATACCATCCCTCTGGCTTCAAATGTTTGTTGCAGAAGCAATTTTAAAACAAATGTGTTTACAGAGGAATATAACTGTTTCTACAGAACCTCTTTCTCTTCAGAAAATAGTAAGTAACTCTTCTACTCCTCAACAGCCTATCACACTTCAGTATTTTACAAGTAATTGGATTCATGAAAGTCTTGAAATATATTTATTCTTTGTGGTCTAAGGTCATGCTTGTTCCGTGCATTGTATTCCATGTGTTCCACTGCATTTAAATTTCTCTTTGCTTGAGATCTGGGTCCAGAACAATGGTAAGATTTTTCTTGCCAGAGAATGTGTCACACCTGATTGATCTGTTTACGTGCAACTGCACATAAAAGTGAAACAATGAAACAACAGTGAAAACATTGAAAGCTTCTAAAAATAATCTCTGCTGTAATTATTGCAGTGTTACATTTGTGGTTAAGGAGAATGCCAAATATAGTGTGATTTTTCTTGGCTACCTTTTCCTTCAGGGTTTTTGAAGAAGTGGGTCCAGGCATTTGTTGCATAGAAGATTTTATTATTTTGAACCACAGTGTATTCCTGTGAATTTCTCCTCTTAAAAACTTTCTCCTACTTAGAAACCTTTGCCTGCCTTCAAATCACAATTTGTGATAGTTGGTGAGGAAAAACATGATAAAAACTGCAAAAGGAATTCTCAAAACCATGACTGCTGGCAGGATGCAGGCAAATCAGGGCAATCACATGGTAACGACATACTCTAATTTAGAGCTTCATTTCAGTAATCTTAATACTAATGGCTAAACAGAATATGGAATCTATAGCTTTTTGTCTCTGTTCTAATATTCTACGGGTATACTCACAGAAAAACAAATGTATGCCTTTATACATTTCCCATACATAAATTTTCCTAAATTTTACAGGAATTTATTGTGAACAGAGAACATTGTTTACTAATACAGCACGTTTGAACAGTTGAACAAAAGACTGTCAGAATTTTAAAAATAAACCAACTGCATATCTAATATTTAATGTGTATTGCCACATATGCAGCAGAATCACTATTTTTAGTATTGCCATGACTACTGATGACCCTCTACAACTACTTATAAATTTTTATAGTGCTTAAAACAAGTCTATGTGCTTTTTGTGGTTTTCCTTAGCATTACTGAGTCTCCTTCCTGATTCCATGCAGTAAAAATTAACTATCATTCAGTTTTGCCAGTTCTTCTCATAGTGCACCTTATCAGCTAGGCTATTCTCTGACCTCCTACCCCCTGATGGAAAATGTGCAGTGAAGATGCAAGTAAGGTGTCCTTCACCAACTGCACAAAATTTACAGTGAACTGGTAAATACTCACAGCCTTCCTTAATACCTTTCTTCAAATATAATCGCTGTGTATTCAATGAATCCCCTCACTGGACTTTTTCCTATGCTTTTGCCAAACTGCTGAAACTTAGATGACTTTTTAAAATGAGCAGTATAAGTGAGTTTGAAGCTCTGTGTAACTGGAAAGAAGCTAACATATCTACAACAGCCAAAGCTGTCCTAATAACGAGAGAGCACCTGAGGGATAGGTAGCTTACTTACTGCCTTTGTGACGCTCAAAGCCTTAATCCAACGCCTCATCTCAGAAGAGATGAAGGAGTGCAGTGAGCATTCCTTTACCAAATTGCTCCCTGGATTGGGAGCAGGAAGTTTGTAAATACTGTGATTAAATACATGAAAATCAATTAACTGTACTCAAGTTCTGAAGTACACCTAAAGTGATCCAAATTTTCTCAGCTACCAGAAACTCAAAGAGAGGTCTTTCTGGCTCAGACACAAGCCACTCACCTGTGAGGCCAGTGTAAAGAATGAATTAGAAAAACATCAAAATGGAATGCAAAAGACAGCTTTAAACAATCTATATATACAATCATTCAGGGATCAGATTTTTAAAAACTTAGATGCAGCAAGCTGTGGGTCATAGACAACTGCTCTGCAGCGAGTGCACCAAAATTTCTTCCTTTTAAAAATGTTACTTTTGCAACAGGTCTGTTCCTATTTGCCTGCTTTGCAAGAGATAGGGATGCATGAGACAAAGATACACAAAGCAAAGAAAAATAAAATAGGGCAACAGCCATGCCCTGAGTCTCAAAGGACATTACAGATGCTAAATGGCGATAAGCAGAACCAAGTCAAAGTGCTGCCTGATCTACCGTAAGTAATACCTATAACATCACCAGTTTTATTCTGCTTTGGGGGACAGCTTCTGACCTGACACATTTCTTGAACTTTATGTGACCTGTTTTGTTGTCTACAAATTACTGCAACTGACAGAAAGCCCCATTGTAAGCCTGTAACACCTCTGGGCTGGGGTTCCCCCTTTTCTCTTTGATCGTCAATTTCAGTGTATATGCGACTGATGTAGTTATATTTGCCCAATATTAAATTTACAGGGTACATACAGAAGTTGACCCATTCACAGAATTACCTTTAAAGAAAGTTTAAAAATGGATATTCCTATTTGATTACTTTTTAAAATACTTACAATTAAATGACATAGAAATTATGTAATTAAGACATTTCCAAAATTATGCTGAAATTGAGAAATCTAAATATTCTGTATGTACACATTTAAAGCATTAAGTACATATACATTAAATTAAAATACGAAATAGTGATTTTAAATACGTCCCCTTTGCTCTCTTTTCAGTGATTTAATCTCTAATAAGCTTAGAGAAAAAGCAGAAGTTCAGACTGCACACACCAAAGAGAGTTGTCTTTTGGCTGAAGAGGTATACAAGAGAAATATTAAAGGTATTCTGTATATCTCATTTAAGAAATTTAAAGTTGTTAGAATTGATAGTTTCAGGTTTAAAAACTTGTCCTGATGAATGCTGAAATAAAATGATGGCTTATGCCGAAGAATTATTTTCTTATGGTTCATATTTCTTTTTTCCAATGTCTCTTTAAAAGGGGGAATTAATATATATGGTAGAATAAAGTTGCCTTCTTGATTACTCTCCTCCTCACAGACATTAAATACAATGTAGAGTTTGTGTGGGCTCATTCCAGTCTTGCCTGCCTTACTTTGCTAATCCACCTCAACCTGTGCTTGGTAGGATCAACGTCTTCTGATTTGCAAGTATAATTCAGTCTTCATCTCTCTGAGTCCTAGACATTTTGTGAACAAAGACTGAGGAGTATGCTATGTTACATAGCTGTTTTAAGCATATGGACTGTTTTCTTCCAGGCATTCAGCCCAGACTATGAAAGGCATTTGGCTTTTGTCTTAACTATACTGGAACTCAAGTACCTAAGGAATAAAACAGCACTGCAGTAATTAATTCAGTTCCTATTTATTACACAAATTTAATAAATTGTACTTTGCATGAGGGTTACTTTACTACAGAATTACTTGCTGGAACACCTTTTTCATTGTCATCATTAGAAATTTACCTACGACTATATTAATATGACACCCAAGAGAAGGTTCAGAAAAAAACTGGCAAAAACAAGCTGGAATTATTAAAAAAATTAGAAACAGAATTGTATCACAAACACTGAAGGACAAAAGAAAACCTGACCCCCTTTGGGGATTTAAAAGAACTTCAGTAGCAGAGCCAGACCATACATTTTTAAAACTGCTTCCCTTTCTCTTTATTGCTTTTGCAAGTAAAATTGATGTGAATTATTACATGCTGACTTCTACAAAGAAAAGTGAGCTGAAGGACTAGCGGGGAAAAAAATGAACCCTGCTTTATTTTCCATTCTTCCCCTGCCAAAATTTTAAGTAGTGTCTTCTGTTGAAAGAATGAGTATGTAGCTGACAGATTTACATAGTAAAGGTATTAATGTAACAAAATGTTCCATGTAAATCTTATTACAAAAGCTGAGAGATCTAGCCTGAGATATTTTGAATTTCTAAGATGTTTGGTGCATCATCTTTCACCTGGCATCAGGATTTTCCTCTGGCTCTTGTTCAAACCTAATCAATTATTGAAAAGAAAACAGCATTTAGAATGTGTCTGAAGTTTTTATTACGTGGAAACTAATGGCGTCTACATGTAAGCAGCAGCTTCCAGTTGCTTGCTGTTTAATTTTTCACACATATTTCAGCCTTACATGGTACTAAAGCTTGGGATTTTTTTTTCCAGAGAATTTTCTTATTTTTAGGGCTATTATTATTATTATTATTATTATTATTATTATTATTATTTCCCTCTTTCTCCCCTCCTTCAGTGCTGTAGCCAAGTCAGACAGCCTATTGAGAAACAGCAAACCATCTGTTAACAGATTTGAAGTTTTGAATTATATTTGAGTGTGTAGAAGCACTCGTGCTTAGCCAGAAACATTCATTTGAATTAAGCTAGAAATGCTGTGTAAAAAGAACCATACATTTTAATGTAGGTTCATGAATAAATTTAAGGGAGGGCAACTGCACTCTAAAGTTTTATTGCTTCAAAACCCAGTATTTTTTGGTGTTTTGTGATCACTTCGTGCTTTTATAGTGTGATTGAAGCTTTAAACCTTGAACCGGAGGGGAGATAATTCCTGTGTTAAACCATTTGCAATACAATTTCTTTGCTGGATCTCTGGTGGAACAGAAGCTCCGTGGGGTTTTTTTTTCTTAAAAGATGGTTAAACAGGATAAAGGAAAATCTTACTCATTATTGAGTTTTCTGGTACATAGCCAGGTCTCCTAGTTCCAGGCACTTTGATTATTTTCTTTAGTTGCTATCTTGCCTAGTCTAGTGTAATCTATTAATTTTTCATGGTAGGAGAGACAGCTCTGCATAAAGCTTGCATAAGTAACAAAGTGGAGAGATTGATTCAGCTTCTGTCTTTCCCTGGAACAGACATTAATGTTAAAGGTAAGTTACTCATTTTCTCTACAGAACTAAGAAATTAAGCCACATAAAGAACTGTGTTAATATCTAGTAACAAAGTTTGTATTCATACTGTTTAAGCTGTCTTTATTATTATAAATAATAAAAAATGAGGACTTTATAATAAACATTAAGGTAAGATTAACTCATAACTGAAATGCTTTAACATTCACATTATTTTTAAAAATGCTATTTAATTTTTTTCAGATGTTTTTCAATATAATTTCTTGTTTTGAAATCACAAGCTGCCACTCTAGCTGTAATGAATACTAACAAGTAAAGTGTTTCCCTGTCTAATGAATGACATTATTAACATTTCAGTACTACTTCTGCTGTTTTAAAACTTCCCTTGATTTATAATTCAGATTATACTGGCTGGACGCCTTTGCATGAAGCCTGTAACCATGGTAGCACAGTGTGTGTCCGTGAAATTCTGCAGCGTTGTCCAGAGGTAGACCTGCTCAGTCAAGTGGATGGGGTGACTCCTTTGCATGATGCACTGTCAAATGGACATGTAGAAATTGGCAAGCTGCTACTTCAGCATGGGGGTGAGTGCATTTATGCTAAACTGGTTTAGGGAAATTATCCACTGTTACGAATCTATATGAAGTTCTTGATGTTTTTCTTAATAGTTACTTAAAATACAATGTTATTATGAAATTCTTACTTTAAAACATTTTTGAGCCAAGCTGATTTGATTACAATAAAAATAATACTGTTTTCACACTTATCTTTATCAGCTGAATATGAAATTAACCAGAATGTCCACATTTTTTTCTAGTATGGTAATGTCTTTATCCTGCATTTTACACCATATGCATTGCAATTCATATTCCCATACTCATTAATGAAAGTAAAGATTACCTAGTCACCAATCAAGGCTAAGGATTTTCTTTTGTTTTGCTCTATTATGATGCAAAAATAGATCAGTAAATCTCTATATAGTGATGTATTCCAACATAAATTTGTTCAGCATTTATGAAAATTAATATGATGGTCTTTGAAGAACACAATCAGATTGGTAATTAGTTTAAGAAAATAATCTGTATTGTAATCGTGATAACTGCTGTTTAGGGATAATAGTGGAAAGAATGCCTTAGTTTCTAAAAAAAAGATAATTCCCCCATACACAGGCACATGATCAATGTTTTAAACAATATTTTTTTTCAGAGACAGGTTATTTTCATCTTGTTCTGAAGTATGTACCATATCAATATACTTAATTTAGCATGTTTAGAATTAAAACAAACATCTGCAAAGAGTAGTCTTGGACATCAACCCTTCTTTCTTTTAATTAAATTACTAAAATGAGTGTTTGCAATGTCTGTACCATTGACTTACTGTGTCAGTGTAAACTCTGCTTTATATGCTGAGTCCAGATTTTCTCAATAAAAATAATTTTGTGTATAGTCATGAGGCAGAAGAGTGTATTTAGACGGCCTATTACTTAATTAAGGCAGAGAAACAGAATTTTAATACATTCTTGGCATATGACCTTCTGAATTTACAGTCTTCTCCTGCCCCCTAAAGGCTATGTCTGTGTCTGTTGTGCCAGCACCAGATCATAATAGATACATTCCTTCTGCAGTTCTACCTCTGTGTTTGCTGAGCTTCAATTCTGTGGCTGTGGCTCCCAGATGTTTGATATCTCTACTGAACCATGTATCTAACATGCCAAGCCAATATCTGGGCTCAGTACTATCAGTCGCAATGATGCAATAGCCAATAGTGTGGTAAGCCCAGCTCCTCAATTGGAAATGGCATTGCACTGACAGATGTGCATTTGTCCTAGGCTGTTGTGAAGAATAGGTATTGGATGATCTTGTTATCATAGGGAAAGAGGTCTACTTGCACTTGCATTCATCAAGGTTTTCTGGCAAGTATAAGGCTGTGTGTATCTTTATCTTTGCCTTTGTCACACTCTGAGTTATGTCATGTTACCCATTCAGTGTGAATTTACTCAGATCAATAACTTAGAACACATCTCTCTAAAAACATATTCCACTTTCTATCTAAAAGCCTTTGGCTTGCAGAAGTTAATGATACTAAATAATAAGTAATAATACAGCTTTAAACAGGGCAAAATTAAAATGTCTATTATGGATATGTAATGTGGAGTTTACTTTTTGTCATTAAAATATATTTCTGAAGAAGTATTCCAGTTAAAATTACATCATTACTTCAGCATAGTAAGAAGATTCCTGATGTGTTCATATTTGAAAAACTCCTGTGGTGTCTTAGCATACTTCATTTTTTTTCTTACTGATGCTGCCTTCCTGAAATTTATCAAGAGGTCCATTGTACTAATAAACAGGAAATACCAAAAGAATGCACTAGTCAGAACAAGTAAACATGTCCCATTTATTTACTTAAATCTATTTATTAGAGTACTTATGTTTTACATTTCAGAAGTCTGTTATGACCAAATTTTGAAACTCAGTTGTTGGGGAAGTCTTGGATTCCTACCTCAATAGTTTATCTTCCTACACAGCATAAGGCAAGATTGGCCACACCATTCAGAAGACTAAAATAAAAACCATCATAGTAACATGCCTTTAATTTTAAGTTAGTGTCAGCAAATAACCTGGTCTATAAAGTACTTAATAGAATTTTACAACAGTAATAATGTTACATTTTTACATACTTTATGTAACTTAAAACAGTATGGTAAAGAAATTGTTACAAAGGATCTCTCTACATGTTCTAGATTGTATTGCAAACACGTAACTCATCAGTTACATCAACATAGTACAAAAATGAACTCAGACAACTGGCTTCTGACAAAAAACAACCCAAAATCTTGTTCAGGTGCCAAATCAAATGTTATTAATGTTTATGTTTTCCTTGCAGGGCCGGTCCTTCTACAGCAGAGGAACTCCAATGGGAAATTGCCACTGGATTATATTGAGTCAACAGCAGTAAAGGAAGAACTTTTGAATCTTGTTCATCCAGAAAAGGGCATTGAAAGCTTCTATGAATACACAGAACAAGATTTTTGCCGTCAGCATAGAGAATTGTGTTTGATTTTATTTAATAAGATGCTGCTGAATTTTTGTTCAGTTTATAACCTGTCTTCACCCTTGACTTTAACTCTCAGAGAGGTACCTTGTTCAAATGTACTTCCAATAATGGCTTGTGATCACTCTAAGATGAAAAATTCATTTTCTGAAGATTGGTT
This sequence comes from Atrichornis clamosus, assembly GCA_013400975.1. Classification (NCBI taxonomy): domain Eukaryota; kingdom Metazoa; phylum Chordata; class Aves; order Passeriformes; family Menuridae; genus Atrichornis; species Atrichornis clamosus. Next base: position 10,930 of record WBMZ01009795.1, on the reverse strand, counting down.
GGTAGATACATATTTTAAAGAGATAGAAACTTTTCAAAAGCTACCACAGTTTATTCAAGAAATATCTGGAAACGTATTTTTCTTCCCTGACGAACAGATGAAGGCCTTATTAGCAACTCTGGAAACTATGGTAGGAGCATATCAGCTCTTAAAACTTTCTAGCAGTTAACTCCTAAACAAGCTACATTGGCTGAATCTTCTTGGCTTTTAACCCTTGGTACTGACCTAACTTTTTTTCCAGCAACCGAAGAAGTACAAATTTCATAGCCCTGCAAAAGCCCCACATGTTGCTCTCCCACATTGTTAATATTTTCCTCTAGCAGATCCTGTAAGTCAGATACACTGATTCAGCACATTTTTTAGGCTAAACTTTTCCAGTACCAATAGCTTCTACTTTCCTCTCAGATCTGGCTGTCTGTGATCTTCTTAGGAAGGTGCTGTATTATCTGCATTTAGCTAAACTTTTTATTTTCTGTCTTGAAAGTCTTTGTTGCGTGCCTCGTGCCATAGTTTCTGTTTTCAGAGGCAGTGACCCTAAACTTAAACCAAGCAATTGATTCTTTTGTTCCTTGAGAAAGGCTTCTGTGTACATATTTTTATATCCTTCAATAAAGCTAATGTTATAAATATATGTCATGAAATAAAAACACATGAAAATTGGAATTCCTTCTATCCATTTTTGTCTTATTTACCCTTATTAAAATTATATTGTGTAAATTAATTGTGTCCTGTCAAATTCAAAACAGAAGACACTTCATCTGTATTTACAGAATCAATATACTATCATTTCCCATGCCTTTGTTTGATAGAAATGGTCACACGAAGACATGTGGACAATCTTGTTCCTCATCAGCACTATGTTGCTTGTAGCTGTGTTCATCTGTGCAGTGACTGAATTGAGGAGACTGGCCCAGACACTTGGGTAGTTTGCAGATCTCCAGTGGCCGCCACTGAGTAGAGCTTTAAAACAAACAAGTCATCTTACTGCTTCCCAAGACAATGATGGGGCTGACTTCACTCTCAGCAAAACTTAAGGCTGTCCTTGGCTCTTCTCCAGCTCATGCTGGCTTACAGTGATTGTATAAAACCATTACCCTGGCAGTGTATAAAATGATCTAGTAACACTCCTGGGACTGCCTCAGCTGAAGGTGCAGGTAGAAGCAGTGGCACAAATCTAGTTATGTTGGCAGAGGAATTTAAAAAGGATTGGACAAGACAACCTTAAGTATATATTGGACATCATATTCTGACATTAAGTATGGATATCCTTAAAAATTATGCCCCACTTAATATGAGACTTCTGTTCTCCCTTCTGTGAATACTTTAAAACCTACACATGATAAATCCTCTAAACTAATCCTCTAACCTAATTTAGGATTGTATGCTACATAATCTATCAGATGGACCTTTTAATTAATTATGAAAAAGACACATTCCCACGCTGTTCTTTAAGAGGTATTGAAGGCAAGGCAGTTAACTACCTCGTTGTGCTTATGGGGTTGGGGATGTAGAAGAGTTACGCGTTCTGGAGAACCCTTATTGCTCATTTATACAGCAACAACTACTATTCTTGCCTAGCATCTTTACAGAGATCCAAATTAATTCCACACTACGATGTGGGAGGAGAGACACTCTAAGGGAAGTTTATCCCTTTCCATTCCAAGTGAAGAGAATTAAGTGTTGCTTTAGAATGAGGTTACCTGTCTTGGTTTAAAAGACAAATGCCTGCCAAGGAAGGCGGGAACCTTCCTGTAATGGAAAGATGAACCCTCCCTCCAAATTATTGTAACTTTGAAATTATGAGGCTTCCAGGCAAAAATACAGGAAAAAGAATAACAGTTCTTTACTATATAATACATGTAGAGCAGAACAGAACAAGCAACACCACAGCAACAGAGGTTTCCACCCGCGGAGCCGTTTCCCCTTAGGTGTAGTCACCTACCTTAGGTGTAGGCCACACCAGCAGGGGGCGCGGGCGGCTCTGGCGAGGCCAAGGCCGCAGTAGTTCACTGGCGGCCAGCAGGGGGCGCCATGAGTGACTGGCAGCCAGCAGGGGGCGCTCCGGTGCGAGCGCGGAACCTCTCAGGGGCTAGCGGCGGTTCGGGCCCCCGGCACCGTCACGCTCACCGGCGGTGCCGCTTGGAGACCCACTGCCCTTCCCATCTTGATTTTAACATTACGGATTCTAATCGGTAGACCTCTGTAGAAATAACCAATGATTGTTTTAGGATTAGAATATTGATGAGGTTATTAAATATTGCAACCAATCAATGTAACAGGTAAATTTAAGAGCGGGCATAGTATGCATAGCAGGTAAATATTTATGTAACGAAACGATGATTAGCAGAAATAGTATAAAATGGATGTGTTTTGTTTGTGGCTTGGGACATGATTTGGAAGAGGTATCCCCCGTGTTCCCGGCACCTGCAATAAAGAAGTGTCGTCTGCTTATTTGCATCAAATTGGTGTTGGATAAGTTCCTTTCGTCCCATTTGGTGACAATGCAACCACACCGCTGACTCCCCGATCCCCCTGCTGGGTGTGGCTAATGGCAGCTTGGACCAGAGCGGGCATCGTTGCCCTGGCCTCTCAGCAATGTGCCTCCAGACCCAGGGGCTAGGGAAAAAACCAACCCCATGGAGACAAACTCATTTTCCTAGAGGCAGGGGCAGTCGAAGGTGAGCAGCTTCGCTGCAGCGTGGTGCCTCCGAACACCTCCTGCAGCAGCAGGCGCTTCTCTTCCCGCACGATCTGCCAGCGCGCGCCACGAGGAGCAGCCCTGCTTGCGCAGCTCTCGTGCAGGCACCGAGGCAAAACATGCCCCCGACCCGTCCCCCAAAATTCCCTGCTGCAAAATCTTAAAGATGCAGTGACAGGTTTTTTGGGCATAAATAGTCATGGGGTACCTTACCATTATGAGCCACCTCCAAGACAATATCTGATTTCTTTTTCCTAAGAAATTCAATAATAGATCAGGAGTAATTAAAAAACTTAACCTTCAAAAGGTAGATGCTAATTAACAACACTCCCAATTCCAGTTCTTCTATAATAGTAATTTATAATATATTTTTTTAAAAAATGTAAAAGGAGGGTGTGAATTCATAGCTGCTTCTGAAATTGATGTTGCTTGACTGGAGGGAATAAGTTCCACTTATGCATCTGGCTTGCAGCACATTAAAATTTCCATTTAGCCTTTCTGCATCTGAGATATATGATCTTACAGCAATCCACAGAAGATGCTCAGACCAACTTGATTTTGGACCCAGACTTTCATTACAATTGTTCCATGCTTATTACTGACCAATTGGAGGCAAAACCTGCTTTAATAGACTAAAAGATCAGTGCATATTGGATTTGTTTCTGTCTGTGCACTTCAAATTCTTCTCTAGTGAGAAAGAACCACCAAAAAAACCTTTGTCGTATATGAGATGGACTAATAAACTTCAGTATTTCCTGTTATAGGACACAATGAAAGAAATGCTACACATGTACTTTCTAAAGAATGCAAAATATACATTTAGGTTGACAATATTTACATTTTCCTTAGTCAAGAATTTGATATGTAACTGTGAATTTTAAATAATTGTCACTCAGAGAAACCCGAAAAATTTCTGGTGGCTCTGGAAAAGCAAATGCTTCAGAATACTCATGTATACTCAATATTCCTAACATAAAATATCAGTGACTGAAATGAAAGCAGGAAAAGCATTATTTTGGTCTGATAAAGATGGTGATTCTGCTTATATAGCCAAGACATCCCACAATTATTTCTTATTACGTATATCCTTTAGAAAGGAGCAAAAAGCACATAAATAATTTTTAAAATCCTACTTAATTATTGAAAGTAATTTCAAGTACCTCCCTCCAAGAAAATGTAAAGAAAAGTAGATAACATACTCTAAATGAACATTATTAACTTGCAAAACAAGTCAAAAGTTAGCAAATATGTGAATTAATATTCCACAAGTAGCCCCAACTTAAACCTGGTCTGTACACATCATCAGTCTTTAATTATATGGCAACACAATTCTGTTCTTTCTAATGCTCTATTACTTTAAGGATCATATATCTCCCAGTTACTGCAGTTCAGTTTTATACACATTCAGTTTTACACATACTCAAGTTTGCAAACGTCATACCATTAAAAAGTTTTAGGAGTATCTGTCATGCTTAACATAAGATTATATGCTTCATCCAATTTATTAGGGAGCACCTGTTCTCTTTCAGTACAGCAAAACTTCCCTGTTAAAGTAAGACCTATTAATAAGTGATTAAATGATTTTCTTTTTAAAATCCCTCTTGGTATGTAGGGTATTTCCTTGGATTAGTTAAAAGAATAAATAAAAACAGCTGGCCAGCTCTCATCCACTTTTTCTCTCTATACTTACGTTTCATACACTGACATGCTTCACAAGCACAAAGGTATATCTTCATCCTCAACCCTATTTTTCCCAGGCTTTTAAAAAGTTCTTAAATATTCTTCACCTTCAGCATACAGTTGGAGAATATCTCTTTTGCACATGTACCAGATGATGATGCTGCAATGATGCTGCAGTGCTGCTTCCCAGTCAGGTGAGTAACAGTGGTCAGAGGCACCAAAGTTCACAGCAGTAAAACAAAGTATCCCAAACACTAGGATATGCAGTCAGGAATTTTAGTGGCCACAAAGGTGTTGAGCAGGCTTTGAAAGCTGCCAAAAAAAGTTGCATTAAGCATTAGTTTCAGTATTGTATTTCCTCTGTCATATATTCTTTTGTTTCACACTACTGCCATTACAAGACAAGGAAGCACATCAATTCATGTGCAAAAATCTCGGTATTGTTTGTAAGAAGTTTTACAGTGTGCTTCTTGATTTCAAAATGGTCACTATCATTGGCAAATAAATAACTACTGCCAGTATATTAGAGTCTGGGCTCAGAAGTTTTGCTGTTGATTTATTGTTATTCAGAAGCAAAATTTAGCATATAAAATTTAAATATTACTGTAGCTTCAATAACCATTTAAAATTCGTTATAACAGAGAGGAGATTCAAACCTCAGAGTCTGAACTGCCTTTAAACAATCTAACTCTAAATAGTCCTGAAGCTCTTCCTGCACCAGCTACAAACCTGACTGCAGTTAAATCGCTGTATTGCAAAAGACCAGCATCACAAACGCCCCGTGCAGAGCTAGTATCAAAACATGCCTCATCCCCCTGCTCTCAACACTTGAATGCTGTGCTCAGTTTTGGGACCCTCATGACAAGAAAGACACTGAGGTGTTGGAGCACGTCCAGAGGAGGGCAACGGAGCTGAGGAAAGGTCTGGAGCACAAGTCATATGAGGAGATGCTGAGGGCGCTGGGGCTGTTTAACCTGAAGAAAAGGAGGCTCAGGGGTGACCTTATCATTCTCTACAACTGCTTGAAAGGAAGCTGTGGTCAGGTAGGGGTCAGCCTCTTCTCCCACATAACAAGTGACAGGACGAGATGAAACAGCCTCAAGTTGCACCAGGTTTAGGTTGGATATCAAGAAAAATTTCCTCACAGAAAGGGTTGTCAAGCCCAGATACAGGCTACCCAGGGCACTGGTGAGGTAACCATACCTGAAGGGATTTAAAAGATGAGTAGATGTGGACTTATGACATGGTTTAGTAGTGGGCTTGGCAGTGCTGGGTTAAGGGTTGGATTTGATGATCTTAGAGGTCTTGTCCAACCAAAAGTATTCTACGACTCTATGACAGTCAGCCCCTTTGTCTCCAAGGACCACACGTTTTGCCTTAGCACTGTGCCATGCTCCCATGTGTCAAGAGTGCCCAGTAAACTCAAAGAGATCCACCTCCAGCTTATTTTCAGGTAACTACATGTTTCACTGTGTGGTCTTACATTACATGATCAGTTATTATTCCCAAATGAATACAGCTCAAAATCTGTCAAATAACTCCGTTTTTAATCTGTTAAATGCACATAACGTAATAACAATCCTCAAAGTGTAATATATAAATATCCTTAGAAGTTAATAAATTTATAATCGTATTTATCAGGATGTGAAATAATGCTTTTTCAGGAAAACTTTGGAAAGTATTAATCTCTGTACCAGATATATTCAAATAAAGACCAGGAAATGCACCTGATTTATCAACCAAACTTTCTAATCTTAGTGGAACAAAAAAATAAAAAAAGGATTCTGATTTGTCTAAAGAGTTGGTTTAAGTCGGATATCAATAAATACTATTATAGTGGCCTATTTTAGGCATCTAAGTATATGAAAAATGCCTTTTTAGAAAAAAGGATGATCTGAGCAGACTGTCCAGCAGGCAGGCACTGAACTCCATGTAGAAGAGATGAAACAGTAAAGCTGCAGATCTTCAGTAACACTATCAATACAGACATCTGTGAAACAGGTCTTCTAAGACCACAGTTAAAATGCTCCAAAAATAATTAGAAGAAATAAGAAACAATACTTCTATCTCCCTATAGCTGATGATAATACACATTTAAAAATAGAAGTTAGACTATTTTAAAAAATGGAAGTTAGACTATTTTGATGGTTTTCAACAATTTCAGGAAATACTATTACCATCCACATTCAAAGAAACTGCTAGCTGAAAACAGAATGAAAGAAAGGAGTGCAAAAATACTGGGCTCAAGTCCAATTAAGAAACTGAGATCCTGCTTCAGAGTTCTTTCAATGCAAATTTCATTAGTCTTTCAGAAGAACTATCTTACTGGGTGCTGGAAATTTGCCATTAATCTTGAATGTAACAGAAGCTAAAATAAAACAGTCGAAGAATGAACCTTCAGCTTGTATCAGTTGTTAAGAGTGCTGACACAGAGAAGTTTGCCTCTTGTGGTTTGTTGCTTGCACATAGATAAAGTCTAATTTATCTAGTTTTTGTCTTACCTAAATAAACTTGTATACATTTGCTACGTCACAGTTTTTCCAAAGAGTCGTGTAAAGAAATTCTCACTGTTAACTCCCAGTGCACCTAGATCACCTTTCTCTTTCATTTAGAACTAGAGAATGTTTTGCCAAGATATCTAAATACCAGCTCACCGGTAATCACGTGTGCTTTGGAAAATTTGGGGAAGGCAAACCTAAGTTAAAAAAATAAATGAATAAATTAAACCAGAGAGATCTGTATTAAAAATCATAGAACTGCAGTGTCAATAATTCAGCTTGTTGGTTTGTTATTTGCCTTCCTTACCCATTTAGTCTTAAAATTTGATATTTTGTACTTCTGACTAATGCTCCAACTCCAATTATCTTTAATGATGTTATGCTACCTGCATTCCTGCTGAAATTTTGTTCTGAGAACAAATGTGATCTGGTAGTTTGTGGTGGTTAACCAGCTACCACTTCCAACTGGGCGTTCAAAGCACAACCTCCCTGTGCAGAGGACATGCTGTTTTTAATGGCTTGAACTAGTAAAGACTGAACATATGGATGCCATGTGGACTGATGATAATATAGGTCCTCTGTCAACCTCTTCTCGTTTTGGAACCTTCATTCATGGAACCTGTTCCTGATGGGCCTTTGCAAACTCCAGAAAAAAATGTGTGAGGGAAATTACAAGATTAAAAGATGGGCAGAGTTATCAAAGGCTCTAGCATAGTTGTATTTACAGGGACTTCACCACCATTATTAAACCAATGTTCAGATTGGAGCGTATCATGGTTTAGGAATGGTGCTCCCCAGTTCAGAGCCCTCACTAAGATTCTCCAAACCATATGACGCTTTCTTGTTCCCATGCTTTTTCCCCTCCCCCTCTCCCCCCATAGTAGGACAAAGAGAATTGGAGGCAAAAAGGCAAAGATCATGGGCTGAGATAAGAACAGTTTACTGGAATGAGCAAGGAGATAAGAAAAAAAGAACAGTAGCAGCAATAATACTAAGGACACAAACACAGGTACCATTTCCATAGTCCCTCCAAGTGACTATCACTCCAAGATGCCTATTTAGGTAATTTAGTCCATGACAGTGGGTTCTATCCATCCTAGATGTCTGCTAGGACAGAAGGATAGGTGTGGTGTTGGCTGGCTGCAAGCTGCTCGTGACCGCTGTGTCTGGATCAATCCACACTCATTGTCCATGGTAATTATGACATACAGTGGCAGGGTCATTCAGCAAACAATATTACATACACAGTTAAACATTACAGACTGTTCTAAACCTCGAATCAAATCCCCTTGAGGTACACATCATGTTTCCCCATCTGCATTAGCTGCCAAGTGCACCCAAGTCCTTGAGTAAAAACAGTCCCACAGATGGGTTTGCCTTTGCTTGAAGCTGGACTAATCCAAACATCTTCTCTAACACATTCCTGATATGTACCACATGGACTTTATCCCTTTCTATTGTATCCATGGAAGTTTTGATTGGGCAGGGCCAGCTCAACTGTAGAGTTACTGTTAACTAACCAGGTGGCCTTTGCTAAGTTTAGACCCCAATGTTTGAAGGTCCCCTCACCCACTGCTTTCCATGTGGTTTCTAACAGTCCATTGTAACATTCAGCTTTCCCAGAGGCTGGTGCATGACAGGGAATATGATACACCCACTCAGTACTGTGCTCTCTGGCCCAGGTCTCTATGAGGCTATTTTTGAAGTGAGTCCCACTGTCCAACTCCATTCTTTCTGGGGTGCCATGTCACCACAGGACTTGCTTTTCATGGCTAAAGATGGTGTTCCAGGCAGTGTTGTGAGGCACAGGGTGTATCTCCAGCCATCCAGTGGTTGTTTCAAGCACTGTAAGCATGTAGCTCCCACCTTGGCAGGTTTGAGGGAGTGTGATGTAATCAATCTGCCAAACCTCCCCATACTTATATTTCAACCATCATCCCCCTTACCATAGAGGCTTTACTTGCTTGGCCTGCTTGATTGCAGTGCTTGTTTCACAGTCAGGGATAACCTGGGAGATTTTGTCCATGGTTAAGTGTACCCCTCAATCACAAGCTCATCTGTGTGTTGCATCTCTTCCCTGATGGCCTGAGGCATCATGGGCCCATCAACTAGAAATAATTCACCCTTATATTACCAGTCCAGATCTACCTGAAACACTTTAATCTTGGCAGCCCAATCCTCCAATCCGCTCTTGCAATGCGCTTCAGTAGCCAAACTCCTGGGTCTGCGTGCATCNTGGGTCTGTGTGCATCTACATGATGTACTTTTACAGACAACTTCTCTCCCCGGGCATGATGCCTTGCCACAATTCAGCAGCCCAGATGGGTTTACCTCTGTGCTGCCAACTGGTTTTTTTCCATTGATCTATCCAGCCCCACAGTGCATTGGCTACTATCCACGAGTCAGTTCTTTCATTCAGCAATATCTAAATCCAGCTGGATTGTTTTCAGCTCTGCAACCTGACTTGATTCACCTTGTCCCTCCATAGCTTCTGTGGCTTCCCATGTAGAACTCCATACAGCTGCTTTTTATTTTCATTGCAGCCGGAATGAATAGCAGGAATCATCAGTGAAGAGAATGTATCACTTTTCATTTTCTGGTAGCTGATTATATGGTGGGACTACCTCAGCACATCACCTTCTCCTCCCACGATGATGATGATGATAATCTGAAATGTTCACCTTCAGACCAATGCATGATGACTTCCAAGATCCCTAGGTGATTTGGATTTTCTTTTTGAGCTCACTCTTTGATCAGCACGATCCACTTACTCCATGTAGCATCAGTAGCATGATGTATGGAAGAGACTCCCCTTGGAACATCCCTCCAGCACCAGCAGTTGGGGTGCCAGGAAGAGCTGTGCTTCGGTGCCAATCACTTCTGAATCAGCTTGAATCCAATTACAAGCTGCCAGGATCTCTTTTTCAGTTGGGGTGTAGCAGGCCTCAGATCCTTTGCATCCCCAATTCCAAAACTCCTGTGGTCTTTTTGCCAGAGGTACTTTTTGACGGAGACTCCAGGAAGGACCATGCTCCCCAGCTGCTGTGTAGGGCACATTTTTCCCATCTTGTCCTGTCATGATTGGGCCCAGGGCTGCTGCATAAACAATCTCCTGTTTAATTTGTTCAAATCTTGTCACTTGAAATCATTCTTCTTCTGGGTCACATGACAGAGAGGGTTTACAATCTGACTGTAATCCAGAATATGCATCCTCCAAAAACCCACAGCACCTAGGAAAGCCTGTGTTTCCTTCTTGCTGGTCAGTGGGGACATAGCTGCTACTTTGTTGACCACATCCATTGGAATCTGGTGATACTCATCTTGCCTTTATACTCCTAGAAACTGAATTTCCTGCACAGGTCCCTTTGACCTTACTGTGTTTTATGGCAAAATCAGCCTTCAGGAGGATTTGTATTATCTTCTCTCCTTCCTCAAAAACTTCATCTACTGTGTTGTCCCACACAAGGGCATCCTAAATGTATTCCAAGCGTTTTGGAGCCTCATCCTTTTCCAGTGCAGTCTGGATCAGTCCAAGGCAAATAGTGTTTCCAGCAATGGGGCAGTTGGTTCCAGGTATACTGAATGCCTCTGCAGGTGACAAACACCTGTGGCCTGCACTCTGCTGCTAAAGGAATGGAGACAAATGCATTCACAGTATCAATGGTCACACCACTTTTTGCCTTGGACTCCAGTTCAGCGTGTCCAGCACAGCAGCGCTCAGTGGTGGTGTGACTCCATTCAGGCCATGACAGTCTTTTGTCAGTTTCCACTCTCTATTGGACTTACACACTGGCCACATGGGACTGTTAAAGAGTGAGCAAGTCTTGCTGTCCACTCCCTGGATCTCCAGTTCATGAATCATCTCATGGATGGGGATCACGCAGTTCTGGTTGATGTGGGGTTATCAACAGTGCACTGCTGTGGTAGTGATCGGTACCTGTTGTTCTTCGACTCTCAGCAGTCCCAGAGCAGAAGGGTTCTCTGAGACACCAAGCAAGGTGTTCAGCTCCCTAATTTCCTCTGTCTATACTGCAGCTCTCCCAAAAGCCCAATG